>VZSZ01011516.1:1280-100376 GCA_013398815.1 Ibidorhyncha struthersii | reverse complement strand
GAGACTCAGTCAAAGTTTAGAGGATTCGATTGAGGCCGAGTAGCATTTCTGGAGGTACTACAGCACTGCCCCACCAATTCTGGATAGGAAATACAGTCCGAGGTCATATTTCTACAGAAATAGAAGGAAAATAAGGACAAAGCCAGCAGAAATTACTGGCTTTCTTCTAACTTCAGAGATGCAGATTTTGGTTTAAAAGTTTGCTCTGGTTATGTTTTAGACATTGTGCTCCCTTCCCTCAAGAGTTAAGTGGCAAAGACATAATTATGATGTTATGGCCTGAAAATCATAGTATTAAACCCACAAAGTGATGCATCNTCATAGTATTAAACCCACAAAGTGATGCATCCAATGCAAAAAAAAACCCCATAGCTGTGTTTATGCAGTGACTGTATAATATACACTGCATAAATGGTTGACAGAGGAGAGGTCAGAACTTAGGTCTGATGTTTTCTGGAGAAGTATCTGTTGGCGCATGGAGTCGTGATTTTTGAATGCTAATTTCTTTTTTTTTTTCTGTTTTTTTGCAAAGTGGTGCACCTTCAGCAGGATGACTATGGCATTGTTTCGTGGCTGAACAGCTTCTAGTGCAGTTATTGCCTTCAAAAGAGATGTATGGGTTTGGGCCCCCTCCAGCTGAAGAATGGAGTGCAAGCATAGATTTCTTGCATCATGGGCCAACACTTTAAACTGTGACCTACTTGGACCGTGAACCCTTTTGTATGTTCCTCAATACAAGTGATTGGGATGGCTCTGTGTGAAAATCTCTTTCCTGGTGGTATGGTGTAGGTTTTGCACACATTTATGTTGACAGCACCGGCCAGATCAGGCACTTCTGGGATATTATGAGAATCCCAAGCATGTTTCGATGGGAGGGAGCATCTGGACTGCTCACTGCTGCCAAAGTGGGGCCCGATCTGGATGCTTGTAGTAACAGCTTTAGCCCCCTATACAGTGCTTTACTATTTGGAAACTGAGGAGCCTGAAGAACCAGGTGGTGGTTTTTTGTAGTCATGTTTTGGAGCTTGAATACTTCATAGGAATTGTTTTGTTCCAAACCATAGAAATCAGCTTTTTATTCCATCAGCTTAAATGTCTATGGAGGGTGTTTGTCACCTGTCAGGATCATGCTCTGGGTTTGGTTCTGGTTTTCTTGGGAAAAGAGCTTTCAATTTTTGGGTAATTTTCACCTAAAGGCGCAGTTTCTGTTGAGAAGAGTTTGCTTCTATATGTCCCTCTCCATACATGGTGGAGGGGGGAGGGCAGAAGGCAGGCATGTACTAAAACTTGTGTTGAAGAATATGTTTTCATGAACGTAGATTCGAGAAATGTATGGTATTTAGGGTAAGAGGATTTAAAATCTGTAGGGATGTGCTCCTTATTTCTCTTCAGTGCTGACTGATGGGGTGAAATGCAAGCAGGCACTGTACTTTCAGAAGTGCAAAACAGTAACTGCATCAGTTTTGGTATTTATAGGTATGTTAAGGTACACTTTCGACAACTGTAGAAATCTTTTCCTTTACCTCTTGTGCTCCTGCTATTCTGGAAAGAACAATAAACAAATAATACTTTTGGAACATAACCTCTTTGCCTTCCAGCTTGGTTCCCTAGTTTGTCATGAAACTGCTGATTTTGCTTGTCCTCATTAATTGCTCTTGTGCTGTGGTGAGCAATCAGACATCATGAGGATGGGCAGCAGGGCAGACCCGTACAGTGGACTTGCATCCTTCTGTACTATTTCTTTTTTCTCACCCTTGGGTTTTTTTTGGTAACATACTTGTTCAGGCTATTACTCACCTGTAGGTTTAAGTCTTGTATGAAATTCAGGTCCTCTAGATTTTGTTTTCTGTTATGTTTTCTACATGGAAAATTATTACAAGGATGTCTCGAAGTTATGTTCAAGGCTGACAGTCAGTGTTTTTACTCTAGCTTTTGATATTTAGGAAGCATATGTACATGAGGTTTGTCTTAAAGTGTATTCCAGGCTTGGACTGTTTGCAGTATGGTTATATGAACTTGCTTTTGCCTTTGGGCATTTTTTTTGAGAAGGTATTAATTCCCCTTCTTTCTTGTACGTCCTCACGTTTGTTAGTTGTTCACTTATCTTCCAGACGTATGATGAAGTGCAGTATCACATCTGTTGCTATTTTCCTTCCCCTTAGAGACATGTAAGGTATGTAGCCTGTATACTGCTGCTACTATATGGTTCCTATGAAGAAAAGCTGACTTTTATTATGATTATTTTTGACATTTATCCCTATCTTTGATCTTTACTAAATGGGATCGTGATTCTTGTTAAATACCATGGATGTTTACTGATGTAATGTTTCCAGATAAGTCTGTATGGGACAACTAGAATTCCTGGAAGGAGTGTCCTCAGTGATGTACCTGGATATTAAGCTCTGTTTTGTTAAATACGAGCTTTTTCTGTATGTTTCTTTATTGAAGTCATCTGTGTATCAAAAATTCAATTCTTTATTCAACCCCCTTTTTATTGGTACACCCACAAAAAGAAAAGGTCTATATTAAACACTGAATTATTTCAATAGGTCCCAATGTACCTGTTTTTCATGCCTGGATTTCCCAGTGCTCAGTAACTGGAACCAGTAACTTTCCCAGGTTATCACTTAAAAAAGAAAACCTCAGCACGTCACTGTAATCAGAAGTGTGATTATGTGAATCATGAGCATTACATAGACTTAAAAGGTGCTTAGGGATTTGGGGGGAGGTTTGTTTTTTTTTTTTTTGCCTTTTTTCACTTTACTTCTGGCATTTTGCCTGCTTGACCCTTAACAGTGTCAGAATTTTGCCTGCTAGGAAACCTCTCTATATTGCTAGTGACAGATTGTTTTTATTTTGGAGTATTTATACATACTGCGCATTCTTTGGGAGCGCAGTATTTATGGTTCTCTTTACGGAGCCACGCTCTGTTTGTGCTTGCCTGTGCGTGCACCTTCAGTTAACGGGGTGCTGGGAGCGGAACGGCTGCAGGGGCGGAATGGTTTTCGTAAAGTGGAGAAGTGGAGGTTTTGGCAGCTGCCTTCTGTTCCTGCCTGCCAGCCCTCCTCTTTAACCCTACGCTAGGCACGAACTCTGCTGTTTCTCCTAACTGTGCAGTGGGGTTCCTGCTCCCCCATATCCCATGCAAAATGAATTTGTAAATGTGTAGAAGCAAACGCTTTCAGGTCCTCTGTTGAAAATCTTCTATTAAAAAACATACTTCTATTAAAATGCCAGCTGTCCATCAGCAGCAGGTGTTTCATGAAAAAATCCCATTTCTAATAGACCCTTTGCAAATTGGTTGTGAATGGACTGGTAGTTTCTTGGGGGTGTTAGCTCTTCTTGAGTAAGAAAGTTCAAAGCTATGTCTTATTTCTGACTGATCCGTGGAGGGAACGTATGAGAGAGAGATGCACATCATTGCCCTCATGGAAGTGTGGCATGGAGAGTGTGAGTGAATATTTTATGGTTACTAAACAAATATAGTGTGACCTGTGTACTTAACTTATCAATGTCTTTTTTTTTTTAATTATTTTTATTTTTTGAGAAAGAAATCACTCAATTTAAAGCTTGAGATTAACTAAATCCTCCCACAACAGGTCACATTTTAGCCTTGGCCTCTGTTTCCTGTGACCGTGATGCTTAGAGATGTAAGGTTGGGTTATTCCATCATCTTGACATAGCCCTGTGCTGCTGGCTACTATCCAGAAACGTTAAAGAAATATTTTTTCCCCTAAAAATAACAGCTTTTGAGTTTTTTAAATTTTTTTTTTCCATGTGGAGATGTGACAATACAATCTGGTCAAGGCCAGATTGCATCAGTCTGGTGAATAAATTAAGTTTGTTATATCACTGCTTAGCTCCATTTCTCTTGTGCTGTGAGCTAATCTTCTTTGTTGTATCCCTCAGAGTTTAGGTTATTAAATGCTCTTGAAAAAAACCCGTATAATTCAGTGTTTCATGGCATGAAAAATTCTAAATTTTACTTCTAATCACAACTTTTATTCCATTAAACATCTGTAGCAGCTTTTGCGTGTGTTGACTGTCCATTTAGAAGTGTTCTGAGGTGCCCTTTAAACTGCCTCTGTTCTCTCTACAAAAGTTCACCTCCCACCACCGAACGGAGTAGATTATGGAGTCTTGCCAGTGAGAAATCTTAAGGGAAAAACACAGTGTTCAGAAAACGCTGCTGTATTCGGAATCCTAGGACTTGTTCTAAAAATAAACTTAATTGAAAAGATTTGTTTTCTTTTCTAATGTGGTTTACATCACTGTTTTATTAATATTTAAATAACAGAATGTCGTAACCCGGAGTACAGAAATACTTCTGCACAGAGCTCCCACCAGAATCTTGGAAACCTTACATGAAGCATTATGATGTTTATTTTGCCACTGGCAATTTTCTTGGTTTAATGTTGCAGTACAAAGGAAGATGAAACTCTGGGATTCCTCCAGAATGAAAACCAGATGATTAATGGGTTAAAAAGGAAAGTAATTAATTTTTCCAAGTCATTATGCATACTCGGGAATAAGGCTTTTTTTGCCAAAGTTATTACTTGTGCGAATCTCTTTAGAAACGTCTTGGAAATTTTTGCCTTTTTCCCCCAAGCCACCAAAAATCTGATGCTTGAACACAAAGAGTAACTGCTATTTTTCTTTGTATCCATAATATTGCAAACATAAATGAAAAAATGGGGATGTGATGTGTTCTTAGGGAGAGTCAGATGTAGAGAACTTGGCCCTACGTAGCTTCTACTGTTTTTTCTGCTACCAAAGGCTATGCATTTTAGTTGAGTAGGAATCAAAAAAGTATACTTCTTTTTGTGTTAACTTTTCTACAACAAACAGCTAATGCTAAGCAAAGCCCTCTGAATTTAGACACAGGTAGCAACAGGCAGTTTTAGAGTTTCCCATCGCCACATGAGAAGGTGGAGGGCTGCCGACTGCCTGTCTGATTTGACTACTGCAAGCTGTATCCATGTGATACAGCCAAGGTTTCCTTACAGGTGTTTTTCCTGGGAACATGGGATGGAAATAAGAAATTTGCATGACAAAAGTTCAGTAAAATGGCTTCTGCTTGCTGGAAGAAGTGGTTTTGCCTGGCTTTCGGTTCGGCCCTGTGTTTCAAGGAGGCTGTTTAGTCTTCAGAAGCCTCTTTTCCTCCGAGATGTGGCTCAGAAACTGGCATGTTAGTCAGTGGTGGCCACCAGCAGCATCCCTGCCTTGGTGTACTACGTTGCAGAGGTTTTGGGGAGGGCATGGGGGAAACTAAGAAATATTTTTCTCTCTGAACATAGATACTTCCTTGTGATCAAACAAGGGTGCAGCACTGCTTGAGTAAGCCGGGTCTCGATGGCAAAGTGGGCCGCCAAATCTCGTGCTGGCTGATGAGGAGACTCATGGTTTGGTAAATCTTAGCTCACCAACTGAGCAATTGATCCAGATCTTAAAATAAAACTGCAGCCTTCCTCAGTTTCTTGAAAAATGCCACTAAGTGACAGAAGAAACATGTTTTTCACATCCTTCCCTCTCTGGCCCTGGGCTGTGCTTTGAGAAGAATATGTTCAACTGCTTTCAGCCTTTCCAAAGGCTTCACCAGCCATTTGTCAGGTAGTTGGAGAGAAACTGAAATGGGATATTGTATTGTAAAATATAAAAATGGATGCTCTACTTGTCTATCTACTTGTCACAGAGTCAACATTTGTTAATTTTTTTGTCACTCAGTGTGGTTAGAAATTAATATGCATAGTTATCTTAACCACTTTTTTTCTTCTTATATTTAAAGGATGCAGCCTTTTAAAAACTCCTGCCTCTCTGCAGTTCTGTTTTAATACAAAGACTATTGAACCAAACCTTACACCCTGACAAGAAGCTGAATATAGATGAGCCAAATCTTGATAAATTGTATTTTTAATTTGCAATTATTTCACTATATTAAACACAAATTGCCTAGCTTCCTATCTGTTCCCAAGTAATTATCGTACTATATTGTCTTTCAGTAATTTGAAGTGAAATAATTGGATTGATGCAAAACTACAATGACTGGCTTGTAAACGAAAATCAATTTTTCCAAAGGAAAACATTATTTTCAGTAACTTCGCAGTTGCAGTTTCAACTGAAAGCTTGTGGCAAGCTGGCATCTCTTCCAGTGGCTACCTTGGATATATTAATGTGTATTTATTGAGTGTATTGATTTCTTTTTCCTTGTTTCCCTGCTGTATTGTCCTCCCGTAACCTGGTATGATTATTATAAATGTGGTCATGATAAAAATAGGGGCTCGATAAATGTGGATGCAATGAATCTAAGGTCAGTTTAACATCATCAGGAACTTGCTTACGAACAGGTTTATGACATAGGTTTTATCTTGCAAAGCTTGTGTGGGAGTACAGACCAATTTGGGGACCAGCCAGGGATTTCTATTTGTCTTTGAGTACTAAATTAACAGTAAAGCAGTGAGTAGTGCTGCTTTATAGTCACTTTTCAAACAGTTACTTTGTATGTGTGTATAAAAGTTTCAGTTTTGTTATTATTTGATAATTCGGTGTATAAACTTGAGGATTTTCTTTAAATCATTATTAGTATTGTGAGAAAATAAGAGTAGACTAGAAATGATGGCAAAAGTGAAAGGCCAAAGGAATTCAAGTTCATTATTCTTTTTAAAGTAAATCATTACTTAAATGTGATAAAAATGAACCATTTGGAGACTGTATATTTGTCTGAGCTCCAGCCATCCATCGTTGACCGTTCTATTTGAAGTGATGTTGAATGTGGTTGTAGAAGTGAAACTTTTAATGGACTTTTTTCCCCCATAAACTTTCAGCTGTAATTCTGCTGATGCTAATGGAAGCTGCACCACCCTATTATATTTTAAAGACATTTTAAGGGAGTTTTAAAATATCGAATTATCTAACATGGCAATGTAACGTGCCAGCAGGTGGAGACAGAAAGTAAACCAAACTGTGGTGAAGCCAAGTTTCTTGTATCTGTAGTCGCCTCCACTTAAAAAAAAATAAATTCATTTTTCAGCTGTCCAGTGCCTCAGATAAACTGCTATTTTTAACAAAATACAGCAAAATTTAGCTGTTTGCCAGATATCTTATCTCTTGCCACAGTAAGATCACTTAGCTAGAATCAACTAAATGATGGCCTTTCTTTTTCTTTTCATGCTCCCCCTCTTAGGTTGTAGAAAAGTCACTGTCCTCTCCTGTTCATATGCCTTTTTGCAAGAGGGATCAATGTGTGTGATATAATGAGGAATGTTCTGGCGCTAATTTTTCCCTTCATCCCTTCCCTAAAAACATAATCTCCCCGCTTTCTGTAGCAGTAGCATGTACATGATGTGCAGTTCCTCAAACTTCCCATGAAGTTGTCTACAGATGGTGATTTTTGTCCCAGTTCCCACTTACTCTTTTCTGTTGGGTGGTTTGAACTTGCTGATTCCAGACGAAGACAGATGCCACAAAGAGAAGATATTTTTTTGGTGTGACAGAAAAAATCTGGTCTCCCAATGTCACCTACAGAGGAGTAGATGGAGATATGGCCTCTCTGTATGCAGATATGCTTGCAGCATAGAAGATTTTTGAAAGCATTACGTGTATCAGTAGTGCTCAAGAGCTCACGCTTAGGTATCCATACAAAAACCTCTTCTTCTATGGTTCAGTGACACTGGAAACTGTTCTCTGTGTTGACCTCACGTATACATCAGAATTTTACTTAAGCCTTTTACTCTGGGTGTAGATGTTCAAAATGACTGTATTTCCTTAGGGAGCTATTATAACATTAATTTTTAAAGGGTCTTCTGATGAAGGATTTTGTTAAGTTGAAGAAAAACCAATGAAGTGCAATTCCTGAAAATTCACTGAAGTAATAATTTGGCATAAAGCACGGGATTAATACAGCTGTGGGGTGAAAGTTTCATTTGCAATTGTGACAGAAATGCACACCTAGCATCCAGACTTTTCCATTTTTAACAGGTTACGGAATTCAAATATTCTCTATTGAAAGGAGCAATTAAATGAAATAAAACACTTCTGTGAATATGATTGAAAAATAGGAAGAAATGCCAGAGCCTTTGGAATTTTTAGTCTGCCTTATACTAATTTTCCAAATCACTTTTTCCTGCTGCTTCTAAATTTGGGGACAGTTATTTGTTTTTAATTTAAAATGGGCTGATGGGTTGAAATTAGCCAAGTTACACAGAATTGCTGTTGGTTTCCCGGTTGCATAAGCCTACCAGGAAGGTTGTGAGAGGTCATGCTGCCGCGGAGAGCGTGGCTGCAGTTTGGGTGTGCTCTGGCTGAACTAATCAGAAAAAAAATGTTTGTAAAGCAGGGAGTGGTTCTGTGTTAGTTTTTGCATGAGGAGAGGAACAACTTGCATCTATTTTTCTCTGTTTTCTAAGACAACTGGAGAGGGCACAGTCAATGTGGTTATTGAGTGTCTTTTGCATTGCTATATGACCTTAATCTATAGGCACCTATATATCTGATATCTGTCTTTAGGTTCCTGAAGTGCCATAGGCACATAGTTTTATAAAATTTGAAAAAACAGTGTTAGACCCGCTGTTCCACATTATTGTTATGAGTAACGTACCAATTTGAGAAAGTGATGCTACTTCAAATGCAGTTCCTCCTTACTCTTGTCTTGTTCGCAGAAAAATACTTTCAGCAAACTTCATATGAAGTCCTCCGCAAGAAGGGATGTACTTGGAGTTATCCTCTGCCCTTCCGTTGCAATCAACATTCCTTTTACTTGCAGAGAAGGGAAGATGGATAACTTGAGAATATAGTCTTTCATCAGCGAAAGGTAGATCTAGCTCTACTCTGGATCAAGCAGAACTGGAGGAAGCAATTTAGCAAAGAAGCTGTAGCACCTCTAATTTTGTTTTGTAGATGGAAGTGCGAATTTCTGATGGCAACAAATAGAATATACTGATTTGTATATTCCACATGACACATCGGTGGAAAAAAAAAACCTTGTTCTCTACATGCTTGAAGGCTTTTATTAACTTGCCTTACCTAGTGCAGGGATCTACTTTATTGGAGTATCTGCAAAACAAGAGCAGAAAAATTGTGCAAAACCTGTTTCTTTAGATGTGCCAGAATATGGAGATTTTGCACAAGTGAAATATTAAAATTACACAGTGATGACTGTATTACACCTCTACACCCTCCTGAAATTACTATGTTTCGGTTAACACCCCCACCCCCACCCCCCCCCATGTTTTCAGATATTTTTTTACTTGTGAAACTGATGTTCCTATTAAACTTCATGAAACAGGCCAGTATTGTGGTATGAATAGTCCCATTTTTAGAACATTTGATCATAAATATTTTGAGCCAGCAATGCATGTATTTTGGTAAACTGTGGGTCTTGGCATTCTTTTTGAAATATCTGGTAGTGTTCTGTGTTAGAAAACCATAGAAGGAGAAGGTATAAGGACAATACTTCTGCTTCTGGAGGTCATGATTGTAAATCTGGGTCTTCTAATGAGCTGAAAGTTGTGCTTTTTCTATAAGTTATGATCATTTGGTTTATATCCATTGCAGGATGCATTGAAAATAACCTGGCACGCTGTAAAACACATGGAGATCAAACTGTGCACAAAGGCTAAATAATGACTTCCTTGCCTTCTCTGATGGTGGAGGCATTGTCCGCCCTTTGTGTCATGGGAAACCCGGGCGCTGGAAGATGCTAAAGGCTTTCCAAGGTCACTTAGTGAATCAGTGGGGAGGTTTTTTGAATCTGGAAAGCTTGATCCCAGTCTTGGTTTTCTAAAAGAACCCCAACATTTCTTTACTCCAAGATAAATAATTGGAAATATGTAATTTATTTAGACTTGTTTCAAAATCGCACTTTCCTAACCAATGAATAATGTAATCACATCAGTAATTGGTTTACTGGTCTAGGGTATTTTGTGCTCTGAGCCTCTTTATTTTTTTAAAACAGGTATGTATTTTCTAAGCAAGAGGAGTGCTTTTACCACTGTATTAAATAATGTAGTCTAATTCAGAAGTATTTTCTGTCTGTGTGTCAGAAGGCAGTGGGGAAGAGAGCAGTCTGGGCTAGCATTTTCTGGAGTTCTTTATTTCCATGTTCTTGCATTAAATACTTTGCATTTCTTTAAGATTTGTGGACAGTTGATATTGAAATTCTCCTGGAAACGTCACGTAAAGGTCTTGAATTTGGATACTAGCTCAAACTAATTGAAACCCTTCATTGTGTCCAGCTTTATAATTAGGAAGTGACTGGAGTATGCAGTCTGATAATCTGTTTAACATAGATTTGATATTAATTTGTCATATTTGACAGTTTGGAAAACCTCTTTGGACTTGATTCCTTCAGAGTTAGGCTTAGACAAGTGCTCTTGTGGAATTCATTCAGCCAGTGTTTGTGCATCTGCACAGAGGTTTGGGATACGTGAAACCCAAGAGAAGCTTGTGTCATTTTGAGTGTGGGGTCGTAGTGCGATTATTCTTATTTTTTCATCAGGAATCTAAACAAACTATATCCAAAAGTCACGAAAAGCTTTCTAGTATGGTTTGTTAAAATTCTTTCCTAGTACAGCTTATAATTCTTCAGACAACTGATATAACTTATGCTGGCAAAAATTCAGTTTGCTAATGTATCTGTCTGACTTTCATAGCATCTGTGAAAGACTGTTGTCATACAGACACATGTGTCATTACAACTCTACCACTTTCTAATGCAACTAAAATGGAGTGGATTTGAGATTTGCTGTCTTAAAAACCTTGGTGGAAGCTGTCAGTAGATGTTTCTTCTGTTTCTTTTCTTTTTTTCTGGGCTTTGAATGTTTTCTGCTCTAGTACCCATGAGTTCACAGCCTTTTTCAAGGAGTAACTTGTAACGCCTCACGTGCTCCTGGGTAGCTGCTAATTTGCCAGCTCTTGAGCAATTGCTAACAGAAAGTTTCATGTCGGTAGCTTTAGAGGAGTGAAGAGGTGATCACAGAATCACAGAATGGTCAGGGTTGGAAGGGACCTCTGGAGATCATCTAGTCCAACCCCCCTGCCAGAGCAGGGTCACCTAGAGCGGTTGCACAGAACAGTGTCCAGGTGGGTTTTGAATGTCTCCAGTGTGGGTGACTCCACAACCTCTCTGGGCAGCCTGTTCCAGTGCTCTGCCACCCTCAAAGAAGTTCGTCCTCATGTTAAGGTGGAACTTCAAGTTTGTGCCTGTTACCTCTTGTCCTGTCCCTGGGCACCACTGAAAGAAGACTGTTCTCATCTACCTGGCACCGTGGTGATGTGTGAGAAGTGCTTCCAGTGGTACCACGACCACTGTTTGCTCTTCTCTATTCGAGATTTTGTGTTCTTTACCTTTTTATGGTTTTGTGTGTTTGAATTTTCTCCCATATTAGGTTTGCTTTAAATATTTTAAAATATATTTTATAAATATAAATACATACAATATATTAGTTATGTTGTTATAGTCTTTCAGGTACTCTAGAGCGCCTCACATTCACGAGGATGTTCTTTAAACAGTGAACTAGACATTTCATAGCCTCCAGACTGCTTAACACAACCAGGTGTATCATGCATCTGATTTTTACTCTAGAAATATAACATATGGCTTAAGAAATCTTTGGGTGATGGCTATCTCCAGGCAGAATTTCACATCTTTCCTGCTTCCCATAATGCAACTGATAGTCTACGCTACTGCAGCCTTGGAAGGTATGAGGAAATTGCAACAGAACTATAAGACATTCAACTATTTCCTATAAGCAGCAGTTATATATATATATTAACAACTTAGGTTTTTTGTCCCTTCCTTTTGGTTCATTTGTGAATTAAGAGATGAAAGAGGATTTTGAAATTGGAGCATGGCTGACAAATTCCAGCATTTGAAGTAATGCCAGAAAAGGCTATCTGACTCCCTGGCACCCTTCAGCGTCAAGTTTTGGGTTCTTCCTTAACCTGGCTGAACATGTCCTTTTGGTACCTGCCAGCTAAGTGGAATTACCTTCACCCAGCCCTGAGGCCTACATGGCTTCTGCGGTACAAGAATGGATTCGATGCCTTTATGACACACTCTTCTTTACTCCCTCAAAACTTCTAATGTTGACAAGGGAAGCGGTTCTTACTCCTCTCAACGAAGTTTGAAACATGCAGGTTTACAGATTTAGATAAAGAACAGAAGGGAGGCCCTTGGCATTTTTGCTTTGAGCAACCTGGTCTCTTTGAGCAACCTGGTCTAGTGGAAGGTGTCCCTGCCCACGGCAGGGGGCTTGGAGCTAGATGATCTTTAAGGTCCCTTCCAACTCAAACCATTGTATGATTCTATGATTTGCATAGATCTGTGTTGTCCATAACAGTTGGAGGCAGAGTAAGACACTGCCCCCTTTTCAGCAGGTAACGCTGGAGCTTTCAGTGATCAGATCCAGGCTAAGCTGGTTTTCACACTGCTTCTTAAATGCTTTTTCCTGCAGGGGACCTTTCATGAGATTGGCAGAGCGAACTTTCTTAGGATCTTTGGCATCATTTATTAGTACCTTTTGGCATTTTGAAATGGTTAGGTCATTTTGTATGAAAAAAATCTTAAAGTATGTTATTTTTTTCTCTAACCAGAGAAGCTGATTCTTGAAGTATATTGTGCATTGATTTACAGACATGATGATGTCTAAGTTTTAGCCTATTTATTTTGCGATCAGGGTTTTTTGTAGAAACATATTCCTAAGAAGGTACATTAAAACTATTTTTTATCAGTCATCTGGAATGCCCAACTTGACTCATTTATCTAGCATTAAGCAAGGATATACAATATGACATGGGAAGTGAGATCACAGAAGTTGATTAAAAAGTAATGAAATGTTTCCTTTATTGATTTGCAAGAGCGGGCTGTAATGTGAAAAATTCCATTTACAGAAGCAACTTCATGGTTTGAGCGGGGTATTGCATAAAATACAAGCAGAGTAACTGGATGTGGGAGATGAGTCAATCCAGTAGTTTGAGAATGGGATTAGGATTTCAATTCACTGTTCTGTTGGTGCTGACTCACCGTGACCTTACGCAAGTCAGTTAAGTTTTTTACATATCAGCAGCTCAGCCTAAAAATACGCTGTTCCTCTTACCTTCTTTTACTGCCTGCAAGCTTTGACTGTTGCAAATGAAAGGGCAGAAGTACTTTAAATAATTCTAAGAAATTTTCAATATTTGTCACGTTCTTAAAAATGTGTTTTTTTAAGTTGCATTTGCCTGTTTTATTACTGTTTTGCAATGTCTTTCTCTGCTGCACTGTGGAGAGCTTTACAAAGGGGAAGAATTGACTCTTTACTGTATTTTACAATTAAAGCAACTGTTTTGTAAAAGACTTAACAAACACACGAAGTAAAAACAATCATAGCTTTTCTAATCCCTTTTGATTATGGTCATTTTAAGCCTGTTTAACACAGGCATTTTAGTTACCAACATAGTTGTGCCAGCACAAACTGCTCAGCCTTGTCTGGCTTAGGAAAAAGGGAATTAACTAACAAATGAAGCCCTTAGGTATTACAGTGGTAGTATTATATTAATTAATATTATATTATATTATGTTATTATAAAATGGTAACTTTATTCAGATAAAGTGAGATGGCATTGTATTTAACCAGGCACTTGAAATTCTTGTTTAAAAGCAACCTCCTCTTCTTTCAGAGAGACTTGGTGTGGCAAGTAAGTTTTGTGCTCTTGAATTTTGTTGTGTTTAGCAGTAACAGCTGAAGATGATGCTGCCCTCGCTTGTCCACCCTGACTTTGTCTGTTTTCACCATTGAGATGCCTTGCCCCATTCTGACCCTTTTTTTCTTCCCGTGTTTTTCTTGGGTTGTCAGAGCTGAATTTGCTCTGTTGAAGAATTATTTCAGACATAGCTGTTGATTTAATGAATCATCCTGACAGCAAAGAAGTTCTTTTAACCAGGGATTAAGCAAAACAGGAATGTGATGCTTTTGCTTGAGGGTAAGAGTGACAGCACATTGGGTTATGGACCAGCTATTACGCTCTAGTGTCAAACACTCCCATAATCTGCATCGACTTTCAAGTCTGGGCAAGCCCTTAACAATACTTCTTTCGATTTTAGTACAAATGCTGCCTGTACGCAGATTGCAGGAAGGCTGGAGTTTATTGACTTCGCAACATATTACTTGCAAAAGCATTGGGGAAAAAAAACGTTGGAGAGGAACAAATCGGTGGCCTGTAGCTCTGCTTGGCTTGCCAGCTTCCAAGAAGACTTCG
Source organism: Ibidorhyncha struthersii (assembly GCA_013398815.1). Taxonomy (NCBI): domain Eukaryota; kingdom Metazoa; phylum Chordata; class Aves; order Charadriiformes; family Charadriidae; genus Ibidorhyncha; species Ibidorhyncha struthersii. The sequence goes on along the minus strand of VZSZ01011516.1, from coordinate 86,144 downwards.
TTCTTTTCCTGCCTGTGTTTTCTTGGCAGTCTCTGACCATGGATAACAATGCTATCAAATGCATTTGGGACCCCTGTATGTGTAAAAATAACATATGTCTGTAATATATGTTGTTATATATTAAAAATAGAATACATGTGAGTAAAATTAAATAAAAAGTCTGTGAATTAACATAGCTGAATAAGAACAAATCATATGGCACAACCAATTTGTTATAAGGCTTAACTGCACTGTGTGATCTTGTATGTACTTATAGCTATTTATATAGCAAGTAATCACTTTTGCCTTTTTTCTCCTCTATAATGTTTGCATGCAGTACAAATCTAATAAATATTTACATATGCATCTTAAAAAAGGCAAGTGACTTTCACAAGACCAACTCTTGTGAGTTATTTATGATACTGGCTGATGTAACTAAGAGAAAAAAAGATTGACCCTATTTTACACTAAAAAGAGAATAGGAATTAACCTTTCTTTTTATAAGAGTAGAGCTTGAGCATCCTTTTTTATGTATAGAAAATTCAAATCTGTATTTAAGGCCAGCAGTGACTAACCACTGGTAACTTACTAACTTGCCATAGCAAAAATGTGTATTCTTCTGTAACTTAGGGGTTGAAACTGTCACCTTGCAGTAAATGACTGCCAAAACTCTTTTATATATTTTCTCAGTAAATGTTAATTTGTGACTGTTCGTTTTTTCCACAACAAATCCTTCATAGGAGGGGATAGCTTAGAACACTTCTTCCCTGAGTCTCCCAGATTTCCCATTTTGATACTGTGATTGACCACATGTATGTACATCCTACAGGTAAAGTATGTATGCTATAAAGAATAAAAAACCCGCTGCAGAAATACACTTATTTCACACAGCCCCTATGCTTGCGTTGCTGCGTATTGCCGAGCGCAACACCATACCTGAGCATTACCATCACACTACTACCCCCGTGTGGTGATTAGCTATAATCCAATTTTTATAAAAAGGAATAAAAGCTTTTGTGCATTATTTTATTTTAAAAGGAAATGACCATTTTTAGAAGGACGCTGTGTTTGTGTTTTATCCTAATATGTGTTCAAGACGTTAGATGCAGGGTATTGGGAGGTTATAAACATGAGCACGTGTTCTCCTTTTCACATAATATTGTGACGAAGTCAGTGTTACGTAGGAAGTTGCTATAAGAAGTAGGTTTTCCAACAGCTTTTATGGCATGATTAGAGAAACGATACCTCGAAATTTCAGGTGTAGAATCTACAATCATTTTAATAACCTGTAAAACATAGAGTGGAACGCACATAAAGAATATTAACATGTGATTTCATTGACATCGGCTATTTTCTATTAAAATATTAGGTGCAGTATTTACTTCCAAAGTAGTTTTTACGTCCAGAAATTCTATGCATTGGAAGTGTCTGTGACATCCTGCTATGTAAAAGAGTAGTATAAAGAACAAGAGTACTCAAAAGGATATGCAAGAGATATTAAGGAAATAAATGCTTTCTTCAGGGCAACAGGTAACTTCTAGGAAGGTGTGGAAATACTCTGTGTTTGTATGACTTGCGTATTTATTGCAGAAAATGGAATTACTAATTATAAACCAGTTTGTTATCTCTTTTTAGGAAGTATATAGGCAGGTATTAATTATGCAGAATGTGAAATGCTCACTTTTTTTTTAATTGTTGTTTCCTAATAATTTCTTATCATTGCAATATGTACTAAATTTTATAAATAATGACAATGTATTTTTTTGAAACATTGCAGGAGACTTTTGCTTCATAATGATTTATTGCTTCATAGTGATATCTTTTGGAATTTATAAAGGATTAAATTATTTTCGTGCATGCTAATGACATACCTTTAAAGTCAAAATTATCACTGTCATATCTAAATTCTATCTAAATTCTATCATAATTCCTTCCAAGAAGTACCAAGTTGGCAGTGGAGCTGTCTTTGTGTCTTGCATTGTAAGCTAACTCATTTCATTATTGGGTTTGTATATTTTCACCTATATGTGGGTCTTATGGAAAAGTAATATATGGTTCCTTCATGTAGATAGCTTCTATATTATCTTCATCCTCACTACCGGCACAATTATACTGTAATTTCTGGGATTAATTACAGTTTTTGCCAGCCATCAAGACCTGGAGTAACTCTGTTGCAACTTTTATGTAAAATTTAGCATCGTGTGGTATGCTAGGGCAGTTCGTGGTGGAGAGGGCTTTTTCTTCCATCGGTTTCAAGAACCTGTCTCAATCTTCACTAAACACAAAAAGGCGGTCAGTGGTCATCATTTATTATTCAAATCCTAATATGTGGATAACAATACATGAATAATTTTTAAGAGACAGAAAATAAACATTTTCTGTATTAGTATTATCCAACATCTCTTCTGAAATAAACAGAACACTTTTTCATGTTTTTCCCTGGTTTTTACTGTTAGCATATCCAATTACATTCTGGTTGGACTCCGCTCATAGGTTATTTCTCGTTGATACTAGAGAAATGTTAGTGGAATTTTGAAATTGGTGGTATTTATACTTTTTTGTGGACCTTCCTCAGACAACTGGTTAGAACCGGTTTCTGGATATCCTTAGAACGAGAATATTGTACTTTGCTTACAAGTAGTTGAGGAGGTGTACTTTATGTCACTCTCCTGTTTAATTCTTCTGGGGCTTGCTTATCCAGAAAGACGTCCCTCCTCTTGATAACAGTGTTTGTGCACATTCTACCTGTGTTTCAATGTTGATCCCATTTGCTCATTGGAAAGGTTTATATGTAGGTGACTTAAACAGCTAAACTCAATTGTATGACTTCAGTGATACCATGTATCAAATGATAACAGATATTATTAACAAATTTAACCGAAGACTCCAAAGTGTACTTTTTCCTCAGTCGTTGATTATTCATAATGAATATGATTATTCATATGAGTAATTCTTGATTATTCATAGCATATGTGAATGGTTACTGTAAATCTAAGGATGTAGGCTGTCGATGCAAAGGACCCTTGCTGATTTGTGTGTGGCTTTTCCCATCATTGGCAGTGACGCAAGACTTAATAATCCTGTCTTTCTTCTTCCTTGTGCTTTTATTGTACCAGTGCTGCTTTAAGGATCCTCTTTTTCATTTCACACATATCACAGCACTTTTCTCTCTCCATTTAAATGCCTTCATCTCCTTTTGGTATTCAAACAGTAATATAAATTTTGTTGCTCCTTAGTTAAAAACTGATGTATTCCTCAGGGTGTCTTAGAGCATCCTTTTTGTGTCTTGTTTGTTTACAGCTGCAGGCTCTTTGGGGCAGTAACTCCTTGTTTTGTGCCCTGGACCAGATTGAGCCCATTTTTGGTCCAAATATAAATGGCACCAAAAGGATGCTCCAAGGCACAGCAGGCTCTGCATTCATCTTTGGTGATTAATGCAGCAGAAAGTAAAACTACTGTAAAACTTCTTAAAAAAACCTACAACAAACCACCAACCTGCAAAGAAAACACTTCTCTCCCCCAGTCACTGTGCTTTATGTGTCAGAATATCTATTTTTAGTTATGTTTTTCATTAACCTCCCACCCCATTGAAGTTGAGTCTCAAAATAGATAGAGGATCATAAATAATTTAAAAAAAGATGTTCTGTATTGCAAAGGTAAAAATTACAGCTTCCCTGATCTTTGTCTCGAACTTGGACAGTCAATTTTTTAACGTATAGAAAATTAGTGTTTTCATTCTATCAACCTTAAGGTTGAAGAAACCTTCAGCCGTCTCATTCAGAATTCTGACCCAACCAGTTTCTAAAGCAGAAAAAAGCAAAAGGCCTGGTCCCTAGCAGGACCCATTAATTAAATAGGCTTCTGTGGCTCGGTGCTGCATTCCAGATAGATGGGGTGGGCATAAAGAAGATGGAGGAGCCCATTAGCCTTCAATAACCAACCTACCTCAAGGCCTCCTACCGTTCTCATCATCTATTACCTTGTCAGTGCCTGTCTGTGCGTTTTTCCCCATGGGCTTCTCTTGTGAGTTTAAGACCTTCATTAACTAACAGGTATATAAATTAAACCGTGACTTCCAGTGGAGAATAAAAAGGTTTAAGGCTGTTGTTGGCGGTAGCGCCCATAGTCTTGTGTTGACAGGCCATTTACCACACCAGTTAATGGAAGGGAATGTACACCTAGACCTTGATGTATTCTGCCCCTTCTGGGGTTATGGAGCTACATTTTGAAGTGCAAGTGCAAGTCTCTGAGGGTTTAGAAGTTCTGATATGTAGTTTAGAGAGAAAAGTCTGGTGAGAAGTATTTTCTCATTTGTAATTAAAACCCCTTACGTTTTTGCTGTATGCTCGTATTGCGTATGGAAAACCTGTTCAACGTCTTGAACGATAATTTGAAAGCAGCAACTACAACGTTGTTAGATGAATAATCCTCTATCAGTTTGTGTAACTGTAGAGCAGATGAACACCCTTAGAGGCTGCTGCTCAGTGAAGCTTTATCAAATGCCCTCTTGAAATCTCTGGCTGCTGTTCACCAGTTTCGCTGATTGATCACCTTTCAGTTGGCAACCTGAAAATCTGCTGGTAGCTGTGGTGTTAAAAGAAAACACTTGCAGTCTCTGCAGCTGATGGGATAAATCAGTGGAATGGCTTTAAAATCATCACTGCTGATTTGAAACTTGTCTTAGATTGTAGGAAACATAATTTTTTTTTGGTGGTGGTAACTGCTATGTGTCTAGAATTGCTAGCGATGGTAGTTTCAGCCCAGACAAATAAAGCCAGTGTGACATACATATAAATAGGCAAGGGTAGGTTTTCTTCTGTTTCCCCAGATGAATCAGTGGGGCTAGCATAGCAAGTTATGAAGTGTACAGACGGGTTAACTGTTTGAAAAGCATCTCTTTGGTGTAGAAAAAAAAGGGAAGGGAAAAAAAAAAGATGAGTATTAATCACATTTATTCCCAGACTTCTTGCTAGTGTAAGACCATATCAGGAATCTGGTTGGAAGAAGTGAGAGTGGTAAGTTCAGGTGACTCAGAAATTACTCTTAATGTGGGTGCTTTGACTTTGTTGTCACCTTTCTCTCATCCAGGTCCTTGTGATCAGCACCTCTAACTACTGTCTGGAACCAATTAATAAACTCACAGAATCTTTCTGCAAATGAGATTTTGGACTAATCATTTTTTCTTAAAATATTTCATCAAAAGGGGTTTTCATTTTTTGACAAGAAGAGCATTATAACAAACAGGTAGAATTATTTTTCTTGAAATTAAGATAGCATAAGACTATGATTACCTAGCCTTTCCTTTGAAGCCTAGCTAGTTTGAAAGAAGACTGAAGATCATCCTGTAGATTTAAAATGTTCATCATGCAGCTTAGATTTGATTAATATATTTTTAATGAGTTTTAGCTTGTTTTCTATTACTTCCTCTGGGCATGAAGAAAGTTCTAAGGTAACAACCTCTGGCACAAGTGTGCAAAGAAAATGGGATGCTCTGTTTCATTGGGTTTAGTGCTAAGGAGCACCTGCTCCTCCTTTCTGCTCCAAATTACTGGTCCTGGAATACGTGTGCTTGTGCCTCAGTTGTTGAAACTCCTAATGGTGTTGTCTTAACTCAGTTACTGTTGTTGACTGCTTAAGCTGAAACGTTGCACAGTGGCTGCATCTTCCCTTCTGTGACTGTCACATCATAGGAGACAGCATGGACAAGATTTTCTAGGGTTTATTTGGCAAAGTCCTCCAGCTCTTATCACAGGGAAAAGATAGCGACTGCAGACGTTCCTTAAGTACTTAATGCTTAGAAATTGGATGAATCTCAAAAGTTTATAGTACCTGTATGAAAAACAAGTAAGCAATTATGAGAATAAAAGTATTTTAAACACAAGAGAGTAGGTACCAAAGAAACATGATCAGGAAACATGAGAGGAAATCTGATTAACCACATCTATTTTTAAAAAATATTTTCCATGCTTTCTGCTTTTATGTGAAAGGCCAATGAAATAAATAGGACACTCGATCCGCATCCCAGAGGAGAGTAGAGCTTCTCGCTCATAAATGCTCTTGAAGATGGTACTTCATTGAGAGGTTTCACACAGCATAATCACATCTGCCTCAAGTGCTGTATGCTAAGCCTAATCTTAGTGCATAGCAGGATGTAAGACTTTCATAACCTATATCCTCTGTGGAAAAACAATTGCAATTCTCCATCTTTGTTCTGTTTAAAAATATTTCTAGATGTAAATTTATTAGTTTGGTCAAAAGCAGAACAACCTTATGACTCATTTAATAACTGCATGTTCGTAATATTTTTTCCTGGTGAAAAGTTAGTGTGATTGGAATGAAAGAGAATTGGGGCAAGCCAAGTGAAGAGCAGTAACAATCATCTTGTCAAGTGATCGTTGTTCTCCCTATTTATCTCCTTACAAAGTACTGTGAATTAGGAACAACGTTCGAGGTTTGAGTTCATTTATTGACATTTTACATCTGTATCATTGTCCTACAATGGCACTTTATAGGTCTAAAGTGCAACAAGGGAGGTTTACACAAGGGAAAACATTTCAGTGGTAGAGGATCTCTGTAACTGGGGGCTTTAAGAACATCTTAGGCAAGTGTCTTACGGGAATCGTCTAAGGATGGCTGACAAAGGCAGATGCAGACCTCATTTAAATGGAAAGGAAGGAAGCATGGTGTATTTTTGTAATGACAGTCAGGTCATGTGAAAAGCCATATTTTAGACCCCCCATCATTCTGTCTAGGGATTCTGTGATTGGGAGCAGGACATGTGGAGATTACCTCTACAGGAGCAATGAATGCAGGCTTATGAGACGCAGCACCTCTACTGCTCATATGTTTCTGTCTTCTGATGCAGATGTTGGATGATAGTGACCTTTTTGCTAATAAATGGGCCAGAAAAAAATTGCAAGTGGAAAACATGGGACACCTGAATAAGGTGATAGATAACCTGTTTCTGCAAATCTGTATACAGTTAGTATTACCTTGGAGGAGAGTATGGACTAGAAGATCTTTTTATGCCTCTTCTAGGTCCTTTATGAGTCTCTGATTTTGTTAGTGGGTATGGAGGATAAGTTGTTAAACAAAGATTTCAGAATATTTTTGAGGTTTTATTGAAGCTGAAATAATATTTGGCTTTTTCAGCTCTCCTAGAGTGTAGCTTTTGCATCACAATCTGAAAGCGAGCACACTGTAAAACACAAAGATGCTCTTACCTTCAAGGTGCCAGATCCTCTTATACAATGGATATGTAAAGTGACAGGTTTTATAAACCTGAGAATTTATTTATATGGAAAGTACTTTCCTCAATAATAAAAAACCAAACCCAACCAACCACAGCTATATTCAAGTTTTATTCAACACATTTTTTTCTGTGTTTCTAGTTTTACTTGGTTTTATACTAGGGCTGTCTTGTTATTAGCAATTTAAATTGTTTAAATGGAAAAAATTACCGTCCAGATGTTTAAAACTGAAAAGGCAAAGTCCATACTTAACTACTCAACTCACCAAAATAAGAAAAGCAAGTGACTACATTTGTTATATGTTAGCAATAAGAGCTGTTGAACAGCAAGTGGAATGGGAGGTGCTATGCTGTTGTCCGATGTTGTCCGGTCTTAGAAAAGATTCCTTGATTTTCTGGCATGATTGACCTTTGGTAAGTCCGTGCTAACTGTGTCTAGTTACCTCCTTCTCCTTCACATGCCCAGAAATATTTCAAGAGGATCCACTCCCTGATGTTCCCATGGACTTAAGTGAGGCATTGCATTGTGTTCTACAACTCAAGGGTTTGGACATGGAGTAAGAGCCAGAGCCTATACAGAGCTGAAGAAGAGGTTCCTTCATGGATAGAAAAGCATGAGCCACGCTGTATAAAACTCTGAGAATTACTGACCTGCCTCGTTCTGGTCAGAGACGTGTCTTTTGGGAGAAGCCTTACTGTGTTTTCTGAATGAGAGAAAATAGCATGTACATGAATGAGCCTGGTCACAAAGGGAATGTGAATTCAAAAGTAATTACAGGCTCTTATTTCCCGTCAGTAAACAGAAGGGAAGGGAGGGTCCGGTGTATGTTATTCTTCTGCTCTCCAGTCTGGTTGTCTCAAAAGAGAGAATTGCCTCCTGTCATTGTAATGTGAAAATTCTGTTTCCACTGGGGATGCTGCTAAAGACTGGGAAGGAAAATGGGATTTTACCATGAGAATTGCTAGAAGCACCTGAGACCCTGTCCTTTACTGAAAGTGCCTTGCTGTTTTGGGGAATTCATCAGCACTCATGCGGTAATAATCAGTTTCCTAAATTTGTAGTGGTTCAGTAGGTATGCATGTAATGCTTATATGTAGCTGCACAAACAAGTGAATATATCAGCATAATGTCTCTTTGAGGTGAGGAGGTATTATGCCTTTTCTGCCTGTTCAGAATTGAAGTGCAATGAATAAGCCGCCTACCAGAGGTTACAGAGGACTGTTAGTGGCCTGGAAAGTAAACTTCAGATCTGTTTGGCACTTATTCAGTACTATATCACAAACTGTTTTTTTAATTTTCCTCCAAAATACACCAAGCTAGAAAATATTTATCCAGTAAATTTAGTAACTCCAAATTAATTAAAATACAGTAACCGGAACTGGGATTTTTTTTGTGCCAATTTGGGTGCCAGACATTGTCTAGAACTGCTAGATTTTCATATAAGAAAATCCTGATTGGGAGAAATTGTGCAAGGGGTACCTCAATAATATTTGTAAGGAATTATAGGAAAAGCAAACTTAGAAGGAAAGTGTGGGTTTGCTGCAAGGAATTTCACTTTTAGAACTAACGGAAGGTAGACTGAAAGACAGAGTCAGAATCTGGCTGTTTGTGATAGTCCTACAATCTTAAGAGCAGTCTACTGCATGAGTGAACAAGATGCTTCTGAAAAAACTCAGACATAAAAAGTGTACAAAAGGTAGGAGCAGTGGCAGGTGACCCAGAAGGAATGTAAAGAAACAGTCGTGCAGGGATGGGGTTAGTAAAGCCAAAGCTCGCATGGAGTTGAATCTAGCAAGGAATGTGAAGGCCAACAAGAAGGTTTTCTACAAGTACACCAGCAGAAAAAGGAAGAATAGGGCAAACTTGTGCCTGCTGCTGAGTGAGGCAGGGGACCTGATGATAAAGGACACGGAGAAGGCGAAGATACTCAGTGCCTTCTTCACTTTGGTCTTTACTGGTAAGACTAGCTTTCTGTAATCCCAGGTCCTCGAGACCACTGGGAAGGTCAGGAGCAAGGAAGACCTAGCTTAGGTGGAGGAGGGTCAAGTTTGTGAACACTTAAACTGCGTATACACAAGTCCACTGAACCTGATGGGTTCCTCCAAGTGCTGATGGGTCCCTCCAAGTGCTGAGGGAACTGCTTGATGGCATTGCAAGGCCATTCTCCATTACCTTTCAAAGGTCATAGCAACTGGGGGAGGTTCCAGAGGACTGTAAGAGTGCAAATGTCACTATTATATTCAAGAAAAGCAAGAAGGAGGATTTGGGGAAGTATAGCCCAGTCAGCCTCACCTCAATCCCTTGGAAGGTGACGGAGCAAGTAATCCTGGAAACTATTTCCAAACACTTGGAAGACAAGACAGTGATTGGGAGGAATCACCGTGGTTTTGTGAAGAGGAAGCCATCAGCCTGATAGTGTTCTGCAGCCAGGTGACTAACTCAGTGCATGAGGAGAGAGCAGTGGATGTTGTTATCTTGAATTTAGCAAGACTTCTCATACTTTCCCCCGTAACACTCTCATAGACAAACTGATGAAGTCCAAGCTGGATAAATGGATGATGAGATGGACTGAAAACTGGGTGAGCTGCCAGGCTCAAAGTAATGTGATCAGTGACACAAAGTCCAGTTAGAGGTCAGTCACCACTGGTGTACCCCAGGGGCTGTTACTGGGAACAATGCTGTGTAACATCTTAGATGATGGCCAGGACAGTAATACAGAGCATACCTGCAGAAAGTGCACAGGCAATACAAAATGAGGAGGAGTGGCTGATATGCCAGATGGCTGTGCTGCCATTCAGAGGGACAGGCTGGAGAAATGGGCCAACAGAAACCTCATGACGTTCAGTAAAGGCAATTGCTGTGTCCTGTACCTGGGGAGTAAGAACCGCAGGCACTGTTACAGGCTGGAGGCTGTCTGGTTGGAAAGCGGCTTGGCAGAGAAGGACCATGGGGCAGTAGAGGCCAACAGTATACTGGACTGCATTAGGAAGAGTATTGCCAGCAGGTCAAGGGAGGTGACCCTCTACTTAGCACTGGTGAGGCCACAATTGGAGTGCTGTGTCCAGTTCAGGGCTTCGCAGAAGAAGAGACACACTGGAGAGACTCCAGTGAAGGCCCACAAAGATGACTTGAGCATCTTTGATATGAGAAGAGGCTGAGAGAGGTGGGATTGTTTAGCTTGGAGAAGAGAAGGCTCAGGGGGCAGGGGGATCTTATGAATATGTACAAATATCTGAGGTGCGTAAGGAAAACAGAGCCAGACTCAGTGGTGCCCAGTGACAGGACAATAGGCAATAGGCACAAATTGAAATACAGAATATACCATTTAAACAGAAGAAAAAAAAACGTTTTTTTGCCTTCCCCTCTTTTTTTTTTTTTTTTGTCTATTTTGAGTGTGATCGAACGCTGGAACAGGTTGCCCAGGGAGGTTGTGGAGTCTCCGTCCTTGGAGTTATTCAAAACTCGACTGGACATAGTCTTGGACGAACTGCTCTAGGTGACTCTGCTTTGTTGAAGGGGGGCTGGGCTGGACTAGATGAATCTCCAAAGATCCCTTCCAACCTCAACTGTTCTGTGATTCTGCAACAGTTATGCTCCTTAATTGTGTATATATTTAACCTGAACCTACAGTACCAACATTAGTTACAGAGTACAAGTATTTTAAAAGTTCTGTTTTATTCCTTGTCTCAAAATGCAGCTTTTTATCCTGCAGTTTTGTTTACAGTTCTATGCTTTTCAACATTTTTTTCTATCATTGTGATCATAAAGGATAGGGATTGTGTATTTTTTTAGTTCCATTTTTATTACTTCTGAAGTCCCCATCATTCAAAAAGTCATTCATGAGCAAATTAGATTAAAATAAAATGCCACTTCTAGCGAGGCGCTCAGTCTAATGATAAGAAATCACAACCAGACTCTTGTGGAGGAGAATAAAGAAGGTATTTTTTGCAGTGTGGAGACCGAAGAACACACAGTAACTGATTTGCCCCAGGTCACATATAAAATCTGCGGTCAAACTGGAAATAGGTTTCCGATCTGTGGTGTATCTATCCTGTATTTCTGCTTTCTCTAAATAATTTTGATGATAATCAAAAGGATTTTTCACTATCTGTGATTCATTAGCTTTTCTACGTGCCTGTTCCTCTATGTTGTTTTTTTTTCCTTGTTACATATTTCACTGGTATAATTTTACCATCGTCACTCAGATTCTCAGCCTTCTTACTTAAAGAAAAATTTCTCAATAGAGGGAAATACATTATTATTTGTCTCCCCGTGCCTGAAGAGTTGTATACGTAAGCAAGAGATCCTTGCTTTTGAGTTATTACAGAATTAAAGGTTTTATTGATTTAACTATTCTAGAAGTAGAATATTAAGCTAAGTCTGTTAGTGGAAAAATACTAGAAAATGTAATTCAAAACATGATTAATGTGTATCCAGGATTTTATGTGCCATCCAGTAAAACAAAATTGGGGCCAATATAAACTTGCAGTGGAGTGCAGCAACTGAAATAGAGTAAAGCATGTAATCTCTGTATCTGCAGCAATCGGAAACACTATAAAAATTCAGGAATTCTTGGGCATTCCGCTAATAAACTTCTCAGTTTGTAATTCTAAACACGTCAGGAATCTGCAGATCACAGGGCTACAACATCCATGACATTGGTGTCTATTTGTCTCTATAGACTTGAGTATTGAGTAAGATATCAACTGCAATGACCGATCACTTTCTAACAATGACAGGTAATTTAGAAAAGGTTAAGGAGTGAATGGATGGGATGCTATTTTTACATTTTTCATCTCTTCAAAGAAGTGAATAAATATAAAGTTTCTAAGAACTTACTCTTTTAAAACACGTATATGTGGTACTGAGATTTTCTGAAATTGTCTGTTTACAATGTGCATGTTTTGGACTGGATGATGGTTGTAGGTCCTTTCCAACTGAACTGTTCTATTCTACAACCCTTCCTGGCCTTGTGTGAATTCTGTTGCTAAAAGCTTTTTCTCTTTTCTAACTTGATCAGTGAAAGTCAGATAGAGGTGTGGAAAAAGCCTTGCAAGAAAGAAATAAGTTGTTCCCCAGCTTTCCCTCGAGAGTCACAAGCTCTAAGTGGCTCTGTGTAGGCTCTTTTCTCCCCAGCGCAGCTCCCAGGAAATCTGACAGCATCACTGGAACTTGTTTAAACAATCTCGGAGGGGCAAAAAGTAAAACTGCAAGAAGTAAAACGCAGAAGGTTTGCTATGACAAGCTTAACTTACGGTTTGTTTTCAAGAAAGGATCGTTTAAAAGTTTGTAGCGGTGTTTAATATATTTTTGTTATATGATGCTTTTGTAATTTCCTCAAGTAATTGATCAACTGTTATTTGCATATTTACACTGGATAGAACTAGAGGAAGAGTTTGTTCTTTTCTGTGGAAACATAATGGGATTTTTTTTACCTCACGTTTTGCTGTGTGAGGTGGCAAAATGGTTTATTTTGGACTTACACTACGTATACTTTACAGACTGACCAGTGTGTTGAGTGCTCCTTCTGCTTAGTTGAGACCAAGACCTAAATAACTCTGGTAAAGAAGAAAATCTTGCCAGCTGAGTGCTTTGACTGTTTATTATGGGTTTTATTTTTCCCAATTTCTTTCTTCCTAAGATACGTACCATTTTTATTCTGCTGTCTCAAAACCAGTTAGACTTTGTTGTTTTAAATATCTCTGTTCAGAGCAAATGTAATTTAAAAGGAACAGCTATTGAAGCTCCAAACGGTAGCTGTAAAATACTACCCTAAGACTAAGTTGGCTGAGGTGTGTAATAACACCAAGACCCTTAAATCTTTGGCACTAAGTTACAGTCTTATGAAGTGTTTTATCCTTTTACAGTGTATTACAGTTGTTTCATGCCCTGATTAATGAGAACACAGAATGAGATTAACATGTTGTACACAGGTGGAAGTTAGGGGTTTAAATACTTGGGCTGCAGATAAAGTTTCTTCTCCAATTCTCAATCTGGTATCAAGTTCATATCTCAAATAGTTTTTTTTGATTGTTTTTTAATTCCTAGTGCAATGTTTCATCCTAATATGGCAGTATCCTATTAATTTTTGATATGTGCTATAACCTCTATTTTTAAAATGCTCTGCTAATTGAAATTCACCTTGCTACCAAGATAATTTTATTATGCAATTTCTGTGCAAATTCATATTTACTTCATGTTTTAGTACACTACCATATATTCCAAGTAGAGGAAGCTGAAAGCTTTTTGTTTTTTCATTTTAACAACGGTAATGCAAAATTTGTTTCCACAGCGTAGGCTGGAAGGGAACATGAAAGGAGAACAAGGTTGAGGAAAAAGTGCACTGCATAAGCTGTAGAATTGCATTTATTTGTATTGCAGTTTCATTTAGGCTAAAGACCATCCACATAAAGGGCCCCAAAAATATAAAATATAAGAATAACTTTGGAAGAACATACTGTTTCAGTATTACACAAAAATGATGATGCTTAATTACAGGTTAGTGTTGTGGTGGGGCTGGGGGGAGTGTGGCTGGCTTTGGTTCTGAGATTTTGGAAAGCTGTTTTCTCAAAGCTAGCTAGACTGTTTTTTTTCTTTAACGGAACAGGGATAACTCTCATCAACAATGACAAACTGAACATATTCAAATTGCTACTTTTTGTGATTTCTCTGTTACTAAAGTAACCTGGGGGATGCGTTAGCAGCAGCAGTCTGGGGCATCTCAGTTGAGGCAAGCATGGTGCTTTAGGTACCCCATGATATAGCTCCACATGTTCCACTGAGCGATCAGTTCTTGATGGGACTTATTTTTATCAAGATTTTCTTGAAGTTACAGCAATGTTACATAGTCAACATGATCACGCTGATTTTCGATTTTATTTTGACCATTTTTAGCTGTACAAATTCATAGGTATAACGTACTTCTTGGTTTGGTTTTAATTTTCAGATATCAGGCTCCCTTCACTATGATCAGGAATCTTCAATAAAAATGTAACCTTGCACTGAGCAGCTGATGAAGTTTTTATTCTTGGTAGATAAAAATCTATTTTTATTTTGACATAACTAATGAAAAATCTGTCAGCATAAGTGACAGTAATGGAAGCTGCTGTACAGAGATTGTCAAAAAAATCACAAGCTTGGAATTCCAGGGTCATAACTGGAATTAAAATCGAGTTGATTGTCACATTTTTGAATAATAATAGTAATTTTCGACCTACTGCACACACGGAATATTTTAAGGGGCTCTGAGTTAATATGAGCTGTGAGACTTTACCTTGTAACTTAATGAAGACTGTCTGCCTAAAACCATACCTGTGCAGATGGTGAAAACGTGCTAAATGCTCCACAATACTAAAAAGAAGAGGGTTGGTTTTATTTCAGTAGTCAATTTTGCAAAGTCATATGAGTAGGAAGTGGCACAGGAGGGGGTTAAACAATATGAAATACTTTTGTCTTTTTTTTTTTATTTTTGTCTCTAATGGCCTGGTCTTTCATCAATCCAAATATTAATTATGGTAAATGAGGGCATAAGTCTGCTTACAAACACAAACATCAGACTTTAAAGCAAAAGAGATACTGTCAACATAGCAGGAAAAATCTAACCTCTGAATTTTTTGCTGGGTCAGACAATAATCCATCTTCAACAGTAGAATAGAAAAGACTGTTCAGGAGCAGCACATGAGTTTGGCTGCGGTCCATTCCCCTGGTACTTCACCATGGTGGATTAAAAGGACCACACACAAAAGTGGCGTTCTTGAGTTTGTCTAATCCTTTTTTTGTACTTGCTGACACTCTCTGCCTCTACAGTCTCTTGTGACAGCAAGCTTCATAAAATCACTACCTGCTATGTAAAGATGTGCTGCTTTTTATTTTTGTTAAGCTGATCTCAATATAGTTTCATCACATTCCTCCTTCTTATAATATTATGGGATTTGGTGAGCAATAGTTCTTCACTCACCATACTCTGCTTTAATGCTTTTACAAGTTTTGATCATATTACCCCCTTGGTCTTCTGCTCTTGAAACTGAAGAGTTCCCGCTTTTTTAATCTCTCTTTGTGAGGCAGCTGCTCTGTCGTCTGAATAATTCTTTGTACCTTCTCTTAACCCTGTTTCTTGAGTTGGAGAGACCAGAACTGCCTGGTATACCAGTGTTTTATATAGCAGCAAAATGACATCCTCTGTCTTGGTTTTGTTACTTTTCTTGGTGACGGCCAAAGTTTTTTGGCTTTTCTGGCTGTGGTTGAGCACAGAGGGCTGTGAACTGTGACTTCCAGGTCTCTTCTCCTCTCAGAGTTGATGTGAGAATATTAGTGAGGTTTAGATTTTTTCCCCAAAGCACAGCATCTTACATTGACCTGGGCTGAAGCTTGTCTTCTGCCTCTTTGCCCTCTTGCTCAGTGTTACAACACCCTTTGAGTCTATCGCCACTGGCATGGAATTTGACTACTCAAATGAGCTTAGTATCTTCTGCAAATCTGAAGATTTCATTGTGTGATCCTTCTTTGGGTTAATGACTTTGAATAAACCTGATTCCTAGGTAACCCAGAAGAGAGCGTGACTGTTAAGCCCTACTTGTGCTTCCTGTCCCTCAATCAACTTTCAGTCCACATAAACTCCCTTTTTCCAATTCCATTCTAACTTAATTTCTTCAGTAGTCTTTGGTGGGAAGCCTTGTGAAAGGCTTTCTGAAAACCCAAGGGCACTGGGTCTTCATTTATCCACATGCTTGCCTCTCCACCCCCTGAACTCCCTGCAGGTAGCAAGGCAGTATTTTCCTTTATAAAAGCTTGGTTTACCTTTTCCCACTGGATATGTATGGGCTCAGCAATATTATTCTTTTGTATGGACTCTACTGTCTTACCAGGTTTGGAAGGTAGTATCAGTGGTCTTTTCAGGACCTTCAAGGTCAATATCATCTGATCCAAATGACTTGATGGTTTGGCTGGTCTAGTACTACTATGTGGTTCATGTTGGTGTAGCTGTTCTCATGTTACAAAGAACATGTGTGAGATACCATCCCATCATCTTCACTGGTAGAGACAGATGCCAAAAATTCGATGAGCTTTTTTGCTGTGATCTTCTCTTCCTTGAGTACTCTTTTCATACCTCTGTTGAAAAATGATCCTCCCAACCTCCAAGCTGTCTTTCATCTTTCAAAGTATTTAAGGAACATTTTAGTCTCAGCGTGAGCATCTGTTGCAATGTGATCTTAAAATTCTTCTTCACCTTCTTAATTTCCTGTTTACATTTGACCTACTCTGTTTTGTGGCCTATCCTGTTCTCATTTTCATTCTCCTCATTTTCAGACATTTCCTGATGTTCTTTTCTTCAATCTCCTGACACATTTTTGAGCAGCACGTCTGCTTATATACCTGAAAAGGAGTAGAGAGGAGAGCTTTATCTTTAATCACTCAGTGTTTTAGTTTGCAGTTGCCAACAGTGCAACCATAGTCCGTTTACTGTTTTCTAAATTCAGAATATTTTCTTCTTTCTTTGGGTCTTTCTAGCAGCATCAGAAGTAGAAAATTTGACTTTTGCATAAATGATGGGACTTTACAAACTGAGTGAATTAGAAGTAAGGCAGTTGTCTCTGAAATGAAAACTTAGTTTTGAATTTTCAAGTGTTATATACTGAATATTTAAAAATCTGCTGATATAAAAGAAGATGCCTCTCATTTTTTAGTGATCGAAATACCTACGAATCCCATTAAGGTTTGTCATTTAGATGATGGCAATGTAGAGTTGCATTCAACATTCTTAGATAATTGAACACATATGTACATCTTCTTCATGTTAGGAAATATGGCTGTGATTTCTGTAATTTGATTTCTTCTTTCTATTCTTACTTGGCTAAAGTAGTAAAGATTGTTAGTGATTCTGTAATATTCTATTCTATTCTATTCTATTCTATTCTATTCTATTCTATTCTATTCTGTCTAGTCTAGTCTATTGTAATTATAGTTTGATACATCTGGAGGAATGTTGTATTACTAGATGATACAAATGCTGGATGGGGAAGTCAGAGTCTTTGGCAAGCAGATGAGAGGTGATTCTGTAAAAGTGCGAAGTAGCGTGGCATTGTGGGATGTGCACTTCTTGTTTCTCCTAAATTACAGTAGGAAAGTAGTTAATATAACTGGCAGTGATTATTGCTTATGCTTCAGATTTAATGTCCAGCTGAGATTAATTAGAAAAAGGTTTCTCAGAACAGTGAGATCTTGGAGCACTGTCTTAATTGCCGTTGGGAGAGGAAAAGGTACTGATCTCTTTCTTAAGGCATAGCCTATAGCCCGAGCAATGCGTTTGAAAAACTACATGAGCCGGTTGTAGGCAGCAATGTGGACCTAAATTCAACAAGCTGAGAGGTCCTGTCCAATCTCAAATTACTGTAAGTGCTGTGACTTGTGAGTAGATTCAGGAAAACATTATTAGCAGATTAACTAATGACTCGGCAGATGGAAGTTTTTTGCACATTTTCAAGGCTATATGAAGTTAATTAAGCATGTCGGGCCAAAGCTTTATGCTCAGTTTTGATGCCTGCAGCCATGGAATTGTCTATTTAAGATGCTTGAACTTCAGCCCAGTATATCTGTTGGTGGTAAAATGTAAACTTCAGATGTATACTTCATTAAGTGCTTACATTTCTTGGGTAAATGTTTACCAGTCTAGTATTTTTTAATATTTTGATAACAAAAATGCATTCTGTAGAGCCTGCATGGTTATTTACTGCCAACTTTAGGGAGTTAATTTTAAATGGCTGATTTGCAAAATAGATTTAATTTTGAAATTATTAGTTTGATTTTAGGGATCCTGGTGTTTTAAGGGGTAAATAGAAATAGGGAGAAGGGGCTTATGTAGGCATAAAAATGACATGGAAGAGTTAATTAATTCCTTAGTGAGTAATAGCTCAAGGTTTAGGGAGACTTATGTTCTTTGAACAGTTTTTATAATTCCTGAAAATATTCAGTATAATGTATGTTCTGTGTCTCCTATTACACATAATGCATTTTTCCGGTAAGTCAGTGCCTGTTGTGTACGTGAAGTAATATTTCCTCGGAACTGAATTTCTCTGGTCTTACATCTTCCGACCCTTGATAAACACACAAATCATCTACTCCCATCCCATGTGATGAGCTTCCGAAATTTCAGAGAGCGAAATGAAACAGAAGTGCTGCATGGCTACAACGCACAGCTTTGAATAAGTGCTTGTATTTGCTAACTGATTAAATCTGCTTATATTCTATATAACTAGCTTATCTTAGAGTCTGGTCAGAGAACTGCAAGCAATGGTGTGTGGTGAGCAGACCCTTTCAGCTGAGAGTTTCTACCCCTTAGCTGGAGCAGGAGTGCTGACCGAATGGGTTGGTCCAGGTTGTTGGCACGTGAAGTAAAGTGAGATAAATACAAACTTTCAGCTGCGATGTTTCATCTGAGGGGGTTGCTTTTTCGAGAGCATTAATTCAATTGCTTTGTGATCGTTGGACCATATTCTTAGTTTGTGATGTTAAGAGTATCTAATTGAAGGGTGCAATGTATGTACGTAACAGCGATGTTTCTCGTTTCATTTTCAATCTCACGTCTGCTTTTTCTGTATTTTTATTACTTGCGTTGAAGTTAAGGAGAATTTGACACCTGATAACATAGGAAGATGTTATTTAACTTTAGATCAGGTCTTGGTTAAGTCTCTAAAAGGTCTAGAATAACTTCAAATTATGTTTGTATCACACTGTCTAGAAATTATATTGTAAGATTTACATCACGTTGTTACACTACACATTGGAAATATTCTGGAAATATTGGAGACCACTTTGGAATGTAATATCCAAATGTACTTGCTTTTTCTCATACCCTTTGTGTGCTTCAAAGCTGAAGAAAAATGATTTCAAGACTCAGGCAATTAGTATGCTATGTCATTTCATCTGATTAAGTGGAGAATTTCTGTAATTGGTTGGATGAATCCCACACACTCTGGTGAAAGCAGCATACTTGTTTAAATATGCTAATTTGTATCTTACTCATTTGAAAAAAAGGGCTTTATGTAGGCAGGGTTCAGTTTGCAGTGGAAAGGTTTGCATCGGCGACTCATTTTTTGACTAAAAATATTTTCTTGATAAAAATATCCCTAGCTGTTACTGTTCTCACACTTCCCATATAATAATTATTTCTAATGGTAAGCTGATTTCACGCTGAAGTCTTCAGTTCAGCAACGCATTTGAAGTCATGCATGACTTACATCAATGCTGGATCATTCTCTCTATTTTAAAGGCATAATTCATGTGCTTGAATCAGACACGCATTTAAGTACCTTGTTGAATTAGTGCCTATGTGGAAATTGGTTTTCTCCTCAACATAATAAAATTTGGAATTGGAAATGACCTCGTGTAGATGGTTTTTAGTATTTTTTTCTGAATTGTGCCACCATCAGTTGTTGCTCACTTTAATATTTGTGGGTTTGGAGCTATCCAGACAATTGAATTATTTTGTGTTCATCTTTACAATAATTATATGCCTCTAGAGTGCCTTTTTAGTTTACGTATAAAATTATCATTTTGCCAACATTTTCATTGTTTAAAAAACAGCAATGCAAAGTCTGGTTGTCCAGAGAACTAGTCTCAATTTAATGTGACTAGATAAGAATTTTAATTCACAATTATATGAGATGTAACATAAATTTTAAAAAACGTAACTTTCATCTATGTGTACAGCTATTTAGGTATGTATTTACCTTGTCTTCTGTATTTTAATATTTTTCAGACAAGTATAAAAGAAGGATTACTACTGAAGCAAACCAGTTCTTTTCAGAGGTGGAAAAAGCGTTATTTCAAACTTCGAGGTCGTACCCTTTACTATGCTAAGGATTCAAAGGTAATTCTATGCCATCAGGGTCTAATGCTATACACTGGTAACTTCAATTTTGTTTAGATTTCTAAGTGTAATAGTAATAATAATTTAATGATTTGTTAGTGATTGTTTTATTAAAAAAATGCTGTATATAAGATTCATCAATGACCTGGATGAAGGGACCGAGTGTACCATCAGCAAGTTTGCTGATGACACTAAACTGGGAGGGGTGGCTGACACGCTGAAAGGCTGTGCCACCATACAGCATGACCTGGACAGGCTGGAGAGTTGGACAGAGAGGAACCTAATGAAATTCAAGAAAGGCAAGTGTAGAGTCCTGCATCTGGGGAGGAATAACCCCCGGCATCAGTACAGGTTAGGGGATGACTTCCTAGAGAGCAGCTCTGTGGAAAGGGACCTGGGAGTCCTGGTGGACGACAGGATGACCATGAGCCAGCAAATGTGCCCTGGCGGCCAAGAAGGCCAATGGCATCCTGGGGTGCATCAAAAGGAGTGTGGCCAGCAGGTCGAGGGAGGTCATCCTCCCCCTCTATTCTGCCCTGGTGAGGCCGCGTCTGGAGTATTGTGTCCAGTTCTGGGCTCCCCGGTTAAAGAAGGACAGGGAACTGCTGGAGAGGGTCCAGCAAAGGGCTACAAACATAATTAGNAATGGGCACAAACTTGAACATAGGAAGTTCCATCTTAACATGAGGAGGAACTTCTTTACTTTGAGGGTAGTGGAGCACTGGAACAGGCTGCCCAGAGAGGTTGTGGAGTCTCCCACTCTGGAGACATTCAGAACCCACCTGGACGCTGTCCTGTGCCATCTGCTGTAGGTCACCCTGCTCTGGCAGGGAGTTGGACGCGATGATCTCCAGAGGTCCCTTCCAACCCCAACCATTCTGTGATTCTGTGATACAGTGTATTAAATTAACTTTAACTAAGGAAGACTGGTGATTTCTCTTGATTTTTTTTTTAATGGAGTTTATCAGTTATTTTAACCTTTTTGTCTATTCAGACAAATAATAAATTCATCTTAAGGAGTTGTGGGGTTTCTGGGGGGTGGCTCTCAGGCAGTCAAATCTAACAGTGTTTTTTTTTAAAGTAAAAAAATGTGTAATGCTCAGAAGTTATCCCTCAAACTGAATTCCATTAAAACTTTTCTAGTCTGATGCCTATATTGCCATTAAAGAGGTGGAAATGGTTACATGAAAAAGATCAGGAGATTTTCTGCCAAATCTGATATATAAGGGGAAAAGCTGTTTCACATCAATTGAAATTTTTGTTGGGAAAATTGGGGGTGGGCAGAGGGGAATACTTTTCTTCTTTCTGAAAGGCATTTCCTCCCTCCCCCTCAGGGCCGGGACCGAGAACATTTTGGCTTGTTGGGCTGGCTTGGGTTGTGCTGTTCCATTGCAGCATTACTTTTCTTTACCCTGCAGGGTTGCAGCGACTCGTGGGACCTGTAGATGAGGCGCTTCAGGTCTCTGTCATCTTCTGTAACCTGTTTTTTCACTAAAACTATTACTAAGGCATGGAGACCTCTCTTTCTAAGACTATATAATTGCATGGTGCACTATTGTGTGGCTGTGATGAATCATGGAAAACATCCTCTCTCCAGGGAGCCCAGCACTGAAGTATCTCTGTTGTCACACTTCTCTGCACATGGTGCTACCACAAGCGGTTTATATAAAGACTTCATAAACATGGCAGATAAGAGCTCTGAGAATGGCAACATCATCTGCGCCATAAAAATGAGAAAAGGGGGTGTAATAAGCAGGCAAGACATAGATTTCTTTTGCTGGGACATCAAACAAAGGAGTGGAAGGGATCGTTTCAGGCCCTTGAGCGCTCTGTTTTCTCATATGGATACTGTATCATAGATTCCCCTTCATGAATTTAGAAGAATCCTAAAACTGAGTAATTAATTTATATTTTACTAAGTGTAAATCTCTTTCCTCTACACAGTAGAGATGGCAAAGCTGCATCTACTTAAAAAAAAAATTCTTTAAAAAAGATTTTAAAGCAATATATATTTTTGGCGCCACTTTTTTATGCTCTCATGTACTGCTTAGCAAATAGGACTGTGTTTAGGGGTCAAATAGGAAGTTTTATCACATCATCAGTTTTCTATTTTTTCGTCACTTTTTTTTTCTCTTTTTATTTTCTAATTGGAATGGACACAGGGAAATGAAAGCATAGACTGTAAGCATACCTGAAAGTGGACTCAGATGATATTTAATATTTTTGTGTTCTTTTCCATTCACAGTCTCTAATATTTGATGAAGTTGACCTGTCAGATGCCAGCGTAGCTGAATCGAGCACAAAAAATGTCAACAACAGCTTCACGGTATGGAACCATTATAATACTGGTCTTGAAAGCTGTGGATAGGCTGTTACTAAGAAAATCAAGAATCCTCTGAGTCGCTTCTTATTTTCCTCTATTTGGAAATAAAATGTCCTTTATTTGGAAACAGTATAATGTAGCAGAACAATATCACATCAGCTATTGATAATTTTGTTTCAGTGATTTTTTTTTAGCAGAAATTAGGATGTTAGATAACAGTTGCTTAAAAAGATGATGATACAAGGCATTAAAAATTCAGCAAGATTCAGTATTAGTACTTTGTTAGTACTTATTAGTACAGCTTGATTTTATGCTGTAGTTTACCTTTGAGGTGACATGCTGAATTGATTCAAATGCAATTGTATTATTGTTTTAATTTCTTAAAACATTTGTGGGTTTCTGTCATATTGAATGTATTTTTTTTTCATTGCCAATCATATCCCTGTATGTTTCCAAGTCACATGGAAAAGCCATCTTCACAGTCGTACATTGATTCTGATACTGGTGTAAGAAACAGTGTGTTCAGAAATCCCCATTTCTGTAACTTTAGAAGTGTGTTTTACACACAGGTCTTACCATTTATTATTCAACTGCTTTGTTGGAACTAAGTGATAATGTCTGACACAGTTCCTCTGCTGATTCTTAACCTCTAGAAAAGTAAATTTTTTGAACAAGAACTAGCTATGAGGAGTGTTGTGGGTACAGTTGTCCCTCCAAAGGTCTTGAGTTCTCCCACTGACTTCAATGGCATCATTTTTCTTAACCTGCAAACCCCATTATTCTTTATTAAAATGTTGATTTTCAATTTTCCTGAGGACTTTAATTTCACAGTTGATCCATGTTGCCAGTGTTGGTCGTTCTTCTCCAAGGCAGTCCAACAAAAGCCTCCAGAAAGCTTCATCAGGTCTTTCTTGCCATGGTACCTCCCAGGCAGCTACTGAAGTAGTCAGAGCATGTCAAAGATGTGTTCATGTTGGCCTGTGCAGTCCAGTGTGTTATGTCAATCTAGATTTTTTTACTAAGAATGCAATTAAAAAGACTACTTTGATGGAAGGTCTTAGATGAGGGGGCAGTTGTGTGAGGTACCACCTTGCCTTTTGAAAAGGTTCTTTCTGTTGCTTAGAAGCTCTGCTTCTGCCTTGCTCCTGGCCAGAAGTAAAGCTGTCATGCAGGTATCGGGATACCTGAGGACTACAAAGATGATGAGTTGAGGATCCCAGCAGTGATGACTGTACTTATTGTTCAAGATGGGTTATAAGGCTCAGCATCCCCTAAAGACCCAAACTTCCTTCACTGTATCCTCCATTACAGGAAAAAGAAAGTTAAGAAAACTCTGCCAAAACCACAACTAAACCATGTCCCTCAGCATCACATCTACCTGTCTTTTAAATACCTCCAGGGATGATGACTCAACCACTTGCCTGGGCAGCCTGGTCCAATGCATGACAACACTTTCCATGAAGAAATTCATCCTAATGCACAATCTAAACCATCCCTGGCACAACTTGAGGTGGTTTCCTCTTGTCCTATCACTTGTTATTTGGGAGGAGAGACTGACTCCCACCTCGCTACAGCCTCCTTTTGGGTAATTGTAGAGAGCGGTAAGGTCTCCCTCAGCCTCCTTTTCTCCAGGCTAAACAGCCCCAGTTCCCTCAGCCACTCCTCATAAGACTTGTGCTCTAGAACCTTCACCAGCTTCCTTGTCCTTCTCTGGACGCGCTCCAGCAACTCATTGTCTTTCTTGTAGTGAGGGGCCCAGAACTGAACACAGTACTTGAGGTACGGCCTCACCAGTGCTGAGTACAGGGGGTCGATCACTTCCCTAGTCGTGCTGGCCACACTATTTCTGGTACAAGCCAGGATGCTGTTGGCCTTCTTGGCCACCTGGGCACACTGATGGCTCATATTCAGCTGGCTGCTGACCAATGCACCCAGGTCCTTTTCTGCCAGGCAGCTTTCGAGCCACTCTTCCCCAAGCCTGCAGCGCTGCATGGGGTTGTTGTGACCCAAGTGCAGCACCCGGCACTTGGCCTTGTTGAACCTCACGCCATTGGCCTTGGCCCATCGGTCCAGCCTGTTCAGATCCCTCTGTAGAGCCTTCCTAACCTCAAGCAGGTCAACACTCCCACCCAACTTGGTGTCATCTGCAAACTTACTGAGGCTTCACTCGATCCCCTCATCCAGATCACTGGTAAAGATATTAAACAGAACTGGCCCCAATACTGAGCCCTGGGGAACACCACTTGTGACTGGCTGCCAAGTAAATTTAACACCATTTACCACCACTCTTTGGGCCATCAAGCCAGTTTTTTACCCAGTGAAGAGTATACATGTCCAAGCCATGAGCAGCCAGTTTTTCCAGGAGGATGCTGTGGGAAATGGTATCAAAGGCTTTACTAAAGTCTAGGTAGACAACATCCACAGCCTTTCCCTCATCCGCTAAGCAGGTCACCTTGTCATAGAAAGAGATCAGGTTAGTCAAGGAGGACCTGCCTTTCATGAGCCCATGCTGACTGACCCTGATCCCCTGGTTGTCCTGTACATGCTGTGTGATGGCACTCAGGATGATCTGCTCCGTAACCTTCCCTGGCATGGAGGTCAGACTGACAGGCCTGTAATTCCATGGATCCTCCTTCAGGCCCTTGTTGTGGATGGGTGTCTCATTTGCTGACCTCCAGTCAGCTGGGACCTCCCCGGTTAGCCAGGACTGCTGATAAAGTTACTACTGATCACTGAATCATGAAATAAGACGTTCATCTAGAGATCTGGATAGACCGTAGAGCTGGGCAATCACCAACTGCATGAAATTTAATAAGAGCAAGTTGGGGGATAAGAGGCTGGAGAGCAGCTCAGCGGAAAAAGATCTGGGAGTCTGGGTTGATGGCAAGTTGAACATGAGTCAAGAGTGTGCCCTGGCAGCCAAAAGAGCCAACAGTGTCCTGGGGTGCATCAAGTACAGCCAGTTGAGGGAGGTACACAGTGCACTGGTGTGGCCCCATCTCAACTACTGTGTGCAATTTTGGGCATCTCAATGTCAGGACATCAGACTATTAGAGTGAGTCCAGGGGATGGTGACCAAGATGGTGAAAGGTCTTGAGGGCAAGACTTATGAGGAGCCGCTGAGGTCACTTGGCTTGTTCAGCCTGGAGAAGAGAAGGCTGAGGGGTACCTCATGGCAGTCAACAGCTTCCTCAAGGGATGTAGCGGAGGGAGAGATGCTGATTTCCTCTCTCTGGTGACCAGCGATAGGACACAAGGAAATGGAATGTAGGTGCACCAGGGGAATTTCAGGTTGGAAGTTAGGAAAAAGTTCTTCACTGAGCTGGTGGTTGGTCACTGGAACAGGCTCCCCAGTGGTCACAGCACCAACCCTGTCAGAGTTCAAGGAGCATCTGGACGATGCTTTTAGTCATATGGTTTAGTTATAGGTAGCCCTGCAAGGAACCGGGAGTTGGACTTGAGGAGCCTTATGGGTCCCATCCAACTTGAGATACTCTGTGATTCTCTGAGCTTAATGTAATTTTGTGTGGGGAAGAAAAGTGTTTTTTTGGGGGCAGTTCTTTCTTTTTTTTTTTCCTTACAGTTTGGTGTTTTAGTATCCTTCATAATTCTTTAGGCCACTCAGTATCTCATCCTTCACCAAAGACATGTTTTGTATCTAGTATCAAGACTTCTGGAGAACACGGTAGTGAAAAAAGAAATCTCAGGGGCTACAGCTTTAACAGCTTTGGAGACACTATTTATTTTCATGTCCTGGGCAATTTAGGGCAAACAGTGTTTTCTCTAAGGAGTCTTCAAATTCATTTTGAAAAATTATTTGGATTTATAGCTCTCCTGGATTGAAGTGTCATCTGATTTGACTGTGAAATATGGTAATAGTCGTCATCTCGCTTAATCTTTTGGCTTCCTTCTTTGTGTTTGCCTAACCCAGTCTCCCAGCAACACAGCTCAGTGAAGTAAGACATCTCTGGCCTTGCCTGCACTGGTTTGGCATCGGGGGGGTGGGGTGGGTGATTAGCTTTCCAGCAATACTCCTTATAAATAAAAAGAAATATTTTTTTGCCTTTTTTTTCACTTCCATCTTAAAAAAGATAATCCAGCCTTTCTTAAAATTCCTTTTTTCCCCCTTTATGTTCTAAGTGCTCTGTTAGCATTCTCTTTGTTAAAAACGCAAAAATTAAATATTTAGCTTTCTCTAGTTAATGAACTCCTCTTGTTTCTTTGTCCCAACAGAGAGTATTTTTAATGCAAACTTACGTAGGTGGAATGTACACCAAATGACCATTTTTCCAGGAAAGCACACCTTTAAAAATTTACATTAAAAGGAATGAATTTATTTTTTTACAAATCCTTCTGTCATTTCACTTAAATGCGCTCCCTCCCCTCAATCTCTCACCCCCAGCTTATAGAAGCTGCTGGTATGCCTTCTTTTGCCCTTTCTAGTTTGTCTGTTTGGAGACAGAGGTGTGCGTGTCAAGATTTTCCATGCTCTTTTTTTGGATAAAACTCAAGTCCTAAAATTAGTCATAACACACAGATTTAAGGGTGAGTTTATTTGTAATGTGCATGCTTGCAGAATATTTTATGTAACTAAATACCAGTGTTTATTCACCAGAATTACTTTTCTTTTCTTACTACAAACAAATGCAGGTTAAGGGGAAAGTTGAGATAAATAAATACCTGCTAATTATAATGAGAAGCTGCTAAACTTAAACCAGTTCGTCTGTTTCAGTTTTTTCTTTATTGTTGATGATACTACTTTTCAGTGAACAACCAACTAATTTCTAGCAAATAGTTCCTAGTGCACAAGCTTGTGATAAATTATAGGCATTTTGTAGAGGTTATTAAATAGAGGAAAAGTTGTCCCTTGACTTCAGAGTCTTTGTATGAGACCCTCAAGGCCAGATTCTTCCTACTTGCTTGTTAGGTACCAGTCTCCTAAGTCTGTGGGAAGAGAGAGAAGAGGTTCATGAAGCTAATTCAGCCCATCAAAGATGTGCATCAGCCACATCAGGAGCCCATGAGGGCTTTTGCTCACCCCAGTTCAGCAGTGTGGATGGGCGCTGAGTCCTCGAAATGGTGTTGGGTACTCTGCGGAACATGTTTTCCACAACGCTTTGCTTCTGCCTCAGAAGGTGGTTTATGTTGTCTGAGCACAACCTGAGTGTAGTTGCACAGCATGTTACCTCTTTGGGGAGACTTTGGGGATGAATCAGTCTCCCACCCTTATTGCAAACAAGTAGATGGGGCAGTGACCAATTCTGCTGAGAGCTGTAATTCCTTATGTGCTTTGGTTTGCAGAAATGGAAGATGGCTTGTTGATATCTCAAGTGCATTTAGAAAAATCTCTTTATTGTTCTCAAAACAAGGCTTGAGACTGAATGAGGCTGAACAGTGCTCTCCAGCATGCAAGCATGAGCACGTGGAGCATTGGTGACGTGCTTTTGTCCTAATAGGTATAAGGAATGGGATTTTTAAATACTAAAACGATTCTTGAACAGGCATATTCAATTAATGAAGGGCAGCAAAGGTGATTATGAATTGTGATTTAAAAGGAGATTTTGACACGTTAGCTGTTGGCTTAGGTTTCTACCTCTGCCTCACTTTTGATGATGAAGAACTGACGCAAACTGACGAGGAAAAATATCTGTAGATGTTAACCATGCTGCCTTTCAGTCACTGAGCCACATGGATGTATAAAATGCCCTGGATTATTATAAAT
Organism: Ibidorhyncha struthersii; assembly: GCA_013398815.1. Taxonomy (NCBI): domain Eukaryota; kingdom Metazoa; phylum Chordata; class Aves; order Charadriiformes; family Charadriidae; genus Ibidorhyncha; species Ibidorhyncha struthersii. Next base: position 58,005 of record VZSZ01011516.1, on the reverse strand, counting down.
GTATCCTAGAGTCTCATGTAAAATGCACAGGCATCGTGTGGCAGCACCTATATTTAATCTGTCCAAACTGATATTTGAAACATTTAATCCAGTTATGTTTGTCTTTTGATAAATGTGATGGAAAATAATAATTTTAGGGTAGAAATATTGGCTTTGAGGCATTACTTCGTGTAGCTGGCTTTAGACATTTGATTTTGGGTAGGCCAACTTCTAGTGCATATAAGAATTACACAAAGCCACTTAATTTCTTACTATATGTATATTCAGAAAATTGAAATTCCTGGCTAGATTAATTTCGGTATCTAATTGTGTCTAGAGTAACAAAGGAAATAATTTCACTGTTGTTCCGGAAGGTGCCCTCCAGGAAAATGAGAATTAACATACTAGATGATACTCAGGATGGGGATTCGGCTTGCCTTAACTTCAGGGTGGGACTCAATGATGGGTTTATAGACCCCTAAATTTAGGTATCTAGGATAAGATTAATAGCTCTCTAAAGTAGATTCCTGTAATTACTCAATCCGGTATAGACTCCACTGATTATTAACTAACTCTTCCTTAGCTATGAGCTATGATGATGAGCTTTGTCATCCAGAGCACCTAAAATGTAGACCTCTGCTTTCGGCTTTCTGCATCAGGTGGTGTTTAGGTACTTTTCGTTGAATATGCGTTTTCTGAAAGTGGTCATCTTGGGAGGGTGGAAGCTGCAGTAGGCAGATCTGCTGTCCTGGAAAGCCTGCTGCAATTCTTAGTAATTAGAAATTGGCTGGAAATGAGACTTTATATTCCAGCCAGTAATACTGATTACTAGGATTCTGGGTATGCTTGCAAAAATGTCTAATATCATAAATTTTTGCTGATTTCTTGGTTTTAGTGATGCTATAGACCATATAGACCATAAAGTCTAATTATTTACTCTGTGGAAAAATGCTTCCTTGGAGAACTGTTAATGTGCTGGGCTTTAATTAAGTATTCTCACCTAGTGTTATGAGGCAAAGGCAGCAGAAACATATAAACCGTTTTTTTTTTAATATATTTTTTATTACCTCCTTTTGATTTGACTATTTTCCAAGGTAAATAATCTTTATAAACATTTTTTTAATACTCTTACCTCTTCTTGCTGTTCCTCTGACTATTATTCTGCAGCATCATCTTGTAAGTGAAGTGACCAGGTGGGCACTCAGGGAGCACAAGTCATGGATATTTGGGACTGTTTTTAAAATCAATGCTCATTTACGTTCCTTATGGATCCCAGATTTTGTCTGTTTTCTGAAGCAGCAACACATGCATTTTTTTTGTTCCTCTATAATGGTACTAACATCCTTTTCCTACCAATTTGGAGCTCTCTGTGATTCATAAATACTTCTGTGCTTCCATGGTTTTCCTCTGGGGTGTATTTCTTTGTGTTTACTAACACTGGACTTTTTCAAGTCACTGTACTGTCTAATACCTTGCTGGGCTCGCTTTGAAGTGCCTTGGTGATCAAGGCGGAACTAAGTAATCAAACTTTTTTGTTATCTGTAAACGTTCCTATATCACTCCTTTACACTTTTCTTCCAGTTTAAGAATTGCACCACAGAATTTTGTGGGAGAATAATAAGGTGCTTATTGTCTACTAGTCTTTTCCCATATTAAAAATTCCTATTATTCCTTCATAATTTTTAATGTCCCTTAACATTTCATCTCATCACATGATTGGGGCATAAAAATAATTGGTCTTTTTGGTTCAGTGACTGAACTAAAAATAATTATGGGTCACCCTGATGTTTTAACTTTTTTGAAGAGAAGTACTTAATTTAGTTCAAATTAAAGGGATTAAATTTTGTTTTAAAGGGTTTTTTTCATATTATATGAAGAAAAAAACAAAACATGCATGAACTTTCATTACCGTTAGTCCCTGAATGTAATTTTCTTACAAAAAGGTTTTTTTTTTTCTCTGTTTTCCACTTTTTTGGTCAGACTTATCAATTCATTTTGACCTGAAAGCAGAGAGTTCTGCTTAATATGTTTTTAAATAAAAAAAATCTTTATCCAGTTGTCTGCAATTTCCTTAATATTCTGTAAATTTGGATAGATATTGGAAAACTAAACACGTATTTACTGATTTTCCTTTGACCTATTATTTTGAGATGATTAGATATTTTTTACAGGTTAGTGAGGCCAAATACTCCATTGGAGCAACTGTGCTTCAACTGTGGTCAAAATTTGTATTGTTTTCCTCCAGTTTATGTTGTTTTCTTCCAGAACTCTGATTACCCTATTTCCTATCCGTATTTCTGAATGCAGCATATCCTATGTCTTGGCTGGGGATGTAAAGTTCACTGGCATATAATTTATGTGGGCTTAAAGCATAAACCAATTCTTTTTATCTTTGAATCCTCCTTTACAGCTGCTTTTTTTAATGGGAAGTTGCCCAGTTGTACTGGAAACTCAATTCTTGAAATTCATCAGAATTTCAAGTTGAATGTTACAACTGGGCCTCAAAGTGTATTGCTTTTTAGCAGTTTATTTCAGCCCTGCTGCTTCTGACATCAGCCAGCTCTCTGCTCATCATCAAGATTAGATGCTTCTGCTTTATTTTAGAGAATTAACCTTTAATATTCATGATGGGCTTTGAAAACAGAATGTGTTGCCAGACCTTTGCAATATTTTGGATAGATAGTGGGAATTTCTTGGACATATTTTGCTTCCTTTCTTGACACTCAGATTTTTTTCGGAGTTGTTATCAAGGCTTTTCTGCAGGGACTATGAGAACTACAGGGAATGTGAGAACTGCTTAACCTTCCCCAAGCCACATTAAGAGGAAATGAGAAGAGCCTTTTCCCAAAGGAGTTTAAAACCTTTCGTCTTTGGGGCTGGGCACTCCAGTCTTCTGTCTTTTCAAATATCAGAGACAAAGAGAGATTGTCCCAAAGCTGGCAATAATTATCTTAATACTCTTTTTTTCCTATTTAAATAATCTTAACGACAATTCAGTTTTATTACTGACTCTTGATTTGCCAAAGTTCAGGGTCTTGAGCTTTATTTAAGTGCAGAAGAGCTTATGGATGCCAGTGGAGGTGTTTCTCTAATATTGTCCTGCTTCTTTGCAAAATCCAATTTCTTGCAGTTCGATCTCAGTGGACATCAGGAGAGGGTTTCTTTGCTCATAGCCTCAAGCCTCTTTCAGACACTATTCTACCTCAGTCTGTTTTTTCTGAGGGCCATTTACCAAAGATTGTACTGACCTTTTCTGGGCTTTCTGCTCCTTCTCTTTTACTGTCTTTCTTATTTCTGTAGTTTGGTGAAATCATCATGCTGCTCCTGTGTTGGGAGACTCTTCAGATCAAGTGGTCAGCAACCGCCTTCAAGGCTTTGGTTTGTTCTGGACTTGGGGTGGTTTCCCCTGGTTTCAGCTACTGCGAAGCAAACTTTTTTCACTGCCTTGTTCTTAGCCTGGATGATTAAACTTTCCGTTTTGCTCTGTAGGAATACTCTGGAGTGCATCTATCTGCAATTTTATTTCTTTGTGAAAAATGTGTTTTGATTAAATTCCTGCATACAATCTCTGCTGACATTCTCTTGAAGGGAGACACTCTTGCTTGACCTCTCCCTTTAAAAAAACACAGGAATACCAAAGGAATGGATTTGTGTTTGGAAACATGTTTCCATTTCTTGATAAACTTACATAAACCACAAATTTCAATTACACATTGAATGTGTTTAACTGTATGCAGTCTTGTGTGAACACTCTTTAGTCTTCTTGAACCTCAGCTGTTAGTGTATCTTAACTCAATTGCATACTAATTTTAATAATAATTATTATTTATTTATTTATTTGTGATCCAGGTATGGTTTAGGAGCTTATGTTAGTATTATGAAATACTTTGTGTGAAGAAAAGCAAAAGACATATCAGTGAAGTGCTATGTACTGTGTGTGGTGCTATCCTTAGGATTCCTCTCAGCATACTGTACACCAGACTTATCCTGTAGATGTAAAATAATTTCCTGGGTTTGGGTACACTTTGAAATTATCTTTGTGTTCCGGCTGAGTATTAACATTGCTAATGCAGTATATATTGATGATGGTGGGAGTGCAGACACATTTGTAGATGTCTTTACTTAAAAGTGCCTTCCTCTGTGAGCCAAATCCCACTCAGAAACATCACATTTTAAATTTTGCCCTTGTTGTTATCGGAAAGGTTGGTGCATGGCACCGTTTCAAGATGGGGGGAATGGCATACCCAGACATTCCCCGTTCCCCGTTTGCAGTCTAGCGCAGTGCTGACAGAGGTCCTGGAGTGACATCTTTGAAGATCTCAGGGCCTCTTGTCATCTCTTGGAGATAGAATATGGCTGGAAACAGTTCAAGTTCCTGAGCTGGCCTCACCAGCATGACTCAGCTTTGCATGGGTAGCTAACTCTTGGGATGGATTTAGTTTTTCCCTGGTTGTGAACTATCTGCTGTTTCATACAGATGCTGATTAGCCTGTAAATGACAAAGGCTTTTTAATGCTTCCAGCCCGAGCAATACCCAAACCACAGAAAGAGAGGGGAAGTGCTTTGTATTCCATTTTGTTCAATTTTCCACTCAGTTGTGGTTTGGTTTTGCTGTTTTGTTTTTTTTTTTTTCTATATTCAGGCAACTTAGAAACAAAACAAAAACTGAAATAGTAAATTAATATGCTGCAGGAAAAAAAAAATGTCGAAGAGACAAAAGCAATTACAGTGCGCTTGTGATGCACTTAGGTTTTTTTTCCTCCATTTAGCATTTGCTCATTTTCCCCCGCCCTCTGACAGTGACAAAAAAAGTAATGAAGCTGAGAGCTCTTTGGATACTGTTGGGTGTGACTTGCAAGTTTTAAGCTCCTTATCTCTGACTTGATCCACTGTCTCCCTTTCCCTAGAGTATCTGAAGATGTTGAAGCTTTAAGTTTCATTATGAAAAAGCAATAAAGCATTTCAGCTGTGAGGCTAAAATCCATAGATAAACTGTTTGAGATTGAGCTATTACAAGCAAGCTGAACACTTTTCAGAATAGGAAAAAAAGGGGATGCTTAAAAACGTGACCATTATGGGCTATATTGTACGTTTGGGTTCTAATTACATTTACCTGGAGCTTGTTTTCCACAGATTTCAAGCTTAAGCAGAATTTTTTCTAAAATAGTTCACAGAAAATGTCTGTATTTCTTTCTTCAGTTTTCTAATAGATTCTTTAATTTGTGAAATACAATAAGAAGATTTGCATAGAAGTAAATGCATTAAAAATGTCTTTTTTTTTCCTTGTCTGAACTCATAGCATAGCACTGATGAAGCAGTTCGGGTATTTGGAGAACAAGCACTGGTCTATGAATTACTGCAAGAGGATTGCCAGATTTTGGGTTTCCTGCAGTTTTACATTTACCTATTCTCTGACATTTCTTTATCTTCTTTCTTTAAAAGTGGCTAAAATATCTGCAGAAACCTCAAAAAGTATCCCTCAGTGCAGTTCCTGCATACCAAATAATTTTATAAACAAAGCCATTGGTGTAAACTTTGAATAAATTTCCTGCTTCTAGTGAACAAGGATCCCTGGCTCCAAGCAGCTGGATCATGTTTAAACAGGCATCTGTTATTACAGATGAAAAAAATAGTCACTTGCTGGTTTATTTTGTATAACTTTGTACCTACTGCCATTAAATATGTAAGTAAATGTTTTCCTTTAAGTACAGAAGCCACCCCATCTGCTATACGTGTAATGAACTGGTGAAGCAGGGGCTAAGGGGACAGCAGCACGAAGTAACGTGCTTAACAACTCTTTACGTAAGGACTTTAAAGAAATGTGCAGGCCTTGAACTATATATAGCAGTTTCCAGTTTACATTTACAAGAATGGTTTATTGGTTTTGCTATATTTAAATACTGATTTAAGATAAATTTCTAATTCTTCAGTCCAAATTCATGAAACTTTCCTATCCTGCTTCTTGTAACTGTCTCATTATAAAGTTATACTTGAAGGAATAATATTTTTCTGTTAGCAGTTGGTTGACGTTGGATACATGAGGTCAAATTTGGGGAACTGTAGATTTCTGACAAAGTGACCTTTGCTGGATACTTTTTGCATCTGTTTTACAGTTTGAGGCTGGACATGTCATGACTGGATTATTTGATTTACCTGGATTCTGTTTTCACAGAATCACAGAGTCATTTGGGGATTGGAACAGACCTTTGAAGGTCATCTGGCCCAACCCCCATGCTGAAGCAGGGCCACCTAGAGCAGGCTGCCCCGGACCACGTCCAGACAGCTTTTCAGTATTTCCAAGGATGGAGACTCCACAACTGCAGGCTGCCCCGGACCACATCCAGACAGCTTTTCAGTATTTCCAAGGATGGAGACTCCACAACTGCCTTGAGCAACCTGTGCCAGTGCTCAGTCCCCCTCACAGTAAAAAAGTTTTTCCTGATGTTCACACAGAGCCTCCTGTGTTTCAGTTTGGACCCATTGCTTCTTAGCTTGTCACTGGGCACCACTGGAAAGAGCCTGGCTCCATCCTCTTTGTACCCTCCCTTCAGGTATTTACACATATAAATAAGATCCCCCTGAGCCTTCTCTTCTCCAGGCTAAACAGTCCTAGCGCTCTCAGCCTCTCCTCATATGTCAGATGTTCCACTCCCTTCATCTTCCTTGTGACCCTTCCCTGGACTGTGTCCAGTATGTCCATGTCTCTCTTGCACTGAGGAGCCCGGAAGTGGACACAGTACTTCTGGCTTACGTTCAATTTGTTGTCCAGCAGAACTCCAGGTCCTTTTCTGCCAAGCTGCTTTCCAGTTGGGTGGCCCCCAGCATGTACTGATGCTTGGGATGTTCCTTCCTGGGTGCAGGGTTTTGGACTTCTCCTTGTTGAACTTCATGAGGTTCCTGTCAGCCTATTTCTCCAGCCTGTCGAGGTCCCTCTGGATGGCAGCACCACCCTCTTAGTGTATCAGCCATTCCTCCCAGTTTTGTGTGATCAGCAGAACTGCTGAGGGTACGCTCTGCCCCATCATTAAGATCATTAGTGAATGAAGCGGGACTGGACCCAGTATTGACCTTTGGCATACACTACTGGTTACTGGCTTCCAACTAGACTTTGTGGCACTGATCACCAACCTCTGGGCCCAGCCACTCAGCCCGTTTTCAGTGTACCTCACTGTCTGCTCATCCAGCCCAAATTCATCAGCTTCTCCATGAGGATCTTAAGGGATAGTGCTGTAAGACTTACTGAAGGCAAGGTGGACGATATCCACCTTTGTCTCTTCATCCATCAAGCCAGTCATTTCATCATAGGTTATCAGGTTGGTCAAGCATGACTTCCCCTTGGTGAATCCATGCTGACTACTTCCAATCACTTTCTTCTTCTTCACGTGCCTGGATGTATTCTGGGAGATGCTTCTTCATTTTTGCTAGATGTGGTATGTAAGGCAAGGCTACCTAAATTACCTAGGCCTGATTCTACTGCAGAGTGAAGTCAGAGTAGACCTTATACCTGTTTCTGTGATGTAACCACTTTTCTCCTGCCTTTTAGTTAAGCCCAGTTGTCCTGGTGTACTGGTGCAGGAGATGCTGTGTAGGACTAACCCTATTCTTCCCCCTTTTAAGAGTTTTTATCGTGGGGGCCAAAACCACACATTACTTCATTACTTGTGAGATTGGCAACAGTGAAATAGGAGAAGGCCAGCAAAAAGAGAGAAGCAACGTTTTAGTGGAGTAGACAGAGCTAATTGTTCTGATTATAAATTCTGTATTATACTCAGGCAAATATAATAGCCATTTATTACTCGCCTTGCTTTTAAATCCTCCACTCCCTTTGTAATTTATACTTTTGCCTGGCTTGGCTCTTCTTGAAAAACAATAGTGACGATTCACATAAAGCACCAACTACACCTTTGACAGTGACAGTACTGTTCTAATTTATTTAGTATCCTGAGTCCAAGAAATTAAAGTACTGTAGAAGGCTGCCCAACTGTTAGCACTGTGGTTTTTGCAGACAAGTTCTGCTATGGGTGCATCAATGACGCCAGCAGTCTATTCCCACCGCTGTGACGGAGGTCTGTCACATTCATATGGACCCACCTGTATGAGGACAGGGAAATGGAAGGGCAGAGAGAAAGCAAGGGAGGCATAACATGTTGTCCTGCTGTTTTCCAGAATTCACTTGCCAATGTCTAGTAGCACAGAGAAGTTACGAAGCATTAAACCTCTTACATTCATGCCCCAGGCATCGGGTGCGGTCCCTGAGAGGAGCGGTGGAGGTGCTCGCTCTCTTGTTCTATCGCCCTCTCTTCATTAGTTCCAGAAAGATATTTTAAAAATATCTGTTCAAAGAACAAGAAGACCATTTCCCTGCCTGTTTCAGATTCTAAGTGATGTTTCTACATTACTAAGTCAATTCAAGATCGGCCCTACAAAGTGCTATTAGTGTAATGCCTGATAATAGTTTAGAGCAGCAGAAGGTGCCTTAATGCAAATATCATGTTGCAGGAAGCGGGGTGCTTTACAATAGCTGCTGTGTTGCTGCTGAGATGTAGACCATTATTTTCTTGATTAGCAAATACAGTGCCTGCATTTTTCTTTGAATCACTAAAGGAAACCAGAAATGTAGCCACCAAGCTTTGGGAACTGTATTTTCTTATATGTTGCTGATATAATAAAATATGTTAAAAGGTAGGCAATAGGCTTTAATTGAACTCTCTATGTTTTTATTTTACAGATTGTAAGTCTAAACTCATTGGGTTGAAGGCATGTAGAATGTTATTGGTAGTTAGCCCCTTTGAAAGCAAAAGATGCTTTCAAATTTACACTGAATTTAATAGCAATTTTATTTCCTTTCAAGATGTTAAGCTTCTTAGTAGGTGCTGTCTCAAAGAGAAGTTGCAGTAGTTGCCCAAAACTTGACTGTATAATTGTCATCGAAGTAATTTCCAGATGTGTATGTACATATATATGAGTATGTGTATGTTTTTAGAAGCCAAATTATCCCAGTGTCAACATGTGTGAAAATCCCAGTTTATGGCAAGACCTACGTGGTAGCAGACTGAACAATTTCCTCTTGTTCTCTCCTTCATTCCCCACTCAAAAAGCCCCCTATTTTTCTGAACAGAACGGGAAAATTACCGCAGTAATGGGCCATTTTTCTTCCTATCCAGACATTCTTTATTCCCTATGATGTTTTAGGACTCATGTTGTCTGCCTTCACCTTTAAAGACTGTGTATGCTCACCCTTTCCCTATGCCTACTGCGTTAAAAACATCTTCTATTCCCACTACCTCAGTTTCATTACTTTCCAATGTACTGCAGTATCTGGCTTTGATAATTCCCTTTTCCAAAATCAGCAATGACTTCTTCTTGGCTACTTGACAATGGCGAAAATTTTCATAGTAACTTAATCTTCTAAATTAAATTCGCTTGATTTATTTATTTTTAAGGCCTTTCGTCTGTCTTCGTCCTTGATTTGTCTCCTGCTTTGTCAGCGTGTGAACCATTAGCACCTAAGTTCCTCCAAGATCTAAGAGTTCCCTCATTCTTCTGTAACCTCAGTGGTCTTCCATTGGTCCCTGTGACACCTCCTTCGTCATTGTATTACACAATTTCTTCTTGTCTATTGAGACTTTAGCATATTCACAATGATATATAAATAATAATAATTGGGGCAGCAAGCATTAATTTAAAAAAAGATAATATGTAATAGAAGAAAAGATACTGGCATTGCTTGGTAGAAGAAAAGATACAAGACTGAGTATGACCACATGCAAAGAGATAAGATTACTAGTAAAGTCCGAATTTACATGGCTGGAAAATAGTTTTCAGGACAATTAAATCCATTTTAATTCTGATTATGTCTGCATACAGTTTCAGCTGTCTTTAATGAATGCACTCTAAACATCCCACTTAAGTTAATCTTAACTTTCTGTAAGCATCCATAAGAAAGCATGCCTTCTGTATAAATGCAAATAAGAAGGTATAGGAAGTCATTCTCAGTTTAGGACAAGCAAGAACAGCTATACTGAGTTAGCATAAAGCTCATAAAACCATACTGAATCGAAGTAGTATAACAACAGTAGCAGGTACTCAAGAAAGGGTTATAAGCAGCAGAGTGTGTACAGTGATTCTTCCTATTGCTTAACTTCCCAGTGTTCGCTCGTTGTTGGATTTTGAGGACTTGCTAAGTTGAAGGTTTCGGATATTGTGTTTTATACTATACGATGCATCTGTTCGTGATGAATTTGTCAAGTACCTTTTTAGACATTTAAACTTCTGGTCTTCTCAACATCCTTTGGGAATACTTTTCAAGTTTAAATAATGCATTACATTTAGGAAAAAACACTTTGTGTTGTTTGCTAATCACTTCCTTGGTTCCCTGAGTTCTTGTGTTAAGTGAAATACCTGATAAATAACAAGAGTACATCTTCTCCATGATTTTGTAGGCTGAAATAGATAAGAACCTAAATGGACTGCTTAGTTTCTCTCCTTTTTTTTTTTAAGACAAATTCCAAGCATTGTTGATATTTTTTGCATATAATGCATTTTGTTTTTTTCCATGTTATCATACACCTTCTTGAAGTTTGTTGTTAAAATCCATAGATCAAAGAGAATATGTAGCTTAATCATCATATTATAGGCGCTTTATTTACAAATATGTCTTCCAACTTTCCATTTTATTTTTATAGCACTAATAAGAATTGATCCTAGATTCATGTGATCATCAGTATATAATTTAACTTTTAGACTGTTGAAAAGCTCTGAACTTATATTAAGTTTATTATGCTCTGAATTTAATAAGAAGTTGGGATATAGGATACGTTGGGAGAAGTTGGGATATGGTTACGTGCATTAGTTAGCAATTTTTGGTGCCGTGATTTGGTTGCCAGTACATGGGTGTGTAGTACCTTTTGAGAGGCCTTTGGCGTCCCACCTGGCTTATTTATAGCTGCTGTTCTGGGTGCTATGGTCCTCTGTCATATTTACCTGCCCCGTGCCGATGCTTTGGATACCAAAAGGCATCTCCATTGGCACTAGAGAACTATGTGTGAACAACTGAACTAAGGCCTTGATTTTGGGAGGGGGGACGGACACACAGGGGATTTCTGTGATCAGTAGTATTAAAGACATGAGTAATATGAAAAAATTTTAGTGGGAAAGATCAAGATTGTCATGAATCTTCAGCAATAAAAGCAGCGGTTGGTGCTTAATGGCATTTCACAACATCTGGTTACAGGTTAAAATCAGTAGGTAGCATGGGGGAAGGATGGATGCAAAGCGCAGAGTTTTGGGGGGCACTTGTCCTTAGTTAATCTGTATTATAACATCGTGCTATATAATAGGAAATAATCTGGTGGGTGTATTTGCCCAAATAAGATTTCTGAGTCCACTGAAACCTGGAAATTCCAGCAGAATGCTGATTGTTGTTGGAGCCAGGGTTATATTATGATTTAATGGCTTTTCTGGGCTTCATTTGATGACCTGGCCTAGAAAAACATTTTGAAGTAATAAAGCGTCTGTTTGGCTCCAAACTAATGAGAGAAGCATTGCTCTTTGCATTAACTGTTCTTTAGGAAGAGCCGCGGAGAGCTACTAATAAACCTTATTAAAAAGCTTAAGCAAGATTGAAGGAAATAGAAAACAGAGAAACTATTCAATTCCATGTGAAGTAAGTACATAAAAAAAAAAAAGGAAAAAAAAAAGGAAGCCCACAGGGTTTTTGCCTCCCCTCCATGTGACTTGCAGCTTGCTGCACTTCAGTTACGTTGCCTCTGAGATATGTTAAAGTGCAGCTCAGTTTAATGAAGAGCTGGATAGGACAAATCAAGGCTAGAGACTATTTACGGCAGAGACTGGGTAAGTAAATGCAGCTGTACATAAGTGTTTACTAATATTGTGCAAATGTTACACTATCTAGCCTGTAGCATTTAAAACAATACTCAGAGTTGTCATTTTTTGGTGGTCCTTTGTTTTACTTAAGTAATTTGCAAGTGTGGGTGGTGCACACTATGCAATAGATTTATGCAGAAGATTGATAAAGAATTCGGTTTTATTTTTCAGACTTTCTACAACAAACCAAATAACTTTCCTTTAATTTCATGTACTTATTTTGTTTTACATTCTTTGCTATGTAAGTAACTGCTTCATCTATTTTAGTGCAGTGCTCAAAATAATTTCAGTGGGAGTTAGCTGATAGTTTCTGGTGCCTTCCTGTTATTTTAATTATTTTTCTACTGGTGAGGGAGGGGGGAAAACAGCTTATACTCTGAACCTCCTAGATACAGCATTTTCAGATTTCTAGAATCCAACACCAGACCACTGAAAGCTCCCCAGCATCAACTTGTTCCAGGAATTCGTTCAACCATCCTAGTAGGATAAGATTTCAGCTGTTTGCTTTTGTTCTCTATGTCTTTTTATAAAGATTTGTGTGTGTTCTTATATTGAGTTTTATATAGAAAGTTCTGCTTAAAATTTATGCATGTTTAAAGTTGTGTAAATTTAATATCAATATGCAAGATAGAGAAATATGATGAAAGCTTCTGTTGTTGTTGACTATCAGGCTTTTGCTTTTGATATGTTTTTGTCTCTAACAATTGGAATGGACCTTGCAGTTGCTATAATGCTGTTATGAAGAAGGATTGCAATCTTAGTCAATTAGTAATTTCCAGAACGGTCGTTTCAGAAGTTTCAGCGCCTGCCATTTGAGTATTTAAATCTCAGTGCATAGACAAAGAGCTGAGAAGGAGGAATGATCAATATAGATTGTAAAGACCTGTACCGAAGCCTGATTCGGATCTTGGGAACTGAAAAAGGAAAAGCAAGCTCCTTCGTTGTTGGTAGTCTATTAAAGAAAAATATTTTGAGTGTTTAATATCTTGTGATCTAGGGTGTGTCTTCCTTTTGCATCATCTCACAGGGAAGAGTACGTTAAATATTGTAGTCTATCATGATTTTTACTATCTGGATTAACCAGAATGCGTTATCTTTTTCAGATAATCACTCCATTTAGGAGGCTAATATTGTGTGCTGAGAACAGAAAAGAAATGGAGGACTGGATAAGCTCTCTGAAGTCCGTTCAGTCCAGAGAACACTATGAGGTAAGTTGACATCCCTCTTGGTGCAACCTGTTCTAGCTCAGGAGATAAAGCTACAGGACACAGAACTGGAGTAGTCACCCTCCTTAGTGTGAAAAGTGTGTCTAATGTCAAAGTGAAGCTTCATGTAAAGATGAAATGAGAGCTTATTATCACACTTCTGTTTAGAAGTTTGGAGGGAGACCAGGCTAAATTCCCTTTGGAAAATACTTTTGGTGAACATTACATTGTCGTCCCCTGTAATATGGAACCGTAGGTAATTTCAGTCACCGTAGCTGTGTTCTGTACTTGCAAATTTGTCTTAACTTCTCCTTTACTAGACCGCACAGTTTAATGTGGAACATTTCTCAGGGATGCATAACTGGTACGCCTGCTCCCATGCCCGACCTACCTTCTGTAACGTGTGTAGAGAGAGCCTCTCTGGAGTCACTTCTCACGGCCTGTCTTGTGAAGGTAAAATAAACGCTTTCTTCTCCCTGCTTATAATGTAGACAGATGGCTGATAGTTTAAAACGAGTAATGATTCTGAAAATAATGAATAAGAAAAAAGCCTGAAGGGAGAAATCTATTCACTAGAGTGACTTTCTTTTGGGCAGAGGGACTGCTAATGATCTAGCTCACCTTCTTCCGCTCTCGAGGTGCCTGTTTCTAACCCATCTCAATAAAATGGTTCCTTCTGCTGCAGCGACCTGTGTGGACAGGTTGCCAGAAAAGATAGGATTTGTTTGATTTTCCCAGTCAAAAATGTGAAACAAAATAGTCTTATTGGTTTGCAGAATCAGCATTCCTTAGGAAAAATATCATAATAGTAGGTTCTGCCCAAAATCTAGAAAAATTGATAACATTTTGTTCACTGCTATGACCTCTTCCCTTCCAATTCTTGTTTGCTCCGTTGCTGCAGCCTGATCCTGCAGTACAGGCAGGACAGATGAGGACAGATTTATTGGTTTAAAAATTCTTTCGTGCAGTGAGGCGGTAGAGATGTAGATGCCTTTGCATTTTGATGCTTCAACAGATGAAATCAAGCACAAAGAAAAAGGTGTGGCTAAGACTTCAGTATTAAGTTTCTCTGGAGAAATTATATTTTGCAAACAAATATTTATAGTAAACCTGAAAGAGCTTATTTATTTTCTGCTGCAGGTTCTGTGAAAAAGTGGTAACAAGTCTGCTTGTGCTAGAAGCCAGCAGAAAATAAAGCATCTGTGTGAACTTATGATGCGAAACGTAGAGATATTTCATTACCAAAATAGCTAACTGTCCAGAAAAGAGTTACAGTTACACTCTTCAAAGCTTCATTTTTTGGATGCGTGTTACTCAACTGCAAATGCATTTCTGTTATTGATGCTGTTATGATACTTGAGGTCTGAGCATAATAATGTGTATTAAGGAAATCTTACAAAGGAAACATTAACCCACTGTCCTGAATTGTCCATGCTTTTAATGTAGCTAATGGTGTAGTTGCCAAGGAACGGGACGAACCCATTTCATAGAAATTAGAAGTAGCATAGTTACTTCCAGCTTCTCTGGTGTATGTTTTCCACTGCGTATAAGTCGCTTGGACAGTTTTAAGGCAATTATGGTATTTTCAATGTCTGATATTGGCAGATGGAAGTATCATGTGCTTAACTAAAATGCAGTTGTATTGCCTCTGTGTACAAATACAGTTATATTTGCTCAGGCAAAGGAAAGACTCCTTTCATAAAGAATTTATTCTTTTCATAAGTTAATATTATAGGTGTTTTAAAAGGCTGTTTAGCTAGAATTATTCTTTTAAGGTTATCAATGTTAATGGTTGTAGTTGATCATTTTTGTGGTTTTTTTCAGTGTCTTATTTTGCTTCTAAGTACGGTTTTAATTTTCAAGGTGTTGGCATTAACTTTACATTAAGGAAGTTTCCTTAATTTCCAGATTCGGACTTTGTCACATTTCTGCATAACTTACTGCAAACTAATGCTACGTTTATCCACATTTCTGATGCCAGTTGATCTTTCAGCAGTTTTTATGAATGGCTCGTGAAGGTAGTTTGGATTTGCTTTCACTGGTCCACAGTTTCATAAGTGTGTATGACCTGGATTGGTTTCTATGTAGATACTATGATATTCTTTTGTCTGTTAATAAGTTTACCTCCTCTTACTTCTTAGCTCCTAGTTTGTATCTATTTTCTTTAATTTATTTCCAAGTTTTTTTTTTAAATAAAAGGAGAAATTGAATTATGCATCTAATCTAAATCATTTGGCAGTTGACTCGTACTGCAGTACTCATACTTTGTCCCTGATTCGGTATACCTGTAAACCCCTGTGTTAATCATCCTTAATTTCTTCATCTAAGAAGTATATTTTGGTTTGATACTACTTTTTTCTCTGAAATTCTTATGTGACCGAATTCATATTTACTTACTTCTGCTATGTGCACTTCTAAAGCATTTCACCATCTATTTTTTTGACTTACCCTGTGTTAGCAATATACACTATCTGAAGAGACAATGTAGGAAGTATGGAGTCTTAAGATTCCCCAGACATGTTCTGTGCTACTTTTTCTCATTACATCTTTAAAAAAAACTGTTTAAATATTCATGCCTGGCATTTGAAACCTCCAGCACTGCTTTACGCTGGGAATCCATTTATACGTATGCTAAATTCAATTATTTGCGTGGTCATTGATCCCAAACTGCTTTATTATGTCTTGTATTAAGAAGCAGGAGAGGCTTCTTCCCAAGAGATATTGGAGCTCTTTCTTCTTTCAGTGGTTTGGGTTGCTGGCACACCAAGTTATCTTGAAAGTAGCGTAGAGTCTTTGTACTCTTTGCGGTCTGATTCTTGACCATAGGTAAAAATAAAAATAAATCCCATTGCCAATATTTTGTAGCTTACCATACTTTAGAACAGCAGTGCTGTAATATTTTATTCTCTCAGACCTGCTGGTCTCCAGCAGAGTTACACAACCTTTTTTTTTTTTTTTTCAGCCTGACCACAGAACAAGCCTCATTTCTTTTGGAGATAAGATGGGTGCCTTCTTTTTTCAGGGCACCTTCGCTCCCCGTAGCCTTTGGCGAAGGTTGACCAAATTAACTGCAGGCCACCCTGAGGTTTTGTGGAAGCCATGGCAGGAAAAAAGGGTATGTTAATACCTTTGCTATGGAAAAGACCATAGTGTGAACTTGCGTCTTTTTAGAAGTCAAAGAATCAATATACATATCAAACCAGGCTTCATTCTTTCTACTGTTCAAAAAATTAAAAAAAAATCCTTTGAGATGCAGTGCTATTCCTCCCACTAGTTCCTTCTTTTGTGTCTTCTCAAAAGATAATCTACTTTTCAAATGTTGTCTGTGTGTTGTGTTGCTCTAGCTAGCTCTAAAGGACTGATCTCCACAACATTCATCCACAGGCTTTAGTAGGACAGAGAAATTACAATTTTTTTGCCTTGCTGTGGAAATTACTCCCAACTAGCTGAATCAAGATTTTTGTTCTTTATGCTCCCTCAAATGTTTCTCTTATTCAGACTTTAGTTTGCTGTATGGTCAGAAGTCTAAGCCTAAGAAGTTGGCAGGTAAACACAGGGATACGCAGAATGTTTAGGCAAAGAAACCTAAAGGACTATAGGTCATTATCTACAGAAACTCTTTCAAAGCTCTCTAACTTTGATTACTCTGTATTAATACTGCATTTCTATCCAAGTCATTGCCAGTGGAACACTGCTTTTATGATTATTCTCAAAGATGTATTTCTTCATGTAGTGTTTTCATTATCATGACTGAATCTTGATTCTTGAATATCAAATATATCTAATAAGCTGGAGATTACAGTTTAAATGAGACGCTTTCTCCTGTGTTGAATTACACAAACAATTGAAAGAACCCTTTAGAACTGTGATGTCAAGCAATAAGAAAATACTGGGATTAAATTGCCTCTGCAAATGCACTTTGTGCACTTGGTCTTTTTTCATTATGATTGGGGGGTTTTGCCCACAAAACCCTGTTCTTCATACCCACTGCACAGAGTATTGTACACGCACTACTTGGGTAGTCATGGAACCATAGAATCACAGAATCATCTAGGTTGGAAGGGACCTTTAAGATCATCAAGTCCAACCATCAACCTAACACTGCCAAAACCACCACTAAACCACATCCCTAAGCATTATGTCTACCCTTCCTTTAAATACCTCCAGGGATGGTGACCCCACCACTTCCCTGGGCAGACTGTTCCAATGCTTGACAACCCTTTCTGTGAAGAACTTTTTCCTAATCCTAAACGTACCCTGGCATAACTTGAGGCCATTTCCTCTTGTCCTATCGCTTGTTACTGGTGAGTTTTGCCTCCTTTTCTGCACAGGCTGGACAGTGAATAGTGAGTCAAGCAGTCAGGAGGAGAAGGAATGTTCATGGTTAAAGAACTAAGGAGTAATAGAAAACTGTGTTCGGTGACTTTGTATCACACTGTGCTTCTCTGTAATCCTGGGGAAATCACTTCAATAAGATTTTTGATCAAATCGGTAGTTGTGTGTTGTTTATAATCTGGGACCTGTATCAAAGAAATGCTGAGTTTTCTGTAAGTGCAAAAATCAGTTGAAGCTGTTCTGAAGTCACTGATACTTTGAAGATATACAGTATTGAAAAAAAGTCTTAATTGTAGTAGTACCGAGCATAATAGGAGTAGTAGTAGCAATAGTAATAATGATAATAATAATAATTACTATTACTGTTTTAAAAGGCCAGGAAGAAGTTGTTGTCTTAAAAGCAGTATTTCATTAGCTTTTGGTAAATAAGGCAAATACCTGTTGAAAATTATTATGAACCAGAGTACAGCACAGCTACATACTCATCAAGAACCATCCATTGCATGCAGTGACTGAGGGTCCTGTTCTCAAGAAGTGTGTCATCATATAACTGAAGACTTTACACCTGCATATGGAAGCTATATTGCAAACGTGTATTGCAAAGTTAAGTTACATGAGTAATTTAACTTTGTAGGACTTGACTGTGTAATATGAGTATTCTTTTAGCACTCTGTAATATTAAATTAACTTAGAGAGTTATTTATTTGGGTGAAAATAGTAAAGACTACCAAGAAAATGCTGAATGTTATCCTTTATAACATAGACATAATCTTCAAATTGGACCGAAGTTAGGTTGCTGTTTTCATGTGAGTCACTCTGTTTTCACTGTGGCTTGTCCATCCATCATGTTATAGTATTCTTGGAAACAAAACAGCAGGTTTCTTGGAATGCCTGAAGACAAATCCTTCCATCTTGACAACTTAAACTTTAGATACCAGCTCAGGAATCTTCAGATCAGTTTCAAAACTTTGGCTTTGGCCTTTGAAGTTGGAAAGGAACAGTCTGAGGCAGTTCTTCTTTGAAGAACACAGAAGAGAAAACTCATAAAATAGGTGGCAGAGTGCTAAGTTTGGGGGGAAAAAATTGATTGTCTTGCCAATGTAGTCGAATTAATTGGTGGGTGGTTAGAATGAAAAGCCTTTGAGACAGAAGTGTTCTATAACAAAGGTGTATGTTTTCAGTGCAAGAGATCCTACGATAACGTTCAGTAATGTTGACTTTTCTTCATTAGAGTTAATAATAACTCTAGATTTAATCACTGTGTCTGACAGCAGATGTTGGTACCACTGTGACAACTGTTTGCTAATTAAGTGGTTCTCTTGGTTGGCTTTCTGAGAGACCTGCTTCATATTCCAGCTAGAAATATTTACACAGGAAATTAAAATTTAAAATAACATTCTATGAATATTCTGGATTTGGTTTGGCTAAATTTTTCCTTTTCTCATCATTGGCAAAGTAATGGTAATTGATGTCTAGCAGTATATCTGCATCTTTCCAAAAGATTTCAGGTATCAGACTTGATTCATGAATGGAATGCAGTGTCATCTGAAACAAAAGAAATTAGGGGGTAGTGGTAACTAAGGTTGAGATTTGATTGAAAATTTTCCTTTCTATACCCGTCTCTTCTGTACTGCTATGTATTTTGCTCAGAAGTTTCATCTGGGTCTTAAGGTCATTGTTTTTGGTAACATTTAATGCTCAGAGTAATGTGAATTGTTGTCAAAACAATTATTTTTGTCAAAAACAAAAATTATCTGTCACTTGCTATCCATGGCATGGCTTGCTGCAGCTCTTCAGATCCCAGATTTGAATTTGTCCTTGCCTTGTTGAGAGAGCAGAGGTTGAATACACAGCCCTGGGATCTAGTTGAACCATAGCTCAATAGGATTTGAAAATTCCCTTACTTTGCTGTGCTGTAGTCATTTGGGATTTCCAGCTGCCCCTCATCCCTGATTTGTTGTGTTTTGATCTGAGTAGCAAAGATAAATGCATCTCATTTACGAATATGAAGATGGCATATCTTGTCCAAAACATTCAAGTGGCGAAACTGCCCAAGGGCCATCGCTTTTGAAAATACAGCCTTTATTTCTGTGCTTCTGTGAGAGCTGACTTCTTTAGAAGCTTGGAACCTGCTTAGGTTGGCAAACACACAATATATTGCTGAGCTATTTTGAAAATGCGAGCCTACCCTGTTAGTTGAGTAATATGGGATATTTGCACAGTTCACGTCTATGAATGCTACTTTTTGAAATACCACGGGAATTACTGTAAAAACAACAGACCTCCTTTTTCTGTTTCCTTCTTTCTTTGAGCTAAGCACATACTTTCACACATCTTCCAGAACAGGGGTGATTGCTCTCAAACTTAGATGTTGCATATATAGTCTCAGTTCACTTTTTAAATTGATCTGGCAATGTATCAGTGGAATTAAAATGAGAAATTCATGATTCACAAGATCTTTTGTACCATGGCTTAATGTTTTTAATGGTGCACAAGCAATGGGCCAAAGCTTTTAATAGTTTCCTGTCAAATACTTGTTTGAAAAGAGACTACTGCTTCTGGTCTGCTGGCTAGTTCTCATAAACCTTTAATGGTCTTTGCCAAAATAATTCGTATAATGCACTCTAAATAGAATGACGTCATGCACTTCCAGTAACAGAAATACCCACAGTTGAAGGCATCAGTCTGTTCGGTATGATATGATATCGTTAACTAGTCATATTAATTGATTTGAACAAAGTACAACAGTTACTCGATTGTCAAAATGTCTGCTGGTACTACACACTTGTACTGAGTATTCCAATTAGTAGGTTTTTATTAAATAATCCAGTAAGAAGTCAGGCTCTTCCTCATTTAATATAACCTCTTAGAAAATATTGTAACCACCAGTATCCCGAATAAATATATCACCACCTAAGCCTTCACTTCCTTTGCTTCTGGGAAGACAGGCAAAGTGTGGTACCCAAAAGGGATTCTTTAAGCAAAGAAACAGAGCTCCTGAAGCAAATAATTCTGTGAAACACTCTCCCATCACCTCCTGCCAATTTAAACCAGATATCTGAGTTGTGTCTCTGGAGGAACTAAAAAGGCAATAACACAGCTAAAGATATATTCGAGCCTTAATACCTTGCATTGCACCTGAAAAAATGGAGACCAATGTGGATTTGAGGACACACTTGACATGAGATACAGCTAAACAGTTAAACCCAGTTTAGAGAATTAAAGCTGGAGTGATTATGAACTGAATTTTTCTTTTAGTTGGGTTGTGTCATGTGTGCAACACTAAGTGATGTGTACTTGGCTGTTTTACGGAATATCTGTGTTTAATTTTTTAAAAGATGTGTATCACTGAAATACAACAAATAACATAGTATGCATGTTTATGTGTGCCTTCCAGTGTGTAAGTTTAAAGCACATAAAAGATGTGCTGTCCGAGCAACAAATAACTGCAAATGGACTACGTTAGCCTCAATTGGAAAAGACATCATTGAAGATGAAGATGGTGTAAGTACTATTCATATTTACAGTATTTTCCAAAGCTGTTTCTTCTTTGGGGGGGCGTGGGGAGAAGGCTAAGCATAGAAATATTGCCATGTGACCCATTGAAGTTAATGGTAGGTGGCTACATTCCTGAACGCTTTTCAAAGATTAGCATAGTATTTGGAACAAAAGTTATATTCCTGTCTCACAAGATAAGTTTAGTATCTGTGGGTGTTAGACTGCAGCTGTGTTACAAGATTTTAAAGGCCACATGCGGAGAAACTCTGAAGCTGGAGAACTGGTCCCAGAAGTTCCTGTTGCTCTTAAGCAAAGGTGGTATTTTATACTGTTACCACACTGTTTTGGCAATCTGTTTTGTGTCCTCCTTACCGAGAGTTGCTCCACAGGAGGCCTGCTTGGAATTCACTGAGGTGTGGGGTTTTTTTCACTAATGAAAGATGGAATTTTAAAATTAGCAGGAGAAATGACAGAACATTTTCAGAGGTTTATTGTGATGGATGGGTTATTTTTACAAACACAGCTATGTATGTGCCACTGGCTTGAAACTTCTTCCTGGAAGGTTAGTACTGAATTGCACACCTATGAGTGTCATTCCATCTAGACTTGGAGTTGCATGTGGTATTAATGGGACAAAGAATGCACCGAGTAAAGCTTTGCACTGCATTTAGGGACTGCTTTAGAGCTATGACTTACCAGCCATGGTGACTGCGGGAGTATGCAAAGCCACAGAGATATTCTGCTGTCCTGCCTGTTCTTCTGAATTTTAGTTATTTTAATAGGTTTGTGTCAGGTAGTCAACATTAAGGGAATGTGTACTTGTATTACGGAGTCTCTAGATTTAATCGCCCCGTTGTTTTGTGGTTAGTTGCTACCATAGTACCATGAATAGTTGAATGAGATATGTCTCCGTTCTTCAGCTGTCACGTTTTCTGCCTAGCAGAATCACAGAATGGTTGGGGTTGGAAGGGACCTCTGGAGATCATTGCGTCCAACTCCCCTGCCAGAGCAGGGTCACCTACAGCAGGTTGCACAGGATGGCATCCAGGCAGGTTTTGAATGTCTCCAGAGTGGGAGACTCCACAACCTCTCTGGGCAGCCTGTTCCAGTGCTCTGCCACTCTCAAAGTAAAGAAGTCCCTTCTCATGTTAAGATGGAACTTCCTATGTTCAAGTTTGTACCCATTACCTCTTGTCCTATCACTGGGCACCACTAAAAAAACACTGGTCCCATCCCCCTGGCACCCTCCTTCTAAGTATTTATAAGCATTGATAAGATCCTCCCTCGGTCTTCTTTTGTCTAGACTAAAAAGACCCAAGTGCCTCAGCCTTTTCTTGTAAGAAAGATGCTCCAGTCCCCTAATTATGTTTGTAGCCCTTTGCTGGACCCTCTCCAGCAGTTCCCTGTCCTTCTTGAACTGGGGAGCCCAGAACTGGACACAATACTCCAGATGCGGCCTCACCAGGGCAGAATAGAGGGGGAGGATGACCTCCCTCGACCTGCTGGCCACACTCTTCTTGATGCACCCCAGGATGCCATTGGCCTTCTTGGCCACCAGGGCACATTGCTGGCTCATGGTCATCCTGTTGTCCACCAGGACTCCCAGGTCCCTTTCCACAGAGCTGCTCTCCAGGAGGTCAGCCCCCAACCTGTACTGATGCATGGGGTTATTCCTCCCTAGATGGGGTGAGTAAGGATAGCAAGTGAACGAAACACAACCATAGCCCACCTTCATAGCTGTTGCCTTGCCAGCATCAGTGTCACTTATCCTGGTCAGCCATACCTGTTTCTTTGGTGACACAATAGAGCTATGGGGAATGGTTTAAATCCACCTATATATGAGAGACAAAAGCCCCTGATTTCTATTGCTGAGTACATAACTTTTATGACTACTTCTTCACAGATAGCGATGCCACACCAGTGGTTAGAGGGTAATCTGCCCGTCAGTGCCAAATGCGCAGTCTGTGACAAGACTTGTGGCAGTGTTTTACGCCTGCAAGATTGGAAGTGCCTTTGGTGTAAAGCTATGGTAGGTGCAATTAACATATCCAAACTTCTAGGATTTTGCCAGCTTTATTGCTCGCCATTATTTTGTTGTCATTTCATAACTGTGCTTTTGGATTAAGTAGGAGCAGGCAGCTTGTGCAAACTTAGGTCCCTCTACATTCGTAATTGCTCATGACTTGCTATGCTTACTTCAGTTATTTTTTCATACACCCACAGATGCAGCTTTTCTTTAATAGGTGTTGTCATCCAATGTGTTTTCTCTGCCTTCTCCTAACTGATAACTGAAGGTTCAGATGCCTGTTCTGTATGACTGATACTCATACGTTACTTTCTTGCCTCTTTTATCATAGATATTGCTGTAATAATATTTTAGTAATTCAGTAATATTACTATTTATTACTATTTATTAATATTATTGTAGTAATATTGTTATAGTTGCAGAATCTTGAAGTTCTCTTCTTCAGGACACTCTGTAGGTTGTTGATTGAAATTCTGTAACATATTATTGCTGTTTCCCCAACATAAAGTTTTCTCTTAATTTTTTAAACTTGTCTAAAAACATGGGTTTCGTATGCTAGGCTACAAAAGTGGAAAGTTAGCAGTTTTTTTGTTGTTGAGGCTTTTGGCATATAGATGTCTGAGGGTCTGTGCATAGGCAGTGGGAAATAATTGGCATCTTCAGAGGCGATTTGAAATTTAGGTGAAGTGCAGCATCTTCTGCGTATGCCTGTTTTTCCAATAACTACAGAAGAGACTTCCAAAACACATAGTTTTTGGGACCCACCTTTGGTGGGTTGGTCTGGCTTGGTAGGTGTGCTTGCTTTAGTGCAGATACATCTTCCAGAGCATCCAGGTGGACCAGGCACGTACAGAGCTATTGCTTTGCGTGTACACAGTGTGCCTGCTGTCCCCAGCACAGATGCTGGCTGCTGGGAACTTGGCCCTCCCTTGCTCGTGGATGGAGGTAAGTGATTCCCTTGAAAGGACAATTTCTATCTGCTCTAGGGGTAGCTGAAGATGAAGTACTCCAACCTTATGTTTTGCGGAATGAGTAACAAGCCTTCGTGGTTGAACACTCATACGGGTTTTTTCCAGTCTCGCTCTTCTCCCCTCTACACCTAAATGTTATATACTAGTCCCTTTTTGTTACATAGATACTGTATCAGTTATACTTTTGTCCCTGAATTCCACTGTAGGGAAATAATTTTTTGTTTCTTTTGTAGGTTCACACTGCCTGTAAAGATCTGTATCCTCGTAAATGTCCACTTGGCCAATGTAAGGTATCCATCATACCTCCAACAGCACTAAACAGTATAGACTCTGATGGTACGTAGTATTGTAGTGTGTTCAGTGGTAGCTCTGAACTCGCAACGCCTAGTGAGATCTGTATAATTAAACAAGGCTAAAATCCTTCTGCTGAACAGGTGAATGCAGTCTTCAAATTTACAGAATAGTCTAATTTTCCATGTGGCTTTTTAGAGGATTATCTAAGCAACATGATTTCAAAAATGGTTTTGAAAGTTCCCTCACTAGAAATTTTCTCCCATTTTATTTACGATCCTTGGAAAGTTTTCGAGTGAATGACCAGAGTCCTCAGATGCAGTGGGCCGATGCTTGCCTGGCATGCATCACTCATTCTATGAATTCTCAAATTCTAGATAACTTTGCTTCATGCAGAGGTAAGCTAGCTGAACGACTCAAATCCAACAGCTGCTTTACCAAGCTAAAGAGACAAATTGCTTCCGTAGCCTCTCTACATTTCTTTTAAATATAAGCAGTGTAAGAATCCTGCAACACACTGATAACAAACCTCAGCAAAAGTTCAAAACTCAGAGGTGCTCTTTGATGGCTTAGGATAGAGATGCGTGAGTAGTGGGAGACTGCACTTAAAGGCAGAGAGTGGATTTAATAAGGAGTATCATTAAATTTAACTGCTTTCATTTTATAGTTTGCATTGATGGCAGATGTAGACCAACAAATTTGACACAATTTAATGAATTTTATTGTACGAAGTTAGTAAAAGTGGTTGTTTATGCTGTATAAATTCACTCTTTTCTTTACTTGCTACGTGGTGTCTCAGACCAGAGCGTCATGCTGCTATCTATTATTCATGCTAGGAAGGTTGTTCTATGTGTGAAATTATTTTGCTTGGCATTTAAATAAATTAATCAGAATTTATTTTAAATTACACGTTATGATAATCTGGAATTAAATTAGCATCCTTTAATGCCAATCTTTTATTTGTAGCTTTAGTAATTCTTGTAGGCAACTCAAAGCAACGTAGTTATTTCACTATTGCCTGAAATGTCAAAACCTATACCTTTGATGTCTGATTTTGAAGCGTTGCTGAGAAACCACTACTTCCATGGACTGGTCATGTTAGTGACAGCAATGTCCTTTAGTACTACTTTCTAAGGTCCTTAGAGAAAGTCTGCTGTAATCAGTTAAGACCTGCATTGCCTTTAATAATCTTTGAATCACAGCTGAAGGTCTGTTGTTCAGGGATTCTAGTACAATTATTAGTATAACTTCAGTCTAAGAAAAAATTTCTCATGCAAAGTCTCAGCTGGGAGCAACTGAGTACAGTAACTTTTAAAATCTGTAAGTATTCTTAGAAAGCTCTTATAGATGTAGATGATCCAATTCAACCCAATAAGGTTAAAGAAAAATCAGATTAAAAATCAAACACTTGTAACTAAAATACATAATTAATTATGTGATAATCTGTAAAGATGAGATTTGAGAAGTATTCTAAAAGGTTAATACCTTTTTTTACCGTGGAAAAACAATCTATTGTCTTCAGGATTTTACTAAATCTAGACACTGAAAATGCTGGAAGGAAAAAAACAAACTGGTAAATCTTGAGCAATTATGTTTTCCTTGCAGGGCTAGCATTGCAGTGTAGCATTTACATTATGCAAGATAAAATGTACTCCTTTTGTCCTTCATCCCTTTCTTCCTCTTTCCCATGATTTCTTTTTGTGTTGTTCATATTAGAAAGCCTTATTTATTTCATTCTTTCTAACTATGTTCACAGGTTTCTGGAAAGCCACATGCCCGCCATCCTGTGCCAGTCCTCTTTTAGTTTTTGTTAACTCAAAGAGTGGAGACAATCAGGGAGTAAAGTTTCTTCGTCGATTCAAACAGTCGTTAAATCCAGCTCAGGTGTTCGATTTAATGAATGGAGGACCTCACTTAGGGTAATGACCTTGGAAATCTTGAGCAATCCTTTCCGCAAGGGAATTTAGTGCAAAGTGTAGTGTTGTGTTGTCCCGTCATTGCTATAATTCTATCACCAATATCTACTGTGACATCCTAATTAAAATCTAATAAAGAACAGAATTTCAGGATGAATTCTGGTGGGTGAAGGGATTGTAGGATAATATTTTCTTTATTAAAAAAAACTCACTTGAAAATTCAAACCCCAAACACATCAGCCCAAGTTTTTTTGTGGCTTTTTGGCTAGCTTTGACTTCTGTTAACTGGTAAGGTTCAAACCCATTACAAATGTTAAGATGCTTTTAAGATCAGGGCCTTTATGCACAGTTGCCTGGGTGCTTTTCTTCCATTTCATGTGCATAATTCAGACATTCCTGTGACTTTGTTATGCATAGCTATGGTATAAAACTAATGCCTAAATGTACCCTGTGTCTTTTTGAATTCTGAACACAAATATCGGTGGGGCAGTCTGCAGTGGTTGATGGACGAGTACACTAAAACTTTTGTCATTGGAAAACTACATTCAAAATACGGTTTTAGGCAACATACGCAAATGATCAAGAAAACAAGCATCTCACAAAATTTGGAGCAAGAACACAATTAAAACCATCAGGAATTTGACAAAATCTAAGGATTGGTTGTTGGAGAGATAGGGATGAAATTTGCATAGTGATGGCCGCAACTCAAGCATCTTTGCACGTTCATAAAGATTAAATTCATGCACATTTTTCTATTGCCTAACTTAATTCCACTCAGATGTAGCATTGTGGTTAAATGGCCTGTTAATATCAGTTACAGCAACTAGAAACACTAAGCTTTGTACAGATGCAGAATTATGCTTGCGTGATAAAAATATAGACGAAACAAATGCACAAAAATTCAGTTCAAACAGTGGGCAAATAACACAAATATAATGGAATACAGATGTGGATTTTTATAGTTAGTACTGTGTTTTGGACATGTTATATTAACTCTTTAAATTGTAATATTCTTTTCATTATAACCCTGCTTTAAATCTGAATTTAATCAATGTCCTTTTTGGTGAACATTTTGTACGTGTAGTTGTAATGACGGATAAAAGGAAAGAAGGTTCATCTCAATTGGAGAGACAATTTTTGAGAGGACAGTCCGAAAATATATGTCTGTCTGTTTGCAAGTTCTCTTACTTTATCTAGTTGAACCTCCCAGCAGCATGGTTCAGGAGGCTTGCTTTGGTTTTGCACAGTAGTTGTAGGTCAGGTTGGTTGCTTTTAAATATTTTTCCCAGTTTCCAAAGAGAGGTCCTTAGCAATTATTCTATCAGGTCGTGCCGATGTCTTCTTTTTTCTAGTTGACCTAAAAAGCAGAGTTGCATTCTTTGAGACAGTATATTTCTAGAGGTTTTTCTCTCTTTTCTCAGGGTAAGAGAAATTGTTCTGGTATCAACATTTTTTTCCTTCAATATCTGCATCTTTTGTTCTGAATAGGTAACTGCCAATCATATACAAGTGACATTATTTTCTTTAGAAAAAAGATAAATGCTTCAAAAATTTGTGATCCTATATTGCTTTTTAGAAATAGTTCTGAGATTATACATATTCTGGAAAATAACATGCATTAAAAATAAACATCTTTATTTTTATTACTTGAAGAGTTTCTACTTTCCAATTCTGTTGTTTTGGGGTTTTTTTAAAGTTTAAATCCCTGTTGTTTCTACCTCTTGGCTGTTTCTTCATATCTCATTCCCCTTTCCTCTGTGTCTCACCTTTCTGCTTGTTCTGTCTCTCTTGTCCTCCTTTTCTGTACTGCCCAAGTGTTGTATCCTGGAGGTGTTAAAAGTCAGAGAACAGGAGGAAGAGCCGTAGGAAGTGAAAGCAGGATACAGCATTAAGGATTTAATATGAAATACTGGTACTATTTGTCTTATATTGTCGTGATCACCTTATGTGTAATAATTGCCTCCAACAGTCCTTGCATTTAGTTAGTCACACGTTGGCAAAAGCCCACCCGTATTGTGGAGCACATCCTGTCATTATGTCTTAACCTCGTCTTGTGACAAATTCCCCGTGGTGCCTCGTGCTTCTGGCTGAAGTGGGAAGCATAGAGCAGTTATAATTTCATACCTTAGACATTTTTATAATATTAATAAAATAATATTAATAAAATAATATTAATAAAATCCTGAAAACAATATCAAGGGATTTTTTTTTTTAGTAAAACTTGGCATGTTATTTATCAGAAATGTCAGTATCAGTGGAATATACAGAGTAGATGGGATGCAGATAGGTTTGTTAAGTAGGTGGCTGTATCCATATACCCCAGAACAATAAAAGAAGGACGATAAAGGTGCCATGCACCATATTTTCTTGTAACAGTTGCTAATTAATATAACTGCTGTCTTGCTAATGGACTTAACTGGCTCTAACAGGTTGTGTTTTCTCTTCAGTTTGCGGTTGTTTCAGAAGTTCGACAACTTCAGGATTCTTGTGTGTGGTGGCGATGGAAGTGTGGGTTGGGTCTTGTCAGAAATTGATAAGCTCAGCTTGCATAAACAGGTAAGTGTGCATACATACTTTCCTTGACTGTACTGACTGGACTTAATTTTGTATGCTTACTTTTCCTTGACTTGGTTCTTTATTGTACCTCTGTGTATGGGCCAAACTCAATCGTGACTGTTAAATGAAAATTTTCACTGGTGTAAAGAAGTTGAATCAGGATTACACAATTTGATTTATGAGCTTTAGACATCAGCTATATAATTAGCATTTGTTGCTTGAAATAACAAGCATTTGTAGTAGTTTGTACTTTTTCTCTCTAGTTTTCAATAGTAGAATTGCTCCTGTGTTGTGTTTCAGTGTCAGTTAGGAGTGTTGCCCCTTGGTACTGGAAATGACCTTGCTCGTGTCCTTGGTTGGGGAGGATCCTGTGACGACGATACGCAACTTCCTCAGATTTTGGAGAAACTAGAACGAGCCAGCACGAAAATGTTAGACAGGTAAACCTAAATGTCCATATACATGATTTACCATGAGATTCAAGTTGTATCTGTTTGGGTTTATGATGGCCTAAATCCATCTTAGAGACTTGACGTTCATAATCATGAGGCAAGCTGAGGTAGTAATGGGGACAGCTCTTCAACATCCTTTTTAAACTGAAGAGTCAGAGGGGAGAGCAGTTGACAAACCCAGGAAGCGTGTTGTCCAAAGATGAACAGAAGGTGACAGGTTATTGTGTAACTGATGAAGCTGTGTAACTGCCTCTTACAAAAAGTTGTAAGCATTAAGAAATTTTATAGATTCAAAACTGTTTGGGGCAGTTTTATGGACTCCATGCACACTATGAAATACTATTAAAGGTAGCATCTTTATTTAGGAAACACCTGAGCCCTCTGTCCTTGGATGTGGGGAGAACTCACATCATGTGCTTTCACCCTTCATATAATTTCCCGAGGCTTCAGCTGCGGACAAAGTGCTGCGCTAACTGGATCTTTGGCGTGATCCACTACTAGTATTTCTGTTTGAGGCATTTTCTTAGTCAAAAAAAAGAGATCTTCCTGCTCCTTGTTTTGTGTGGTTTCCATCCAGAAAGCAAGGAGCAATCCTTGTTTAAAAATAGCCAGAAGTGATGATGGTCATGTCGTTCCGATGAAGGTATAACACTCTGGTTTTGAGAGGAATATTTCTTACTCTGTTCCTTTCTCTCATGGGTGTTTCTGTTCTTGCTGTAGTTACAAACACTTGAATGTGATCAAAGAGGATTTTGGTTTAGGGATTTTTTAATTAAATAGAGTATTTTTTTTATTTTAATCTTTTCTTCAGACTACTTGATCATTTTACAGCAAAGTATATAGAGAAATGCTTGTTACTGATCCTTAGAAATAATTGTTGGTCTGGGCATGCTGAAATATTCGTAGATTAAATCATATTTGTCTTCTTCTGTGCTGAAAAGAGCTCAGTGTCATTTTTTGCTCTAATTTCAGTAGACTTGCTCCCAAGGCCATCTGCAGTGATTACCTGTTCTTTTCAGCAGGCTTTGAAGGATGTTGCAATTCGTGGTTTCATACTATCTATGCTGTAGAGTACTGTCCTTTACCAGGGGAAAATATATATATATATATATATATGTCAGTGAAGATACTTGACCATTTGCTTTGTTCTCATGCCTTCCGCCCCTAGCTGAGATGAAAAGCTAATGTTACCTTGGAGCTTTTTCTCTAGGAACACATCTATTTTCCTTTGACTTCTGCAGTTTGTTTGCATGAATTCTTTTACGCTGTGAATGTTTTGCTAGAAAATCTTTGTCACCTGCATTGAATGTCTCATGCTTTGCTCACAAAGAAGGCTTATGATCAAATCACTAACAAAAAATCTGAGCTGTAAAACCAATTGTTATCTTTAGTCTCAATTATTTCACCTATATTCAGTTAGCATACAATCGAAAATTAAGATGCTTTGTTTGTTTTAACAGTCGGTGTGACACTGAATTTTCTTTTTGTTGATATGTTGGAGAAAAGATAAAACTAATAATTTGGAAACTTTAAAGCTGTTATGTTTCTTTTAGGTGGAGTATAATGTCATATGAACTGAAATTACCAGCGAAGCCTTCTATTCTTCCAGTGACTGCAGAAGAGTCGGAGGAATGTCAGGTGAGCTTTTACTTTTGTTGTTTCATATACTTAACTTTGAGCTTCTGGGATGACAATATTTATAATTGAAGCACCTGGATGAAAAATAGAAACAGATGTTTTGTGATCTGCTAACTGAACGGAGTTAATGTCTGTTTATTGTGTGTATTTCAAGTAAGTAGGGTTTCCAGTTCTGTATTATTTGCCAAAAGTGAATGAAGGTAAGGAGTCTTCAGTCAGAAAACTTTCTTCCTGAAAAATATATCTTTTTATATCTGTCTAACTATCTTATATACTAGTTTATATATATACTAGTTTATATCTAAAGTTTATATATAAATAATATCATTTACATATAAGAATACAACATAGTACTTTATTGTTATATAATGTTATATGGTATGGAATTATTTTATATAAGAGTATATGTATATTTTATTTTATATGTAACAATATCATATGATTTCATTATATAATAATACTATGTATACTATTATATAAACATATGAAAAAATATTTTTAATATATCTACAAAAGCAAAATGTTTGGTATCTTGAGTTTGGAATAAGCACTGAAAAAACTCAATAATTTGAAGGCAAGGGTTGTATTCTGAAAGAAAAAAAGAAGCTCTTTACAGACTGTGAAAGTGAGTTGGATCGGGTGATACCACCCAACTTTCTCTGTTTTTCAGAGAGCGCAAAAGTGACCTCAAAGAAAAGCTTAGTCTATCTTTCAGACTAGATTTGTGCTTGTACTATCTGATGAGGTTTTGATTTTGAGGGAGATGCTTTAATCAAATTAATTGGCATGAAAAGTCTGTCTAAAAATGAGAAAATAATATATTCCTTTAGAAAGTTAATGCATATCAACTTTAGCTCAAAAATACTTGAGAAGCAATAATTAATCAGCAGGTTCTTGAATAATTTAATAATTCAGTCTGTTTTAATTGGCAAGGAGTTTATAACCTTTGATAGCTTGCTGGATGTAGAGATGCAGAAAGGCTGGGGCTCTACGGGCTGGGATTTTCATGGGGTTGCTTTGTACACAGCTCTGTTTCCAGTGTCAGACCGTGTCTCTAATTTTGCAAGACTGTTAAAATTTTCAAGGGTATCTTCATCTTGTAAAGGAAAAAATACGCATTTCGTTCCAGTTAGTTCTGGCTTTGAAATTATATTTAGCCCCTCCCGAAAATGGAAGGAACTGCTCATACAAAACCTCTTTTTTGGAAAATTATTTCTGTAGGCTGTAGTTACCTGCCATTATTCTGAGTTGGAGAAAGCTGTTTTCTTTTGGAGTACCCTGTTCAATCTCTATATTAATGGGTTTTGCATAGTTTCTTGAGTTACAATATTTCAGAAAAAGAATGATTAAACTTACAGTAGGTAACGTATTAAAGCGCAGTTCAAAAAGTAAACAAAACTGCATATACAATTTATTTTTTTTTCTTTCCTCTGGTTTTGGGAGACTTGTTGCACTTGGTTTGGTTCCAGAAGTTTTATACTGATGTTTGAACAACAGTAGTTCATTCTTACAGATCAGATGGTTACGTATCAGTTTTTCCCTTGAAATGAAAACTGATTTACTGTCAGAGTTCTACAAGTAAGGCTAGATTTTAGAAGAAAAAAAGAGTGGTATATCTACCTGCTCCATATCAAGGGGAAAAAGATTTTAAGAGATTCTTAAAGGAAAATTTCAGAACTGCATTTATTTTTAGCTTTAGATTTGGAATTTGATTAGAATTTTCTCTTAAGACTGAGGTCGGATCCATGCCTATTTTAAGACAGGATATAGCACATGAAGGTGTGAATCTTATCCATTCCAAATCTTTGCTTGAGTGTTTCACGATTTATAATTCTTCTCTGCAAGAAAAGACGGACAATGCACACAGTCATTCTCCCCGACGTTCTTGTAAAGACTAAGCCCTAATTGGTTGGCTCCTTAAGGATTGGTTTTGATAACATTTTATCAGTTTAGCAGGTTTTTTCAGTAGGGGTACTTGGGGAGTAAGAGCCCATCTGACAGTAAAAAGAAAATTCAGGATTATAACTGCAAACTTTTGATTTATTTTTAGTTGCGCAGCTTAGTTTGAGGGAAACTTTGCTTGTTTTAGAAATACAAGGTATTGGATTATAATAATTTAGGTTGTTATAAATCTAAAAAGAAAGTAGATTTTTTTTCTGCCTCATGGACTATTTTTAGCCAAGAAATAACTTACTTTTTCCCCTACAGGAGCAAAAGAGCTGTGCATCACGTTCTCAGATGCAGTGTTACTTTGACTATTAAAAATCTGGTACATAAAATACAGTATGCAGGTAGAGTCTGCATTGCTAGCTGCTTGTCCTTGTATTAGATCTAAAATGGAAATCCTGCTGGTTTTGGAGGCATTTTAACTCACTACATGGTGTTAAACTGCTGAAACGCGTGGAAATTGGAAGTCTTTTTTCTCTCTGTTTTCAGATATCTGCTTATGAGGACTCAGTTGCTGCTCATCTTGCAAAAATTCTCAATTCTGATCAGCACTCAGTTGTCATATCATCTGCCAAGTGAGTTGATTGGTTTTATGTACGATGTGTGGGATAAATCCCCAGTGTAACATCATACCCATAATAACCTTCTGTCCAAGGCCCAGACGCTTGGCTTGATTGTATCTTGATGTACATGTTTTAGAGAGGATTTCTTTTCTGCAAAAATTGTATATGGTACAATTGTAATGGATATCTTAATTCTAAACACATCAACATTAAAAAAATACACATAATATTAATATACAGTGATTTTAAATCACTCCAAATTGGTATGTGGCTTAAATATGAAATTTATTGTAACTAATGCAAATATGCAATCTACTTCACGTTAAATTTTTTCTGTTTTGTTTTATGAATATCCATATCATTAAGAGGACAAACAACTTCACCAGTGTGAAGCAGGACTTCAGCTAGGTAGCTCTGTCTACATCAATTCAATAAATAGTGGCTTCGGGCAACAGGATTTTTTTCCCCAAACTGAAACACTTAAAAATGAGATATAATTACTTGACAAATCACGGACATCATCTGAAATCAGAAATACTCTGTGTATACCTTCTTTGTGAAAAAAAAAAACAAAAACAACAACCCCACCTTATATTTTCTGATATGCAAAAGACCAGTGACAGTATCTTCAAAAATACATCTGAATGTCATTATGTCTCATTTTTTTCTGCTAAAAGCAAGTTAATAAAATTTCATTTTTAAAGTATACATACCACACGTTGAAAATTAAACTGCAGGATATTATTATAACTCCAAATTCTAAATTGGGTCTGTATCTTGTTAAATCTATTTAGTTTCTGTCAAATAAATTTCAACCAAATGTACAGTACTAAGCAATTATCCACACCTCATTAGCGTTTGCTGTCTGTCTGGAGTGTCGGTAGTAAGAACCAAGTCTTTCTCTGAGTTACACCATGAAAATTCATTGCAGCCACTGTAGTTCGCGTAGATATGCCTCTGGGTCAGCTGTGGTTCAAAAACATGAGCTGTGCAATGGGACGTGCATGGCCAGACGCTGTCACTTAAGAAGTGCCCCGTTAAAGTCAGTAGATTTTCTCTGTGGTTTCTAGGCTCTGTCTTTGCATGGGGGTTTGCAAGACTGTGTCTGAAGTTAAGAAAGTGAAGGCAAGTTCGCTGACAACTCTTGTGGAAGGTGTACAAGCAAGGCAATGAAAAAAATTAGTCATGTTTATTTCAGTTCTTAGAAATAAGAGACTTAGATACAATGTGTGCAAAGGTTTAAGCAAAAAGGGAGGAAGAGTTTTTGTTTGCAAAGCTTATTGCTTGAATTTTACAAGCCATGGAAAAGAATATCATCGGCTTTGCAAGTATGATCACAGAAATCAGTTTCCAACAAGAACGGTGTATAGCAGTATCCACATAAACCAATTGCTATAAGAATTTAATATTCAAAACATATCTATTTCATTTCATTTCATTTCATTTCATTTCATTTCATTTCATTTCATTTCATTTCATTTTCTCCTCTCTCCTCTTTTTATCTGAAGAATATTATGTGAAACTGTAAAGGACTTTGTTGCCAAAATAGGGAAGACTTATGAAAAACCGATGGAAAATGCAGAGGAAGCTGATGCCATGGCCATTAAAGTAAGACAATGACTTTTTTCTGGTTTAAAGTTGTGATTTTGTGTTATAGCTCATGGGTGTTTAATTTTTTAAACCTCTCCAGGATGCCCAGCTTCACTTCCATTTCATCCGACGACTTTAAAATTCTTCTCTTCATAGTGTGTAGAACAGTCATTTCCAAACTCTCTTTAAACTGTAAGATCTCTATAAACTCTGTTTACACTTTTTTCTTCAGAAAGGATAAAGTACATGGTAACGTACATAGAGATAAATGCATTAGGAGTTACACTTTCTTCTGAAAAGGATTAAGTTAGCTACAGGAAAAAATGGGATAATGAAGGGAGAGTATGCTGGGAGAATGAAGGGAAGAGAGACTACATTGTTAAAAATAATGGTTTAAGCTGTAAATTGTAGAGATCGTGTTGCAAAAGCATTGGAAAACAAAAACCAGAAGGATTTGGTATGAGGCACAAAATTTACGTGACCTGGAAAGAAAAGAAGAAAACAAAATCACTAACAATCCCAGAGTCAGAAAATGTACTTGCTAAATGGCAGTTCCTGGTTCATGTTTCTATTCAGTGCACGTTTTAGGAAGTGAATTTTCTTTTGTACCGTTCCAGGGCCAAATAGTGTTGGTTTCCTTTCCCTTAAGCACAGAAAATCACCTCTTTTCCAGTGTACCTAGAGAGCAACTGCTCCGTCAGGGGTAGAAGTCTTCAACAGTGTTTGGTTCTGGCTTGGGCCTCTTTGCTCTGTGACAACTCACTTGCTTAAATGTACAGCTGTTTTGCAAAAAAAACAACCAACCCAAAACCACCGTGTGTTTTCAGTCTAACAGCTGGGCACGTCCCCATAGGTTATCTCTCCAAATTGGGGTACTGAACACCCATAATTTGTTATAAGGCATGGTATGGGCAAATCTGTGCTGGTTCTCTCTGTGCTGCTGGCCATTGGGAGAGGAGAAAGATCCTAAGCTGTACCCTAGTTATGCGGCAGGCTGAGTTTAGCACAGGGTGTTATTTTAGTCTGAATGTAGGGTTATTTTGTTACAATTGCTGTAACCCGGTTGGGTGTCAACAGAGTCTGCAAAAACCCATGCAGACCTACTCATAATCTAATATTATGAAATACTGAACCTGGGGTTGGATTTGACATAGACAATGACATAGACACTTAGACACAGACAATTTTAAATCCTTTTCCACTTTCTCTTAGTGCACGGAGTTAAATGAGAAGCTAGACCTGTTGCTCCAGGCTCTTCACACAGAAGCCCAGGCTGCTCCCATTCTCCCAGGCATCACTCCCCCCATTGTGGAAGAAGAAGCAGAGGAGTTTTCAAGTGAAGAATCCTTGTCTGAAAGTAAAGAGCAATTAGCAGAGTGTGTCTCAAAGTCTTCCACCCAGAAACTCTTCAAACCGAGGGAACAGTTAATGCTGCGGGCAAACAGCTTGAAGAAGGCTGTGAGGCAGATCATTGAACAAGCAGAAAAAGGTGCACATCAGCAACATTTTGATCCTTACTGATAGAATAATGATGCGGCTTTTTTTCTTTACTAGCATAAATTTTCATTATTAAAGCTTGATTTCTACATTTTTACGTAGATAAAATTATATGCTTATTACAAGCTGCAAGGGAACGAAATGCAGCTTGTTTGGATGTTGATGACTCTCTGTCTGCATATATGAATACATATGTATGCACGTGTGTGCACATATACAAGTGTATTTCTTTTGTAACTATTATCCTCCACAAAGGGAAATTTTCTGGCAGTAAATCTCTATCAATGGGCAAAGGATTGCTAGACTCTTTTTCACTGAATTGGCAATAGAAATCTTTTGTTAATATTTTTAAACTGAAAGTTAAAGCTACCGAAAAAAAGAAGCTAATTTTTCCATTTTTTCAGATTATCTTTAAAGATCTTGAAAATTTCTGTCTTTTTTTTAATAAGCAGTTGTGGATGAGCAGAATGCTCATAGTGAAGAACAAGTGAACCAGTCCCCACTAGAATATAGCAAAGAATTGGATGAATCCAAAGAAGAAGAAAAAGAGGAAGATACAAAGGAACTCGAGTCCCCATCAAGTGAGTGAATTAGGAATAAAATAATTTAAAATTATGCTGTCTCTTTATAGCTGTATTATGGAACATCGTTGGCTCCGTAATTAAAAATACTAGCATGTTGTTTCACTGGAAACTAGTCAGAAATTTTAATAGCTTTGGATAAATAAAAGTTGAGGGAAAAATGCGGGAGATGAAGAGTCTTTTGGAATGGATTTACAAAGCTGAGAAGGTATTTGTTGGGGAGAGAAGTGCCTGCATTTAAATCCAGTATTTACAGTCACTTTTCTACATGAACCTGGGCAGGGACTAGAGCCTATGTAATGGTGGCAACAGCATGTCTCTGTCGTAGGCATTTTAGGGCATATTATAGGGATTTCTGTCAGTCATTTCTGTTGAAGAGGTTTCAAATTGAGTGAAACAGACATATTTATTCATTGTATTGACAACAAACGCCTGATGTCTCAGCTGGGAACTTACCTTGAGACAGTTATTGAAACGGAGAGAATTAAAAGTCCTCTATATGAAGTGGAACAGCAGGAAAGAATATAATAGAAGCTGGAGCATGGAAGTCCCCTGAGAAATGGCAGTACTAAGCTCTATTTGTCTAATCTGG
Organism: Ibidorhyncha struthersii; assembly: GCA_013398815.1. Taxonomy (NCBI): domain Eukaryota; kingdom Metazoa; phylum Chordata; class Aves; order Charadriiformes; family Charadriidae; genus Ibidorhyncha; species Ibidorhyncha struthersii. The sequence continues at coordinate 20,482 of VZSZ01011516.1, read as the reverse complement.
AACAGAAATTTGAACTATCTTCAAACTATCTTTGAACTATTTGAACTATCTTCAGTATCCTTAGAGCTCCTTCCCATGAAAAATTTATTGTGTCATCTTGTAAAAATGGAAAATAAGAAAGAACCCAGTTGTATTATTTGTATCAATAATTGTACAAAGCAATCAGAATATTGAGTGATCTGAGTTTCAGACGACTTGCTTGGAAAGTAGTATTTTCATAAAGTAATAGCCCATTTTGTCGCTAAGCTTTCATTTTGGCTATTCAGTGTTTGTTTATTGTGGGTAAAATGGTATTTAGAGAATAGTCATCTCCTGAAATAGCATAGTGCTGACTCCCAAATTCAAATGATAGCGTAAAATCTCTCCTTCATGTGTCCTGTATGAAATCTGCCAGTGAGTGGCTGTAGTGGAAGAAGGAAGGACAATTTCTCTATACAGGACCCTCACTTACCTCCTCCCTTGCTTGGTTTTGGCACCAGACCAATCCAGCCAGAGGTCATGTTTGGACACTTTCCATCACAAACATCAATACTACGTTTTGTTCATGTGCCAGGGTTGTTCAAAAGTCTCAAGCTGTGTAATAATTTTAGGAAAGCTGCTGCTCACTATAGGTGGAAATTTCAGTCTTTGCCATATCATCAAAGTGGACAGTGGTGCACTACAGGTGAGGTCTCGAGATGATCTGCAAGTCATGAAGAAACAGTGCTGGCTGGTGGACAGCAAAACCCATTCTGTAGATATTTGGTGAGCAAATTGCTGTGGCAAAATGAGCAAAGGTGTTTGGGATTCGCATCTCCTTCTGTTACCCTAGCCCTCATCAACATCCTGAAAAAATATATTGTCCTCATGAGACTCCGTTCTGAAGCTAGTACTTGTGTCAGTAACTCCTATCTTAGAAATACGACGTTAGTGTCTTGGGGCATCTGTTCATTGAGAATCTCACATTTCTTTTTCTCCAGGAATGGGTGTCAGACTGTCTCCAATGATTGTCTCTTCGTTGGCCCCTCTCCTTTTCCCTTGGTTATAGGATTCAGTGCTTGTGGGTTGTCCAGTTTCAACAGCAGCTCATAGAGGATGCTGGCCCTATGGACGGCCTGAGCCTATGGCCATAAATTTATAATAACATAAAAATATACACATATGTCTATCCATATGTAGAAATATATATAAACCTGTTGTTTCTTGGTGATACAATTTCTGTGGTTTTGGGGGAGCTGTATTATTCTTCATACATCTCATATGTGTCAAATAGAGTGCATATTAATGCTGTCAGTGGAATATAAGTGTTTAGGGACAAAGTATGAAACATGAATTCAATTATCTGCAAAGAAACATCAGTTTTACCCATTAGGGCTCTGTTGTTTTTATCAGAGCGTGAACAGCAAAAGTTTATCTTTATTGCAGCTATCCCCATGAGTCTCATCTGTCAAATAAAGAGCAGCTGCTCTGTTGATTTTCCTATTTAATAACTGCCTTGTTCCCAAGAACAGGCTGTGTGAATGGCATTGTGAATTTTTCAGTAGCATTATGAAAAATGAATGCTAATTTTGTTCTGAATATTATATTTTACCCTCTGAGGATCTGCCTAGTCATTTGATGAAGATAATATTTTTCCATATGTTAATTACCTTCATCTAAATATTTAATAACTCTTGTTAGATACCACTTGCAGTTTTTCTTTCTTTTACTTTTTTAACTTTATATTACAGTGTTATGCTGTGCACAGATACAAATTATTGTGTTGTATTTTTCTTGTGCAATACTATAGCATTTTGTGATAACTGCTAACACTGGTATACAGATGTTAAAGTCAGAAGGAGCTGTTAGGCCACTTGGTCAGACCTTTCATATAAAACAGTCCATAAAATTTCACCCACTTATCCTTGTCCTGCGTCTAATAATTTCAGTTTAACATAAAGAAGTCATCCAGAAAGGTGTGTAATCTTATTCCTGGGATACAAGAGGGTGAAGAATTTGCCATTTCATTAACTGTTCTGTGCTAGATTATCATCACTTAAAAGAAAAGTGAATGCCCAAATCCTGGTCTGAATTGATTTGAACACAATTTCTAACACCTGGTTCTTGTTATTACTTTTGTCTCTAGATTTTCCCACTCTGCATTTTCTTTCGGTTAATGTCCTCAGACAGTACACCCACGTTACTCTCAGGCTGAGTTATCATGATTGGCATGAACTGATCTGTCCCCCTCCTGTCACAAAAAAGGGTATATTTTATCCATCCCACCACATTCCTGGTGGTGTTTTTCTTCTGCCTTCTTGGTGCTAGTCCTGATCATTCTATTTTCGCAGAATTAGTTTTCAGGTTTTGAGAGGAATATATCATATCACTTTGAAATAGTTTCATTTTTTGTTCTGAGCTTCTTCAGATGGTCAAGGTTGACGTTGTCATACGCTGAAGTAGTTTTAACATGTGAGATAATTTGGAGCAGAGGTAGCCAAGAAATGTCTGTCTGTGATCATCTGGTGTGCAAAAACCTTTCTACATGCACATGGAAATGCTATAGCAAAGCATTTGATAATACCCGAATTTTCTTCCCTGGGGCACCCATTTCTGGCTACGCCTGACAGAGCTGAATTTCACAAAGATTAACTTCCCCAGGCTAAAGCAGGCACTGGCATGTTCTCTCAGTCTGCAGGAAACAAGTTCTGCCAGGAAAGTAAATTACAGCACCTGAGGTGAGCCCTCTGAAAAGCCTATCCTTCATCATCATCTCCAGAGGCAGCCCCAGGGATAACTGGCCTCGCTGAGCTACCAGTTCCTCGGTGTGAACACCTTCTCTTTCCCCTTGATTTTCTTTCCCTTCGTTTTCCTGAGCCATTACCTGCTTTGGTCACCAACAACTTGATCAGCTACCAGACTTTGCTACCTGTCACAAGGTTTTGTTGATCCGTCTGCTGGAGAATTTTAACGAATAAGTTATTGGAATTATTTTGGGAATTGATGTTTTTTTCTGTGAAAAAGAGAAGATGATGGTAAACGGATCTCCCCCACGGTCACTCTAACTGCAGAAGACAAGAATGTCTGAACATGGCTTTCCTTTTCCCTGCAGATTTCAGGTCGGCTGTAGATAAAGATGTCAGAGTTTTGTCTGAGGTGTTCAGAAACCTGAAGCAGGCAGGGGGGCCATTTTAGCTGCTTGAAGCAAATAGCATGGCTCTTGATTAGGTATTTCCATGGCCTATGGGTTAGAAAGCTTATCTATTGATATTAACATTGTTATAAATAATAATGAACTATATAATATAGGTATATTTATAAGTAAATATACATTGAATTTAAGTTTAAATTTGTATTACTTCATTAACATGTTTATCAAGCTTACTACAGCGTTAAATACGATTGCATTTTAAGGCGGATGTAATTCAATTTGTACTGGTAGCTTGAAGCATAAGTTGGGAACTCGTCACATTGAATGCCACGCACAATTGTTAATTTTAATTTGTGCTTGTCGCTTGATCTGTTTCTGAGTTTTCTTCCCTGTATTTAGAAGAAAAACTATGGTGTGAGGGGGAAGGACATTTGTCACGGAATGGTAACAGATTAAATTAATGCTTTTGAAATATTTTCAGGGCTGTAAAAATGATGTAGTTGGTAATGTCATAATAGGTCTAATTAGTGCTCTTACTTTTACTTCTTCTGCACAGCTAAAACTGCACCAAGATCTCCAGATCGACGTACAAGCCGAGGTATCCATTCTCAGACAGGCTCTTTCTCTGCTCCAGCTTTGGCTGCAAGCAAGGAGAACCTTCCAGTGCTTAACACTAGGATTATCTGCCCAGGTAATTGTGATTTTGAAATCTGCTGTTCCTTACACCACTTTAATATAGCCTTCTGTTCCCTCACTTGCTGTCAAATAACGATTTTTACTTCATGCCGTGACCGCTGAATTTGTTTGAACCAACATACACAACTTTGTGTTATATCTTATAGTAGGAAATGCAAAATAATGTAGAAGATTCTTGATCATTTGGCATGACACCAGATGTAGCAGAAGTGTCGCATTTGATTCTGGAGGATGAAAAATGAAACTCAGGATCTTCGAATCACAGAGTCACAGAGTGGTTTGGGTTGGAATGGACTTTCAAAGATCATCTAGTCCAACCCCTCTGCCACATGCAGGGACATCTTTCACAAGATTAGGTTGCTCAAAGACCCATCCAGCCGGACCTTGAGCACTTCCAATGATGGGGCATCCACAATTTCTCTGGGCAACCTGTGCCAGTGTCTCACCACCCTCATAATAAAAAATGTCTTCCTTATGTCCAATATAAACCTGCCCCAATATAAACCTTTCCGGTTTAAAGTCATTGCCCCTTGTCCTGTCACTACAGGCCTTGGTAAAAAGTCTTTCGGTCTGTCTTATAAGCCACATCTATATTTTGAAACGCCTCAATAAGGTCTCCCCAGAGCCTACTCCAGCCTGAACAACCCCAACTCTCAGCGTTTCTTCATAGGAGAGGTGCTCCAGCCCTCTGACCATTTTCATGACCCTCCTCTGGACCTGCTTCCACAGGTCCATGTCTTTCCTGTGCTGTGGACCCCAGAGCTGGACACAGTACTCCAGGTGGGGTCTCACCAGAGTGGAGCAGGGGACCTCCCTTGACCTGCTGGCCATGCTACTTTTGATGCAGCCCGGGATACAATTGGCTTTCTGGCCTGCGAGTGCACATTGCCGCCTCATGACCAATTTTTCATCCACCTGTACCCCAAAGTCCTTCTATCATTCATCCTAGTCAGTGGAGGCTATGAAGTGGCTGAGGGACATTGCTGTGTAAAGTTCAACCCTCTGAATAAGAGGTGTCTGTAGATACCTCAGGAAACTGATAACTGAAACTACGCAAAGCTGCTGTGCAGTAAAAACAGCTGAAAAAGAATCCGTTCTTTTCCAAATGCAATTAACAGTTGAAAAAAATCTGTTCTTCTTCAAATGGAATTAATGCTAGGGGGCACCAGTAAAACACTGTTTTAATTAACTTCATTAGTATAGTTAAAACATAATGGAACTGAGCTTACATTTTTCTTTAGGTCAATTTAAGTGAAAGCTTTTAAAAAGTACTTTTCTTTGTTTACATGCGTTACACAGTGTTTTGCAGAATGATGTCAATCTAAGTCAAGGTAGGCATGGCAAGGCTGTGACCTTCCACAAATTAAGTTAAACTATGACTCCTCCAGTTGTAAAAAAGGTGAGGATATTCCTTAGGAATATTTCCAAAGGAAAGGACCAAAGAAAAATCATGGACAGTTTGGAGGTGAAGTAGTCTTTTTGGATATTAGGTCAACCATTTGATTACTATGCCAGCCAGTGAGTGTTAGCCTGAAATCCTGAATTTTCTTTGTTTTTTTTTTTCTTTCTCAATGGTGGTACCTGAAGAGTCGGCCACCGCACTGCAGCATAGCTGCCTTTCTGCTCAAGAGAGCCAGACACCTGAAAAGATAACCAATATAGGTAAAAGCTGAGATAGAAACACAATCATTTCCTATATGGATTTAATGAATATTTTGTCTCTCACTATGTGGCTTATATTATGGCAATATATGTTTCTCTGTTTATCAAACGCAAACTGTTTTTTTGTTATTTTTTTCTTTTTTTTTTTTTTTAATCAGGTTTGAGGGCTGGTCTAGCTGCTTCTATTGCAGGAAGTTCAATTATTAGCAAAATGTTGCTAGCAAACATCGATCCATTTGGTGCTACGCCGTTTATTGACCCGGATCCAGATTCACTGTAAGAAACTATTTTTTTCCCAAACTTACTGTTTTGCTTTAGTTGGCTTTTCTTAAGCTTTTTCTTTTACTTTTTTGTATTCTTTTTTTTTTTTTCATTATGAAATTCTGTTTTGCTGTCATTTAGCAGTAGACCTCAGGGTCTGAAAACAGGTTAGATTGTGTCATTTTAGTTACAAGTAGTGCAGAGTTGTCTTGCAGGAGCAGAAATAATAGGAGACATTTGCTCACTTACCCCTCGCCCACTGCCTCTGAGAGGAGGAGGACAGCAGTCCTTCAGAGCTGGGTTTCCCTGCCTGAACCGCTGGTCTGAACTCAAGCTCAGCCACCAGCAAGATGTTGAAGCAGGTCTGTCCACTTTGTAGTAGAGGAAGAAGAAGAGTGTCCCCTTAAGGACTGGAGCAGTGAGGTGGAAATTTTGTGTCCTAAGCTGTCTCTGCTTCCCAGAACTGGGTGTAGCATTGGCAGACACTTATGGATGGCATCTGGGTTGTGGGCCGCAGCTCCCTTAAAACAAAGCACTGCTGTGCTGGGCAGCATCAGCCAAACATCTAGCACCAGCATATCTAAACGCAGCCTGGGTGCTCAGCCCGGTGCGGTGCTCCTGTCTCAGAGCCATGCCCAGGGCAGCTCTTTCCTCATATTCCACTGTTAATTTGGGGTATGGTGGAGAAAGTGCTAGGATGGAAGTATGTTACAGTTTCTTCTGTGTCCTACGGGAAGTAACTTGCATTTGCAAAGGAGCTAGCAGCCAATCTGTCTCTTTGACTGCCGCTGGGTTTCCTTGGGGAGATTCAGAGGAAACATCTCTTGATGTCTCTTGGTCAAAGCTCTGTGAGTCCAGGTACTGTATGAATGTACACCTAATTATCTCTTTTCTTTTAACAGGGAGGGATATTCAGAAAAATGTGTCATGAACAACTACTTTGGAATTGGGTTAGATGCAAAAATTTCACTAGAATTTAATAACAAGCGAGAAGAGCACCCTGAAAAGTGCAGGTAATATAATTGTCAGTAACAGAGCCAAGACAGTTCCATTATTTTCTTTTCCTTATCTCTTTATTTGAATTTCTTAACTTTTTCTCATCCTACAAATACAATAGAAAGTGTGTATTTCGATATGTGAATCTTGTTTTACCTGTTTTCAGAAGTCGGACGAAAAACATGATGTGGTATGGAGTTCTTGGCACAAAAGAGCTACTGCAGAGAACTTACAAGAACCTAGAACAAAAAGTTCAACTTGAGGTAAATTTTATTTATGGGCAGAATGAACATTTTTCCTTCTGCAATCTGTAGGGAAGAATTTGAGCTTCTTCTTGAAACCTTTTAGAGCTCTTGTGTCAACCCAAGTTGACCTCAAAGGCACTGTGTAAAAATGTGCTATGTAAGAGGAGGTTCCCCACGTGTTTTTTGAGTAAAATGTCAATACTTAAATATCCCAAAATACCCAGTATAATGTTTCTTGTAATTACTGGGGGAGGGGGGTTTAAACTATGTATTGTATAGGTAGGATATGTTTCTTAACGTTCAGTGCATCAAAGGGGGAGATGAGATTTTAAGGACAATAACGGAAATCAACATAGACTAAACAGAAGGAAAGCGATAAGGAGTCTTAATCTTTCAGGTTCATTTAAAACTATCTGAAAGCTTCATTACACATAAAGGGAGGGCACACAGATGATCTTAGTCAAAAATTCGTGACACAAGAGGGAGATTCTGAACGTGCATCACAAGAAGCCCAGCTACACCTATAGAGACTTTCTCTAATAGATGTTTGAGACAGTCACACAAAAGAAGCAAGATATTATCACGGCAACACAAAAATGCAGTGTAAATTATCTAAACATGGTTATTTTTTGTCTTTGAAGTTCTAACGTGAAATCTAAGTCTTGTTCACAATACTGGGAACTTAAAGGAGATATAAATTATTACCAAATGCAGAAAAAGACTATGGGACGGTTACAATTATTTTCACCCAAAGAATATCTAGGCTGGATTTTGACAGAGAACATACATAATTTCTCTTTTTACTCCATGCAAAGTATTTCATGTGGAAGTTCGTGATATTTATAAGAAGATAACTTTTTAAGTTGAAAGAACAATTTTAAGTTACTGGAACTCTTTCTCACTCTGAGATTGAGGAGGATTTTGTCTGGTAGCAACAGATTGCTGTTATCTAAGGATTGAGTAATTATTAAGGAATTATGCAGTAGTTGGCAAATATAATGACAGGAGAGGACATTATGTATGCTGCAGATAGAATTCTAATTTAAGGATCTTTTGAATAAGATTCAAATAAGATTCAGTAAGGCATTCAAATCTGACCTTTCCATAATTTTTTTTTGAATATTTCTGGAAGTAAACCAGCAAGTAGAAATTTCATATTTAGTATTGCCTTGCATAGTATTAGCCTTATGCTAAAATTTGTGATAAGGTGCATGCAATTGGAAAATTAAAAATATCAATTTCAGGAATTGGAGGCAGACCTCTACTATAATACAAACGGCTTTGCAGCATCTATTAATATCACAGCATATTTTTGGGTACTGTCACATTTTGATCAAAATGTTAAATTCTGTCTTGTTGCTGGGATTAAATCATAAAACGAGAGCACTAAGCATATTCTGGAAATAATTTTGCATGTCTTTCTCCTTCTGATAAAATTGCTACTGATTTTGTCCTTATTTCCTGAGGATTTCTGTTTCATTTGTGGAATTTTAAGATCCTCTGTGGGACTGGCAACTTGCAGTAATCTGGCAAGTTTCATTAAAAGCAACTTCACCCACAAATTCATGATCCCAGAAGTGACACCTGCATCCAGCATTTATGACCTTACATTTCCAACTTGCTTCAAATCCACACTTGTGGCACTGCTGCAGGACTGCACTTTTGACTGCAGTTGAATGGTTTGAGATTATTGGGTTCACCTCTGCAGGCAGTTGTACTGCTGTAAGTCAAGAATGATTTCGCTGATGACTGTAAATTTACTCGTGGCCATAAGTAGGATGAGATTGACCTACGTCATCCCATGATCGTGTTGAGTAGGATTTGGTGTTACTTATGGGTTTTTTTGGAGGATGAAGAGGTAAGAAAGGACTGAACGGTCAGTCATGGGAGCGACCTCTTAACTGCAAAATCAGCAACCCCTGGCCACGGCCAGGGGAACAGCTGTGGGGTCATTCTTAGATTGGCCTTTGCGCTTTTGGGAGAAGACTGAGTTATTTGTAGAGGAAGGCAAGTATACGAGTGCTAACAACACTTAGATTTAACTACGTGTTTGTGGCTATGCCAGAAATATTCTTGGATTCTTTTGATTCATTTTTTTTCCCCTGCTTAATAGACTTAACTAAATGTGAAACTGTGAAAATGTTTCTTTGAAGAGTCAGGGAACACCTCTGCTGTAGATACTAGTGTTTTTTCGGCTCTGCAAAAATTACTGCTAAGCTTGGGGAGAAGAGGTTTATATTAGAGAAGCTTCACAGCATGGGTGGAATAGGCTTGTGTCAACCTATTAATGACTCCATCCTCCCCTGCCAGCTCTGTTGAATCTTCATGTATTAAAAATGGCTGATTAGTTTTATCACTTTATTTATATACTGAATGAGCTTTTATCCATTACAGTGTGACGGACAGTACATCCCCCTTCCAAGTCTGCAGGGCATAGCTGTGCTAAACATTCCCAGCTATGCTGGTGGGACTAATTTCTGGGGTGGAACCAAAGAAGATGATGTGAGTAATACTAAAAAGAAACAACCTTATGGGTGAAACCAGCAATAAATAGCATGAACTGCTCTTCTCATTTAATTTTAATAGTAGTAGTGTATGGTTTGGATAGCAATTCTTATTTGGGGAGGCTGTTTCAGTTTAAACTATATTGTCTTGCTGATTTTTTTATTGACAATATATCCCATGATTTTTCACTGTCTATTGCCTTCTGTTGTGTCCATTCCAGCAAAATGTTCATAACAAGGCTTAATGATTTTTTGAAAATCACTCTATGAGTATTTTTAGAAACTAATTTTATAAACATAGACACAAGTAGTTTCTCTCTATATTGTTTTACAAACTCCTGTAAATAAGGTTTCTCAAAACATAGATTCCTCTGTTTGCTGTATTCTAACAATAAGAAAAGTGGACAAGGATAATCACTCATGGTTTATACCTGAATTTTCCTCCTGTTCTTCAAACAGCTTTGGACTCTAAGGGATGGTGATTCAGAAAATGAGGACTGATGCATTTAGTGACTGCTAATTTAGTGGGGGTAGTAATCTTGTTTTTTAAATATTATCTTCAATGAGCTTCTAAAATATTTTAAGATATCTTTTTTTCCCTTCTTCCTCCCATCTCCTAAGAAACATGACAATACATGGATACCTAAATGTCTTACAACTTGGAGCAGCCTTACTGCTGCCATCCACTTCACGCACAGTGATACAATTGTAATTACTAGCAGATTATCCTAATTCTGCATGTCCTGATTTAGTGTGTGTGAGGTCTGAATCACCTGAAACTGTAGTTGCAAATTAGCTTGTGATTTTAATGTAGACAATACAGGATTTTTTTGCCAAAATGCTTTTGGTTTCCTGTGAGTTATTACCCTTTGCTTTTATATGGATAGAGAGATATATATATACACACATATAAATATATTAAAGTCACAAAAAATATTTAAATGTGTTTCAATGTCCTTTTCTTGGTTGTGGTTTATGTCAGAGGATGGCAGTTGTTTTTATATTTGGCTATGGATATCTAAAGTTTTTTTATATTCCATGTTCATATTCATAACTTGAAACCATCTCTAACATCTGCTCAGCTCCTGCTCAGGAGTTTATTTTTCTCGCTGGACTGCCTTACTGAGAGAGATCTGTCCTGGCTGTCGTACCAGTATACAGCAAATGTGTGTGTGTTGGAGCAGTTTTAGTGATATTCTTAGTCTTGGTGATCAGATGTGCCAGCAAAGTGACATAGTTGTGGACAGAGTTAAGAGCATAATTCACTGCTTTAGTGCAGTCTTGAGTGATTGATCTTCAGAGGTGGTGGTGGTGGTCTGAAGTGCTGCTGTTTCTGCTTATCTGGACAAAAGAAAGATGTTGCCTTGACAGCTGCAGATATTCCTGAAACATCGGTGAGCTAAGCAGGGCAGCCACGCGCTGACCGACTGGAGCTGGGATTGTTTAGGCATGCTTTTTTTGATGTTCAGAAGACAGGCTGGAAACATGACCTGCAACAGGAAAGGAGGGAATTGTTTCTTGAACATTGATCTGTAGAGATTTGTTTGCCTTTATTTCAAAAAAAAAAAAAAAAGTATGGTTGTTTTTCAGTACAGATATGTTTTACTGGTGGAGAAACACAGCAGCCTGGGTTGTGGTTTGCCCATCCTTTTTCTAAAATGGAAGCGCAAAATAAATGAAATTTTACTACTACTTTTTCCTAACCCATGCAGAACTAGCCCTGTAGATGTCAGTTATAGTTGATAAAGCTGGATCAAGGCTCTGCATACTTTTTACCTTGGAATAACAGAATCACTGTCTTTGCTCTTTTCAAGACATTCACATCCCCATGTGAAAACCAGAAAAATTTCCATGGAAATTTGAAAAATTCAGGTGGAGAAACCTTTTGCTTCAAAACACTCTAGACCCACTTTCATTCTTCAACACTTATCTGCTCAAGATCTATCTGTGCAATCCTGGGATGCCCTGAAGGGAAGTGCCACCTGGATGTGGTACTAAACTATGGCAACTGTGCTGTGCAGCCCTTTCGCTGAGAAGCCCTCCTCAGCCTCCGGGCCAAAGCCACCAGTCCCTGCACTGGGGTGAAGGCTCCTGCTGGCTTGGTGGGCAGCAGGGACCAAAGTCCCTCACCCTGTTCCCCATCTTCTCCCTCCCTGAGCCATTGCTGCAGACACCACCTGGATTACACAGTACTGGATTTGCACCCTCTTATTCTTCACCTTCAGGAAATCCTCTGTCAGGGGACAGGACCCAATTGTGGCTTTTGAGCTCCTTTCAGGGATTTTCTCTGGTCTGGTCTCAGGTGTCTCTGATGCAGCTTACTCTGCCCAAGGTGCCAACTGAGGTAATCTGAGTACCGCTCAGAGAGGTGATCTCTCTACCCATTAAACTCTCACTAGAGTGATTTCTTCTGCTGATTTTTCTCCCTCGTTGCTCCCTATTGCATATCAGGATGAAATGGTCAAGCTTCAAGCGACCTTAGTATGCTATCTCCTGCCAGACCCAGTTGAACTCCAGCCTGTGGCATGGCTGAATTCCCCTGCAGGACACCAGGTGGCAATGACACATGCGAGACTTCCTGTGCTTTGTGTAAGCTCATGGAGATTCAACATCTTGGCTGGATATCAGGACGTTTGTTCCATACAGAAGCAGTTTTCATATTTACAGTGAATAATTGTGTACAGCGCAAACAAGATCATCTTCAGTATGAAAGCTGTTTTTAACAAAGCCGAGCGTGGACTCAGATGTTGGTTTCCAGAGAATTCAGAATATAAGAAGATGATAGGTACTTCTGAGAAAAAAAGACGCCATTACTCCTCTTAGCTTCAAGAACCTCTTAGATATTAAGTACATTAACCAAGCAGAGATTTGAATTGGCCTTTCATCTTGCCTTGAAAAACATTTCTTAGTCTGCACACTGAAACATGCCATCCTTCCTATATAAGGATATGCCTCGTCATTCAGATATTTGAAATGCTATTAGCATTGCTGTTTTAAAACAATATTTGCCTACTGTCTACGGTATCTCACTCCTATGACTTTTGAGAGACAATGTAGTTATTCTACAGTAAATAAGTTGGAGCATTTAAATGTTGAAAATGAATCTGTAAATCAATCTGCGTCTCATTGAACGTGCAATAAAAGCAGTAGATTTGCCATCAAAAATTGAATATTTTCTTTTCCTTTCAGATATTTGGGGCTCCATCTTTTGATGATAAAATCTTAGAAGTTGTTGCGGTATTTGGCAGCATGCAGATGGCAGTTTCACGAGTCATCAAACTGCAGCACCACAGGATAGCGCAGGTTTGTTTCTTACTTGAAAGCACGCAACATGGTTGGCAGCAGTTTGGGATGCTGGCAAGTAGCGGTACTCTTGATGACCACCACCCTATACATTAATAAAGCGCCGACGTTGTTTTAATTTTAACGGGTAACAAATTGTCTTCAATGATGAATGAAGTATAAAAGTGCTTCATCCTTGAGACAGCCCTGGAGGAATGCCACAGCTCCTAGTAATCAACATATTTCAGGTGGCCCGTCAGTTTCATTAGTATTTATTGCTCTGTAAAATAACGTGTTTGTTCTTTTCCAGTGTCGGTCAGTAAAGATCACCATACTTGGTGATGAAGGGGTTCCAGTCCAAGTCGATGGAGAGGCATGGATCCAGCCCCCGGGAGTTATTAAGATCATACATAAAAACAGAGCTCAGATGCTAACACGAGACAGAGTATGTTGCAGAAAGTGTTATGGAATACCGTTACGCCCATTGGTTTCTGTAATAATGTGATTCAGTTATAACACAAACAAAACAGTGCTTATAAAAATGTTTTAAAACTACCTAACTTATATAATTGCTTACAGTTATATATTTTCTATAATAAGCCCGATAGAGAATTGTTCTTTTGTATAAGTGACAAAGTTTTGTTAGCTTTTATCAGTGCTATTCCTGTATTCTTATTAATATATACTAAGAATTGCCAACATTTTATATTTCCTCCCTTCCTTCCCTCCCTTCCTTGTCTTCTTCTGTGGCTTCTTCTTCTTCTTTCTTTTTCTGTAGGTGTATTGTATACAATCACATACTGGAAATTTTAGCACAGTTGCATAAATAGCAAAGTCCTATAATGTCCATTTTTCAGAATAACTTTCTGCAGATTTCTCTTCTGTCTCTCTCTGTCCTACTAAGAGAGACTCAAGCAGAACCCAGTCACAAAGCCACTGGAGAGTTCACGGTTGTCTGGGATTGCCGTGGGAAAGGCTTAACTGCCCCTCAATTCTCCGTCCGCTAACTGGATGTTGAATTTAGGGTGGAGTTAATGGCATTTGAATTCTATTTTAGTAAATCTGTTACTTTTCCCTACCATTTTTTAGGTGTGAATCCTGTATTAGTTTCAGATTTGGATCTTGCTGTCCACATAAGATGTGCTTCGTATTATCACTCTCTTTGTGTTCTTATTGTTTTGGAAGACACTTTTTGAGGATAACAGGGAGGAGAGAGAGTGCATTCAGAGATTACTTATTCTGTATACTAAGTTTAAAAAAAAAAAAATGTCATTTTATTATTTATACAGCTTGTATTATTTATATAAAATTAAAACTAAATTTAAAAGTTATTTATTTGATAAATTTATTTTGACTAAAATTTTACATAAATTCAAATTTATATAAAATATAAAATTAATTTGTAAATAAGTAAGAATACTGCAAGTGCTGTGAACTGAATGTATAATTCGTTCTGCTTAGGCCTTTGAAAACACCCTGAAGTCTTGGGAAGACAAACAGAAGTATGATTCCTGTAAACCTGTCATTCGATCTCCCTTGTACCCTCAGCAGGCTGTTGAGTTGGCTACAGAAGAAGATGTTGCACAGATCCAACTGTGCTCACAAGCTGCAGAAGAACTTATTACCAGGTACAGTAAAATTAGTAAGTTTGGATTGGCAACGCAGAGAGCAAGACTGAATTATTCATGCAAATGCATACATAGACTTAGAAGTTTATATTTTCCCTGGTTTTTGTTTAATGTTTAGTTGCCACTCTATCAGTTATTTTATTTTTTTATTTTAAATTAAATGTAATTAAATGTAATTTAATTTTATTTTTAAAGCTCAACTTGTTTATGTATGCTTTTCTTACATATTTCTGTAATTATATTTTTATGTGTTTATGTATTTTTTTCTTGAGAAAACCAACTTTCTGCAGGAGCAGTGGAGACGGAAAACTGGAAGGCTTCCTTGAAGAGAGGCTCTTGATTGAAACTTCTCATTTTATGCAAAAGCCAAAATATTTTTATTGATAAAAAACTCTTAGAAGTCAACTTTAGAAGTCAACAGTGTGGGTGTATCCACCTGACCTTAAGTTCTCCTGAGCTTATTTCTTTTTAAAGCCTTGTTATTCACAGTTTCAAAAAGAGGGGCGCTTTTCAATAAACCTGAAAGTTTTCTTAAAATATTATACAAGTAAAACAGTTAACACACCAACATTCAAAGAGCCCAAATTGCCAGATGAAATCTTCATAGCATTTTGCATTCATCCGCTCATTCATTGTTATTGCAGCTTTCTGTTTCATTCCTAATGCTCAAAATCCTCATCTGTGTGCCCCTGGACACTTCAGTAATTTGTATGAGTTGAGATGATAGTGAGCTGATGGTATAAAACTGATCCCACAGCCTTGCTTATTTTCAAGAACTACTTTCTTCCTGAGATGCAAGTAGAATAAAGAAGACACTTCAATTTTCACAGGAAAAAAAACTATTTTTTTTTTAGGATAAGCATTTTTTTAAAAATCAGAACATTGTATAATGCTGCTATTCAGTTCATCATGATAACAAATTATCTTAAGCACCAAAATCAATTCTTGGAGTCTATTGGGTTGCACTGATAATATAAGAAAGGACTTGAAGAACTACACCTTCTTTTTATACTGTACTGGTGACTTAAGTAGACATAGAAGAGCAATTGAGGTTTTAAATTACCCAAAGTGAAGTTCAGCCAAGACAGCGTAAAAACTTTACTGTTCTAGAGAGGGTCCCGAGGTTGTAATTACAGCTGGACCTCCTATAATCTCAAATGATTGCAGCCAATTTTAATGTCACTTCTGAAGGATATGCCTCATGAAATAGGTGTAATGGTTTTTAAGATAACTTCTAAGTTATCTTAATGTGCTAGGGTTTTCCTCTATAGTTTATTTGAGTTAAAAGCCCCAACATTTTTTGGTAGAATTTTTGCATAGCATTTGTGTTCTAAGACAAATAAATGTGTCTCAGTATTTCATAGCAGAATAAATCATCCATGTTATGGATATCATTTCTATGAGGTGCTGTATTGTTTGAAGAGATACTTGTATTTCAGCTGTTTCAACTTTTGTTGTTTGACTATATTTTTTAAAAGTGTTTTGTGAAACATATCTTTGCATATTTTCTCATCTGATGAAGTTGTGTACTCTTGAGAATTATTCTTTAAGGGAAGTAAGAAATATTTTTCTCTTTTCTTTATATTTTTGTAGGATCTGTGAAGCCGCAAAAATACATGGGCTCTTGGAGCAGGAACTTGCTCATGCTGTTAATGCATGTTCACATGCATTAAATAAAGCCAACCCAAGGTTTCCTGAGGTAAAGGAAGAACAGCGATTTATGTATAAGTAAATAAGCTATAATAATCTGTGTGCATAAGTTTGTGACACGGGAGCTGTGTTGTACTCCCTCTCCCCATATTAAAACAAGTTGGATGATAATTCTTAAAGTTTTTTATAAGCAAGACTCCTAAATATACATCCACATGCTCAAATTTAAATGAAACTGCTTAACAGATGAATGGATGCTGTATCTTCTCCCCCTTTTTGACACTTTTTCTAAGGTGAAAGTAAAGGGAAAGTTACTTCCAATTCTGAAAGTGCTGCTCTGTATAGCAGCAGGGAGTCTCAGCTCTTCCCAGGCATACGGAAACACCCCATAGCTGATGAATTTGGTAGAGATCATGCTCAATGATTCTGAAATTTATTAATAACAATAGGAATGGGAGTTCAAAGAACTGCCTTTCTACAAAAGAGTATTAAAGAGTAGAGTCCGCTCCCAGTGTTAGATCGATACGATATCTGAGAAGGCAGAAGATGCAGGTTCTGCATTCATCAGGGTCCTCCCCGGCTCATACTCTCTTTGTGAATGTTGGACATTAGAAAGAGACATTAATGACACTTAAAATGTGGACCTTCTGGGTGTTTTTGCAGGGGGGAGTGAGCAGTCAAAAGGGAGATGAGGAGTTTGGATTAGGGGTACAGTAAGAGTCTGCCTGTTGCCTTTCAGAAGCAGTAAAGAATTCGCACCACCTGCAACGGAGGTCCATAACCAGGGGTGCTCATCCCAAAGCGATGCAGCAGCACTTATTAAATCAAGTGAGGTGGTGTGCTAATGTAGCTCTGAGCAGAAATAAACCAAACTTGGATCAGCAAACAGCAAAAGCAATAGCCAAAGTAAGATCACATCTGCTTGCAGACAGCTGTGTAGGCATGTCCCCAGACACAGGGTGGAGGTATGACAAAGGCTGAACAAATGCTGTTACTACACACAGGTCGGTTCTTGTGGATGCATTTGTAGATATTTTCATTCTTAATCGTTATTCATGTGCTGTGCAGAAAATGCAAAAGGGGTTAGGGGAAATGATTTTCCTGGTTTCCCTCTTCACACTAAACAATCTGGGTGTTTTCAGGGATTGGACCCAAAAGAGATTACTTAGGTAGAGCTGTCTATATCTAAACCTAAATTTACATATGGTAAATGTATTAAGTAACCTTTGCTTCTTAAAATATGGCTAGCAGCCTACTTCTGCTAAGGATAAGGTGAACAACTCAGATCAACAGTCATTGTTAAACGAGGCCCACAACTTTTCTGCTGGCCTTTGTCATCCATGAAAATTGTGGATTCATCTCACAGGTGGCTAGTCACTTGATGATCTTCAGGATTGTATAAGGTCATATTAAATGAAGTTGTGGAAAGAGAGTCAATAGATACTACGTTTTTGTTTTCTATTCTCAGTGCTGAAGAAGTAGTCAATGTAGAGCTAAACTGATGTATTTCTCCTAGAAAACGCTTAAGATCTGCGCTGAAAGTCCAAAGGACTTGTTTTCAGTCTGACTTGCATCACTTCAAATAATTTTTATGCTTCTTATTCCCCAGAGCCTTACCAGAAACACTGCCATGGAGATAGCTGTGAATGTGAAGGCCCTACATAATGAAACTGAATCTCTGCTAGTAGGAAGAGTTCCTTTGGTAAGGTCACAAAATATATGGTTTTATTCCCTCATTCAGATTATCTGTGATTTGTTCTTTGCTGATTTTTTTTAATTGGCACAGGATTTATGACATGCTACAAGGAGCTCTGTAAGGCCAATTGTAGGATATTAATTACACTGCATTTGTGTTTTGGATTAGAATGAATTATGAATTCTTGTCCTAGGCTGGCATCCATCTTACCTCATTTCAGATATCTAAAAGGTCATTGCCTGGGCTCTTCTTTTTAATAGTCAGTGGAGAGAAATAAGTATCCCTGCTGAGGCTGATTCACACTCAACTGTCTTGGAGGCCTATCTTAGAAAAATATACGTCATCTTCTGGAGGTTTAGCATTTAAGAGAACTTCTGGATTTCTGTTATGTGACTGTCTGCAGAGTTTAAAGAGAACCGGAGAGGTTCTCTTTAGCAGTAAAGAGAACTTCTTTAAAGAGAGTTGTGCAGACTCATACATTCAACTTCTACACATCTAATTTGGGCACGTAAATCTCACCCTTGTTCTAATACCTGGCAGGAATTATTTTATAACCTTTAACTGCTAAGTGTTCATTAGACCTCTGACGGTATTTGAAGAATTTGCGTTGTCTTCTTCGGCTGGTGTTTCTGCGCCTTAAATGATGAAGACTGCTCAGGAATTATTGCACCTGGATGTATAATTAGAAAATTTCAATATCTGATATTGTGAGGAGAAAACAAGATGTCAGGTTTTCTGTGCTGGTCCAGTTTTACATTACAAAGATAATCAGTAGGAACAGTTACATTTTCTTTGGATTCAAAAGCTGATTTAATACTAACTTACAGTTTATTTAGGTGCTATAATTAAAAATGGATATCAATAGGAATGTTTTCATTTAGCTGAGTTAGAGTATGAAACTTACTGGTGCAGGTTCAGATATCTTTTTACACAAGTGATAAATGGTACAAGTCTATTCTACAGTAACCAAAAGTTAACATGGTCTAAAGGCTAAGTTTTTAAGTTAAAAACATGTAGTCAAAGATTAGGCTCATGTGATCTATTCTATGAGTTTTTAGAAGGGTAAGTTAAGTTATTCATTAGATGGTTTTGTCCAAGAAAAGGGAAAAATACCTGCTGGGTTTTTTTTCAATTTGGTATTAGTAATCCCACAGAATCACAGAATCACAGAATAGTCAGGGTTGGAACAGACCTCTGGAGATCATCTAGTCCAACCCCCCCTCCAGAGCAGGGTCACCTACAACAGGTTGCACAGGACAGCGTCCAGGCGGGTTTTGAATGTCTCCAGAGTGGGAGACTCCACAACCTCTCTGGGCAGCCTGTTCCAGTGCTCCACCACCCTCAAAGTAAAGAAGTTCCTCCTCATGTTAAGATGGAACTTCCTATGTTCAAGCTTGTGCCCATTACCCCTTGTCCTATCAATGGGCACCACTGAAAAAAGACTGCTCCCATCCCCCTGGCATCCTCCCTTCA
>VZSZ01011515.1:246096-279089 GCA_013398815.1 Ibidorhyncha struthersii | reverse complement strand
GGGAGGGAGGGAGGAAGGAAGGAAGGAAGGGTTAGCTCAAAACAGATGTAGCAGTGGCTGTTGATGTTCCCATGCATCCTTTGGTGCACCAGCTACCCTCACCTTTGCGTGTTCAGCCCCACCTTTGCCAGGCAGATCTTGAGCTGCCTGGGGGGCAGAGAGAGCTCTGGCGAGTGATTCACAGCCCCCATCTGCGAAGGTGCTCCCTGGCCTTTTCGGAGTGGAGAGGAAAAGTAAACAAAAACAAGGCCTGCCTGGCTCGAAGCATGACTGGAAAAAGTTACCACCTGCCGAACTGACATCACCCTGACATCACAGGTTATTGGTGCCAAATTACACAACAAAGTTTTTTCCTTTTTTTTTTTTTCCTTCTTTCCCCTTTTCCATTCTGATCTCTACTATTCATTAACTTCAGCTATCCTCTCACTGTTACCTGTTGTTTACTTACAGTGTCATTGCTACTGTGGCTTCAACTTTCCATCAGCTATCCTCTCACTGTTACCTGTTGTTTACTTACAGTGTCATTGCTACTGTGGCTTCAACTTTCCAGGTATTGGTTGGAGACTGGCACTGACCTCTGACGAGAAGACAGCAGTGAGAATTAACAAAGCACCTGATTTGGCTACATGCTGAGGACCTTTCTGCTTGGTGATGCTTGGTTATCTCATATTCATCCCTTGGAAATGATCAAGCTGATAAAGTTTATCAACTGAAGCCAGGATTCCTCAAGTATTCTCTGGGATGGACAATGATGAAGCCAAAAGGAAATCCGGAAATTCTGGAGGAGCCTTCCTGAGCACAGAGAAAAGATCCAAGCTTCTGTCTTTCGGATTTATGAATAGCAAAGGAAGAGAGTTTGCCAGGGATGGTTTTGTCAGTAGATCTTCCTTGGATATCCTTTGAATCAGATACAGTATTGGAAGAGAGCTGTTGCTGCTCCCTTTGGTGCTATGTACGCAATAAATTTCCTTGGAAAAGCATAACTGTATTTTTCTCAGTTTTCACATAGCTAATGTCTGAGGGAAAGATTATGGAGAACTTAAAGGTGATGTCAACATAGAAACGACAGTTTATTGTGGCCTGGAATGTTAAATTTTGCTAATTAGCATATGAAAGAGACACCTGAATAACTGCCTTTATGCTAGTCTTGTTTTTAAATCCTCATTTAGATATACTGTGGTGCTTGTATTTACCTAAATCTTCACAGAATTTCTTAGAGCCTGAAGGATGACTGAAGGTGAATTAAACTTGCCTCAACCCTGGACAAACAGAAATGTTACTGAGCCTCCAAGAAAGCGAGGCTGACCACAATGGGGTCCTCCAGCAAAACACATATAGCTTATACTAAGAGCTATAAAAATAGTAATTAATAAGAAAAGGGAAAGCAATTCTGTCACTGTAAAGCAGAAGAAAATCAACCAGAGATATCAGAGACATACTGATGGAAAATCAATATAAAGCAAAGAAAAATAAGATTTGATCTGGATGTCACTTCTGTCACGCTGTATTAGAGTACAGATGCCAACACTCACATATACACATACATGTGCACAGGTATATAAACACCCAAAGGAACACAATCTACTATTTCTTTCTGTTGATTTATGTAATACTTTTTGTAAGCATTTCCAAATTTACAAGCCCTGATTTCCTCTGGTCAAGCAAGAGTCTGGTCTTTTGGTCTTTTTTCCTTTTCCTTTTCCTTTTCCTTTTCCTTTTCCTTTTCCTTTTCCTTTTCCTTTTCCTTTTCCTTTTCCTTTTCCTTTTCCTTTTCCTTTTCCTTTTCCCTTTCCTTTTCCTTTTCCTTTTCCTTTTCCTTTTCCTTTTCCTTTTCCTTTTCCTTTTCCTTTTCCTTTTCCCTTTCCTTTTCCTTTTCCTTTTTTTTCATATTTTCCTTTTCTATTTCCTCTCCTTCTCCTTCTCCTTTTTCTTTTATTTTTCCTTTTTTCTTTTCCTTAATCATCTTCTTCCTTCCTTCCTATCTACTGGGGCAAAACTTAATAATTTTCTTCTTGTTTTTCTGTTTGAGCTGTATTTGATTATAGAGGTGCTTGAAGATGATTTTCAAATTTTATATTCAAATATGTTTGGATTTCTTTTTCATACTAAATTNTTCCTTCCTTCCTTCCTTCCTTCCTTCCTATCAAATGGGGCAAAACTTAATAATTTTCTTCTTGTTTTTCTGTTTGAGCTGTATTTGATTATAGAGGTGCTTGAAGATGATTTTCAAATTTTATATTCAAATATGTTTGGATTTCTTTTTCATACTAAATTTCATTGGCAGAATAGGGTGGAAAATCTCAAACTAGATTTTTGGTCATGTTTGGCAAAATATAATAATAACACATGGATGGCAGTTAATATCCCTATCATTTTTTTCTGGTCTACAGATATTTTCTGTGCTCCTAAGGAAAAGTGCAACCGAGGCTTTTAAAACATTTCAAAATTAGGCAAAGGTTTGGGTTTAATCCTGTCAGTGGCTGTGTTGTTACTGATTTAAGGGAGAACTGAGATTTTGCATTTTTAGTACACTGCTTTAATCCAGCCTGATTTAGACCTGAAATTTGTCAAGGTAGACAAGGGAGGAGGACATAAGCTTTTGGATGTGGGGGTTGTTCTCTGTCTACACCATAACGAATGCCATGCCATGTCCAGTCTTAGAAAAGGCTCCTAGGCTATAGCTGCACTAAGGTGACCTTCAGCTCTGGTCCATGATCATCCAGATTATTTAATTATTACTCAGTCCACAGCATAATTTTGGCCTGGATCAAAGAGTTGTCTCACAAATGATGCATAGCATAAAGCTCCACGGTAAGATAGATAATATTGTTAATGTTATTGTTCTTAACTAATGGCTAATTAAAGTCATGAAAGTTACATAATCCCACTTGGTCTTTGACTGGTTCAGGTTGCTCAGAGCCCCTCAGAGTCCTCAGCACAGGAAAGACCTGGACCTGTCAGAGCAGGTCCAGAGGAGGACCACAAAAATGATCAAAGGGATGGAACACCTCTCCTATGAACACAGGCTGAGAGAGTTGGGGTTGTTCAGCCTGGAGAAGGGAAGGCTCTGGGGAGAGAGACATTTTAGTAGGGCCTGTAGCAATAGGACAACAGGTAATGGTTTTAAACTAAAAGAGGGTAGATTCAGACTAGATATATGGAAGAATTCTTTTATGATGAGAGCGGTGAGACACTAACATAGGTTGCCCAGAGAGGTGATCAATGTCCCATCCCTGGAAACATTCAAGGTCAGGTTGGAGGAAGCTTTGAGCAATCTGATCAACTTGAAGGTGTCCCTGGTCATGGCAGAGGGTTTGGACTAGATGACCTTTAAGGGTCTCTTCCAACCGAAACTATTCTATGATTCTACAATTCTATGATAACTGTCTATTTTGAAGGCACTTTTCATATTGTATACATTGTAGCCTCTGAAAAACTGGACCATCTGTAGCTTTAGCTGAAAGAGTTAAAAGTCCCCTACAGTGATACCAGTCCATGATGCTATGATATGAATTTATTACTGTTATTGTTATTCTTATTACCATAGCACCAGCATCAAAGTATCTATAATCCAAGTACAGTTTGGCACCATGTGAAATACAGTAGCATTTAAGAGCTTGACAGGTTACTCCTTTTTTCCATAGCCATCTCATGACGGAGTATGACTGGACTCCGATCAACAGGACAGATTTAATTTGATCTTAATTTGTTCTCCTGACAAGCTATTAGATATAGTGCTGGAAGCAGAAAAGAAAATAAAAATTCTATGGTTCTGGCCTCCACCCTCCCGAGACATAGAAGGAAAAAAAGTCATTGCTTTTCTGTCTGCTGGAGATCAAGATCTTTGGGGAACAATCAGGTAAAAAATAACACTGATAAATGGGAGTAAAATGACCAGTGCAAAAAGCCCAGTCATCTCGTTCCCCATTATGTTTCCATGTGAGTAAATGTGAGTGGAGAACATTTCCTTTTTTCTCCACCCTCATCATAAACCAGCCAACAAGCCAAGAGAGACCATTTAAGTGACTAAAACCCCAAGCCATCAAGTTTTCTAGGCTAATGCTTTGCTACTTAAGCCTCAGGGAGAGCTTGTTCAAGCTGACCAAACGAAAAACAAAACAAAGCAAAAAAAGCCATGTAACAATAATATCTTACACATATATAGCACCTTCTACCCCAAAGGATTTCAAAGCACTTTATGGACTAGGCAAAGTGAAGTTCTGCAACCTGTTCAGCAGGACCCAGCAGCTTGTTAACTGTGCAACAATTTTCTTCCATAGTTCAGGACACGAAACGGAGTCTTGTTGAACCTGATAATCTTACGCTGTCAGCTCCCTCCCTGAAATTTATGGTGGTTGTTTGCCTGCAAGAGATTACCTCCAGCTGAAACTGCTGGAGAAACCCTAGGAATAGATATCATCTATACACGAAAATACCCAGGACAGTAACGCTTAACACTGCTTGGATAAACCCCTCTCTATTCTTCCCTATTTTTTCATGTTCGGTCAAAAGCTTGCTTATCTGAAAGGCACTGCTTTTAGGAGTTACAGAAACAGCGATTCAAAGAAAAGGAATGGTTTTCCCTGACTTACTTGTTACGCTTCTGTGTAGAAACCAGGATGTCTTTGGAGATCTCCCACCAAACTACTGGTTGGACCCAGTCATGTTTGGCTTAGAAGGACCAAAAGAACCACATCACTGAGAAGCAGAGCTTCAGTTTTACTCATCGTTCCCAGGTTCAATCCAGACCTTTACAGTGAGAGGCACTGTCCCGCCAATGACCTTCATGGTATTACGGAAGATACACCCATCCTAGGGCTGAGGAATCCTTACGTATCCAATTTAGGTCAACCCTGGAACTTTCTATAGAGAAACTGCCAAATGTCTGCTACTTAGTAATTAATGTCTGTCTGCCCCGCCAAAGCCAAGCTCTGCTCTCTTGAGAGGTATAACACAGTGCTGAACACCAGTCACAAGTGTTAGGGCCCACTGGGCAAAAAGGTGGGCCAGAGAACAATTTAGAAAACCTTTATAGGCCACAAAGCCACGCAGTCAAAGACTGAGGCAAACCTCAGATGTTACCTTTTATTAATATTATTCATTGGAAAAAGAAAACCTGACAGAAGAGCCCAGAAGATGATCAAGTAGTATTAGCATTCCAGTAACATGTTCTTTGGTCTCTATCACTTTGACTGAACCTTTCCATTCAAAACAAGAGTATTCCACAGGAAGACTACTTCATTTGGCCCACAAAACTGTTTTGTCTGTTGGGAACCCTAAAATTACACAATTAAGTTCATTTTTCAATTCCCAGAAAGAGAAAAAGAGGGAAAGAAGGGAAGAAAGAGAAAAAAAAAAGGAAAAGGGATGTGTCTTTGCCAGACAGGAAAGTATAAAAGTCAACATTTCCATGAAGACTAAACAGGTGGAAACTAATCAAGCCAGAAAGAGAGAAAGAGAACGAAAGGGAGAGTTAAAGGTTCATAACTGATTCTGCTCTGTTTCAGGTTGCCTGCAGCTGCCTCAGTAGTGGGGTTTACGACCAAGGTCAAGCTGTTCATTCCGTCTGACTTGTATCCAAAACAGCAATGTAATGAAGGTTTGTGTGTGTGATGAATATAGTCATCATAAAATAAAATGTGAAACCTGACAGCTCTGAAGATTAATTCTGTTAATCGACTGGGCATGCAGCTCTACTTCTGTTCAGCTTCAAGTCCACTCCATACTCTTTCCTTTTGCTTGTTTGCAGGGTGTGTGTAATCGTGCGCACACGTCTGTTCTCTCTGCTCATGCCTTCCTTCTCTTACTTGGATTAGAAAACAGCTGAAACAAAGCTAGCAGCAAAGTGGCTGTCTCGAATAAGACTGTCCTGGCTAAAAAAAGATCAGGGATTTGATTCCTGAATTAAAGGTGAGTGATTGGGATATGTTAACAAATCAGGGGATGTATTAATAGGGTTTAACTGGTTGTGTATAGCTACTTTGAGTAGTCTGCTTTTAGTAAAATAAATCTCAGAGTATTAGTCAGGGTAACAACACAAAAGTGCTTTTAGCAGCATCTTGATTTTCCTGTAGCAATATGGAGACAGTGTCCGTGAAACAAAAAAAGAAAAACAGCAAACAAAAAGCGTGAAATATAATAGAAAGCCAAGTGACAAAAAGCCTGGCAATCAAAGGAAGAAGGATAAAGATTATATTTTTTCAGCAAATAATTCTGGAGAAGTAGAGTCCCCCCTTAATCCCCTGAAAGATAAAATTACCTTCTCTCAAACAACAAAACTGGACTAGAAATGGGGGAACACTGTATGAGTCTGGGAAGAAGGAAGAAATGAAATAGCTCGATTTTTATTACCAGCCACGTGGTAAGAAGTTCACAGTTCTGGCAAAACTAACCAGATTATAAAACTTTAAACTCCAGAGGCTTGGAACCTGAGCCTTGACTGGTCCCTCAGGGACGCTTGTGGGCTTTGACTCCTTAGTGACCCTGAAGTAGCTCATCCAGCCAACAGAGAAGTATTGGGCTCAACTTAACTAGGTTTGTCTTTGGCGCCATTTCCAGTCTCTGAGTAGTCAAGATTTAATCACTGATACTGAATGTTGATAGCTGAAGTGGCAGGTTAAGAACTTCCAGACTGAAAGCTCTTGTGCAGTAATCCACAACAGATTGGCAAAATGACAAGTCTTCAATGTCTAGGCTCTCTGTTCGGTTCTACTTTAAGTCTTCAGAATGGAGCTGAAAACTTATCTCTAATAGCTGTTGGGTAGCACATTTGGTAGCTTGGTTGTCAATCTGAACAACAACAACAACAACAAAAAAGAATAAAAGAACATTTGCATGTGTGTAATTCATTCTGTGTATTGAAAGGAAGACCGGAAGATCTCCAGTTAAGTCTCAGTTGCATTTCTTGGCTGGTAGCAACTTGTTCCTTAGAGCAGAAGACGTGAGATAGCAACCCCAGAAAAAACATTCAAAAGATTTAAAGTCCACAGCTGTCAGTTTGAATAACCAGAGATTTTCAAGATTGCTCTCACGGTCTTCTCTCTAGGTGGGTTTCTGGTTCTGACTTCCTAAACTTGCTGTGAGGCAATTAAAACTGATGTCAGCGTTGCCTAAACGTCATTCCCCTGACTTGGCTTTCTAGGCCTAGCAACTACCCTGCTTCTGCATTGCATCCAAAACGACTTTTTGTTGTGTTTCACTGCCAGGTGTCTTTGCCAATGCTCCCAATGGAGAAGGATTTTGACTGTGTTGATACAGTCCCTCTCATACTAGGACTGGCCTTTGGCAGTTCATTCTATTTCAATAGCTGCATGAACGATAACTTGTTCCTGACCTGGAAAGCTTTTTATTTATCCCTCATTCTGGGACTCTTCTCCAAAGAGTATTTCGTTACATAATCTATTGCCCAACTTGTCTTGACAGTACAAAAAAAAAAAAAAAAAAAATAAAAATTAAGGGCAAACAGGTATAAACCACCAACAGACATCTATCTATACGGTCTGCCCCACTGACTACCTTTGTGTGTCTCATTCTGCCAGCTGAGGACTGTTGAGGCAAAAATGACTGAGCCTATGTTTTTCTCTCGATTTCATGGCTGTTTACTCCTGCAAGCAAAACGGGCACCATGGCCCGCTTTGTCCATACGTGTTCTCAGACCAGCTGTCATTAACAAACCACGTTGCTTAACTTCCCCAGCCCAGTATGACAAACCTTAACATGAGAATGCCCAAGCATCTCCCAAGCTCAAATCTCCTGCAGTACACTTCACCATCTGGACGACCTTACACAAAAGTTTCAAATGAAAACCCTTTTACAGATAAGACCAGCCAATCAAGAGTAATACACTAAGCACTGATGCCCAGCACTGTAATTTCAGGTTATTTATTGCTCTGGTGGACTTCAGGGAATCTCCGGCTACAGGCAATTTTATCCCGGAGAGCTGGTGTCCCTGGTGATTCAGTTGGGTCAATGTGCATGAAAAAGCCATTTGCAATCCTTTTGTGAACATTGCTCCAGCATCAGCTGTCGGCATGTCTGGCACATGATACAGGGCAAAGGAACTTGTGTCACTCGGGGAACTTCCTGCCAGCGTGTGTGAAACATATAATACCGCAGAGATCGAGATTAATCACTCCCCACTGAAAGTATACATATATCTTGGCAGTTCAGGAGCGAGCCTCACATACATGTTTGCGAGAGGTGACAGAAATTCATAGCATCCATAGCCAAATATTACTGTGTGGGAGGCTGAAAAACCAAACAAGCAATGTACTAGAATGGGATACCTGGGGAAAACAAATACTTATTTTAGATATCAGGTAGGATGTTTCTCTCAGCTGAGTGTCTTATCCATTAGACTACAGGGCCAAATTTGTTTCTCCTTGCTCATTACCCTTGAATTTTTTACTTATGTTTTCTGGCTGATTAGGGCTGAAAAGAAAAGGTGGAGAATAGCGTTCTTTTTAGTATGTTAGGATTTTAATTTCTTCGGGCAGTAGAAAGAATTTGATTTCCAACCATTTCACTACTAGGCAACAACAGGCACTCTCACTACTGTGGCTTCATGGATGTCCTGTTTCCATTATGACTGATGAAGTTAGGCTCAGATGGCAATCACTCAACCTTAGATTCTGCTTTAGATATCTTTAGGGTTTCATCAGGGCTTAAGACAGTCAGTAGTGACAGGATGTATCTCACATAATAAAAGGTGTCTCAGACATTTAACTCTGCTCCAGTCACCCCAAGATTCTTTTACAGTAACAGAAGAGAAACAGAAGATACAGAGAGTGAAACATTAAACAGAAGTGTCAGATCTGATTCTGGAATTGCATGTTTGTCACCATGTCTATAAGGGAAGTTCAGATTTGGAAGTCAACATTTCACATTCCTGAGGTTATCTCAGATGACTCCTATCTGAAGTGCTCACCTGGTCTAGCTAAGGGAGCTCTAGGCATGCCCAGAAGCAGAATTGTAGAGGATTTTAAGGTCAATACATGAGGTGCCCAGCAGAGCCAGATGCTCAAACGGGACAAGTAGGGACAGTTGGATTACAGTTTGGACGTTCATGCCCGAAGTCATCGTAAGTCTTGTTTTCAGCTCCTAAGCTTTTGAGTTAGATGTTAAGAATATTTCCAAGTTCGTAATCCAACTTTTGAAATGATTATATATTTCACCAGCCTAAAAATAAAGAAAAGGCTGTCAAAACTGCACCTGAAATGAATACATAGCATTCTCCATGACTGGATATGTTTAAATCAGCACTGGAATCAGTCTGTGAGATTTGCTATAGCTCAAGACGTTATAGTCTTGAAGCAGGAATTACTGCATGAAATTCCCTGGCATGTGTTATGGAACAGGTCAGAGCATATGATTATAATGGTTCCTCGTGGGCTCTAGCTCCAGACTAAGAAATAAAGTTTGTTGCCAACACCACTGAAGGGACGGGAATTATCTGAGTTTTTATTTATCATCGTTACCAGAACCAGTGTCACTCAGAGCCACCTGAGGTTTGTGGTGGAGGAATACATTTACTTTATTTTGATGGGCCTATCGGTTTGTTTTATGAGTAATACATACATATTTATAATCGCTTAAACTAATTTTTTCTTCACTCCCACACACATACTCACTGTCAAACTCAAGGTAAACTTTAACACTTCCCCCTCCCATTTTATATCTGGACTTGGCTTTGTGATTTATTTTCATGAGCAAAACACCAAAGACAGTCAGTTTTTCCAAAGAAATAAACCTCCGGAATCTTATAAAAGGGCAGTCATACAATACACAAAGTGGACATGACAGAAAATTAATCACACACAAATAAATCATGAGTGTGAGAGGGCAAATGAGTACTTTGTTCCTTAGCCTGTGTTTTGTTATGGAGTGATGTGTTCATTTTTGCCTAATTTGAGGCCCTTCCTAGCGCACTTTGGTTTATCCACCCCTTATGAGGAAGGTCACACTGGAGGATGATAATGCTTTTTACTGACAGAAATACATGAACATCATCTACAAACTATATTTCTTCCCTTCCCTTCCCTTCCCTTCCCTTCCCTTCCTCTCTTTTCTACCTATCCCTCTTTCTTTTTAATATACTACCCATGGCTTTATTAATTTGATTTTTTCTCT
Source organism: Ibidorhyncha struthersii (assembly GCA_013398815.1). Lineage (NCBI taxonomy): Eukaryota > Metazoa > Chordata > Aves > Charadriiformes > Charadriidae > Ibidorhyncha > Ibidorhyncha struthersii. The sequence goes on along the minus strand of VZSZ01011515.1, from coordinate 268,961 downwards.
GAAGAACAGCTTTTGCTGCCATACTGCTTTCAGCCACATTTTCCCTGGATCAAAAGTTTACATTGAAAATCTCACCTGGTTTTGTTGGTTTTGCTGTTTATTTTCTCTTTGGAAGCTGGTAAATCATCACTATATCCTATTATATGCATCACTAGCATAAATTTTTGTATTGTGAAAAGTTGAGGGTAAGGATTTTTGGCCTCCAGATAGTTTCCAGTGTTGTAGACATAGTTATCATGTGGACAGCTAATTCAGCCCACTGAAAAGTATCTCTTGATGATTGTTTTTTCTCAGTTGAAAATGGGACAAATGACTTCATGAAAACTTCACAGCCAGCATCTCTGAACTTTGGATTTTCATTGGGGAACATTACGTTCACATTTCATGTTTTTTTGAAAAACACTAAATTGGTCAAAAGTTAGGAAAAAAAAAAAGTTTTAAGTGGAACTAATTACTATCTCGATGACTTCTACAATTTTACTATAAGAATACATATCTGATATGCCACGTTGAAGACATAACCTCAGATCCATGTTAAGTATCTGTCGACATGAGAATACCCTTGCAAATCTGGGCCTTAAATCTTGAACACCTCTTTTTCATTCCTCTTTTATAGCATTTCTTTGCTTTGTCCCTTTTTCTCTGACACTTACTGGCCTACAAGATAATCATTTAAAAGTGTATGAACCAGCTCAAACAAAAGTTCCCTCTGTTGTAAAACAGTTATGTGTATTAAAAGAAAAGGGGAAAAAAAGGAAGAAAAAAAAAGATCATAAAATGGAAAGAAGGAAGATTTCCCGAGGGCAAAAGCTGTCAGCTCTGCCTGGTGTGAAGAACATTTGATGTATAATCATTTGATGCTAAAAAAAAAGAGAAAGAAACTGCAAATCCCAGTGTAATAATAAGCAGTGCTCTCTGATAATGTGAACCATATTCTTTAGCAGAACGCGATGTGCAGTCAGAATTTACACTGTGGTTACTTCTCCAACAGAGGGAAAATAATTTAAAAAACCCCATATCTCTAAAACCCCTAGAACAAAGTTTCCCCAACAAGTAACATGGAATCCTTGAGTCTCTGTGGCCAAACTGCCAGACACTGGAAAAGCCTATTCCTTGGCATGAACCAATTTCACCAAGTATCAAAGACATCTGGCCCATTTGACACCAGTACTAGAGGTTTCCCATGGGAAAGTCATATTTTCATGGCATGTTGTATTACAGAAGGCAAAGAGGAGACGGGAAGAAAAAGGATGGGAGAGCTAAGTAGCTATGTAGCAATTATTCCTTTTTATTATTCAATGATCATCTTTCTGGAAGCACTCAGACAAGTAGGAGGTGAGGCATCATGAACTCTGTCTTCCAAGTAGCTTTGTGTCCAAAGAAGGCAATGAAGCTGGTGAGGGGTCTGGAGCACAAGTCTCATGAGGAGCGGCTGAGGGAACTGGGTGTGTTGAGCCTGGAGAATAGGAGGCTGAGGGGAGACCTTCTCGCTCTCTACAGCTCCGTGAAAGGAGGGTGTAGCGAGGGGATGTCAGTCTCTTCTCTCAAGTAACAAGCGATAGGACAAGAGGAAACAGCCTCAAGTTGCACCGGGGGAGGTTTAAGATGGATATTAGGAAAAATTTCTTCACCAAAAGGGTTGTCAAGTGTTGGAACAGGCTGCACAGGGCTGTGGTGGAGTCACCATCCCTGGAGCTATTTAAAAGACATGTTGACATGGCACTTAGGGACATGGTTTAGTGGTGGACTTGGCAGTGTTTGATTAACGGTTGGATTGGATGGTCTTAAGGGTCTTTTCCAAACTAAATGATTCTATGATTCTGTGATTTCCATATCTCATTTGTGATCACTGATCACAGATCTTACCTCAGGAGCGTGAGGAATATGAGCAACAAAGTGCTGATGTCCATGTTCTTGAGGTGGCAGATCCCATTCCTGGATTGTTCAATGCCAAATAAACTACAAACTATGACAGCTTGTTGTAATAGTCTTTATTCTGTGTGGATTTCCTGGTGACAAATACTATGGCTACAGCTTTGTTTTCTCTGGCTGGACACATTTTTACAACATTTGTAGAAACTTAATACCCTTGAAATCCCTGCCACATTGTCAAATTTGAAATTAACCAAAAGCTTCTCAAGGTAGTAGGGAGAGACCAGGTATTGAGGTTTTTTTCTTGTATGGAAATAGCTGAAAAATTAGAGGGCAGGAGTTAAAATAAGACTTTAAGAGTTCTTAGATGATTCCTTATTAAAAGGCAACTCCTGCTCACTTTCACTTTTCACAGTTTTGCAAAAAGCACCGAAAATAAAAAAAGCGATTATCTTTTTCAAAAGAGATATGAGAAAGTAAAAAAAAAAAACCTATTCCCCTCTCAACATATGGAAAAAATCTTCAGGGAAATCCAGTTTTGTCAAACCAGGTTGGTGTTTGAAAGAAAAGCAAAGGTGGTCACCATCTAAATGTCTGTAAAGACTGAACCTTTTCTTAAATTACATATTAGCAAATCTGGAGGGCATTTACTCTTTCTCTCATATACACAGCCGATACAGACTTTTCCAAGACTTTATACAAGATGCTATTTATTAGATGGGTTGAATCTTGAGTCTTCTATTTGAAATGGGAAAATGAGGTAGGGTGGGACAACACATCTTGTTTAATAGTACAATTTGAGCCTCAGCAGCCTCAGAAATTTGATTTAAAGCAAAACCACACTGAACCACATCAGGATTTTGGCTCTGGATTTTACAGTCTTCTTTATTATTGCTATTATTTTAATATCCCTGTCCTTGACATACCAATATAACAGAGCTTTCCACTGAAAATTAAGTTGGAGATGCTGGTAGGATGGTGTTTCTCAAGGAAACGCAGTAAGAAAAGTGCCTTTTGCTGTGAAAAGAAGGCTCTGAATACGAGTCAGGAAAAAATAGGGGCAGTTTAAGACAGAAGAATAAGGTGAAAAAGGGGATATTAAATGGTTTTGGCAATTAAAGTAGTTCCATAGTCAAAGGTCAGTGTTCTGCTGATTTGTGATCAGTGGGAAATAAAAATATGATTTGCCTGTAGCCCATCAGTAGACAGGCATATTAGGAGGGAATATTTGTCCATTGGCCAGGACAAGCGCTTCCAGTCAAAGCAGGGAGGTGGCTGACATAGGTGGACACCCATAGAGTCAAGCAGTCCTGGACATAAGATGAACCTTGTCATCCCAGGGGATTTAGTTTGGTACTTCAGTCCTATCTGAAGTCAGTTCGCTATGTTAAATCCTTCCTTTTTGGAAACTGCTTTCACTCTGCCATCGCTCACAGATACAATTCTCCCAGATAAGCGGCACTGTGGGTCTTTGATCAGCCTTTTCCACTTCTGCTCCAGTCAGCTTCCCATTTCAAATAGGTCTTCCACCCTTTCTTGTCTAAAACAGCTTTCCTTATTCTCCTGAAAAGCAAGGATGTGAGAAATTATCTTCATTTCCTTTCCTGGCTATTTTTTTTCAGCACCCTTCCTACAATATCCTGATATGATTATATGCCAGATGGTACTATATGACAAATACAACCTACCATAAAAAAAAAAAAAATCACGGCTCTTGGTCACTATGGCAGAGAACATATTTCTGAGAGTTTTCTCAGCCATCTGCCAACACTTGCAAATCATCTTGATTTGCTGTGAGGGTGGTGATAAGCAGGAGGGACGGAATTGTTCCTGCAGGACCCAGACATGTGTTGCAGATACATTTACAGGAGGGCAGAGTGTCCTATCAGGTCTCATTATCCATGTGATGGAACGAATATTGAGAAGGGACTCAGGTCCATAATTCTTCACCAAACTGTCATAAAGAAAATAGGAAAATAGGAAACAATTTGCAGTTTCTGGGTGGTGGCAATGTAAGTACTGTGAGCCAAAGCACCAAAAATAATCTTTTAAGATCATCTGCTAGTATTTTACCTGTGTTGTACAGTATCTGTGTATTTATTTAGTCAGAATACAGCTCTGGTGCAAGTATCTGAGATGATACCACTAGTATGGCTCTCAATCAGAAAACCCAACAGCGGGCAAACACCCTCAGGACTACAGCACATTCTCCTTTAGTGTACAAACAAGACACATTGACACTGAAAATCTGTCAGCCTTCCCCCTAATACCTTCTGACACCCCCCCCCGATATTTTCACTTCAAAAATAACAAAGCTAGAGGTCTTGAGGACAACAGCTATGTAAGTGTATCAGCAAGAGGCTGATTATTAGAGATTCACTATCGGTGCCTCCAGGTTAACAGGTTTATCTTTTCCTTGGACACTGAAGCAACCCTTGCTGGCTTGTTACATCAGAAGACAATCACCAGCTAGGCATAAATTTATTTATTTCCAAGGGCAAACATTTTCAAAGGTATCCTATAAAAAACAGCCAGAGCTCTAGGAGTAAACTATCCTACCTATAAAACTACTGTCAGATTTTCAATAAGAGTTCTCTTTGATTTCTCTATTGTTGCTATATATAAGTGAAGAAATCATAAAAGGGCCTGATTCTCAGAAAATTAGTATCTCAGATATACTGACAGTAAAGCCTCGTTAGGTAAAAGTATTTTTGGGTCACCTTAGCAAAATAGGAAGCTCCCAGGACTGTGAGTCACTTGTGAATATTTGTAGCTGGGTATTTAAATACCGTGATGTTTAGGTTTACCATGCTACACCCTGTCTGAAGAACTGGAAACTCTGTGAATACTCCAGGAAATACCATTATTGTGCTTGGCAGACCTCCAGGTTCTATTATTGTCTTCTGCTGACCGGATTGTTTAGGGGCCCAGCAAAGAGCAATGTCACATTGCAAGAGACCTTCCATGTACGCATGAGATAGGATGCCACTGGAGGCCAGTAAAGAGGCAAGACTGGTAAAAGAACACTCGTTACTCTCATTTTGTAAATGTCCTAAGTTCCAGGTGTATGTCCTGCCTGAAGGTATATGTGTGCATAGTAGTTGAGATCAATTTGTAAATATTATGAATGCTATGAAAGCCATTTTCCAGCATGCTGGATTTTATTGCCTCTAAAGGGTTATCAGAAAACCTTCTATAGCCAAGGAGTAGGATTTATCACTTCTTGTGGTGCCTCTCCTTCTCCATTGACTCGCGACTAGAAAAGATCTGCATGACCAGTCAGTCTTTAGATGCGTAAAATTACATTAATCGGTTTCTCTTCTTAGTTGAAAAAACACAGATACATACTTCTCCCATTCAGAAAAAAGAGGGTTAAACTTTACAGCCAGCCCATCAAGACATTTTGTGATACTGCGGCTTTACATTTCTAAAAGCATATCTCAAGTGAAACATCCCCTTTAGTTTCTCCTGAGAGAATGGCAATGCAAGACGTAAAAATAGGTTAAACAGGTACTTTCCAGAAGCCTATGGAGTATTTCTTACAGGATTAACCTTTTAATAACACCCTTTTCCACTTCTTTAATCTTTATTTTGAAAGGTTCTAAATTTTCCTTTTTTTCTTATGTACTCTCTTGTGATTTTTGACGCACAAGATGACCTCTATGATTTTGTTAGGTTCTCCTCCATCTATCCAGAAGACGACTCGTGTGAGCAATTATTTTCAGTTGGGAAGCCATTCCATGTTTTCTTCCTAGCTTGGTGACTTCTGCATCATGATTGCAGCCTGAGACTGTCTGCACCATGGTCATGTCCAGCTGCCTTCCCTCTTGAGGCCATGGAGCCAGTTGTTTACTGGGCTATTTGAGTCACCATAAGATAGGCATGTATCATTTGAAGCATCACTAACCAGAAAACTCAGAGGACACACACTTTTTATAGATCTTCAAGTATTAAAAGGAGATTTATTTTATTTTAGTTGAGTTGAGTTGGGTTTGGTTCGCTTCTGATCTATTCTATTCTGTTCTGTTCTATTCTATTCTGTTCTGTTCTGTTCTATTCTATTCTGTTCTATTCTGTTCTGTTCTATTCTACTCTTCACTACTGTATTCTATTTAGTTAATCCTGTGTTTGCATGATATGGAAAATAGGTATCTTATGAAATAGCTTACCTTTTGTGCTGAAGGTGAGTGACATGAAAAATCCAGGCTCATCTCTCCACAAGTATCAGCAGAGATGAAGCCATCTCTCTTAGTTTGCAACAATTGTTCTTATCCTATCTCCTTTAAACACTCAGAGTACCTTTTCACCTATAGCTTCCTTGCCAAAGACAAAATTTTGCTGCTGGATTTTGCTTGATTTGTTTTTCAGGTTAAAGCCATCCAACAGGATCCAGTAGAAGCAAGAAGTGAGATTCATTTGCCCTGTTGACAGTATCTCAAAGGGCCATAGCAAGTTTGTTTGACAGTGAACAAAACTAAGTATCTCCATGGGGGAGAGATGACAGACGTTTTAAATTTCTCCCAAGACCCAGACTGGGATTCACCTGATGCATTTTAGGATGAAGACTGCAAATGTCTTACCTTCAGATATATGAATTAGGCCACAATAATTTCACCCACAGTTTTGGTATCAGAATTATTGATTTGTGTCATCATAGTGCATTGATATCCCAGGTATTGAATAAAGCAACATCTCACTGGAGACAATACAAGCATAGGACAGGGAGGTGGTACCTAACTCAATGAAATTGTCATCTATGCTGGAACAAGACATCTGGAAAGAAAAAAGCATGTGTCAGAACAAGGAGTATATGAAATCAGGTTGTTAAGATGACAAGACAGTAATCCATGCGCAGAAGCAGTTCGGTAAGTACCTTTTTTTCTTCACTTTTTGTAGTCATCCCAGAAAACCAGTCTTTTAAGGGGAGTTTTGAAGGAAGAGTTTGGGAGGAGCGGCCACACTATCCTGAACAGTAGCCAGAAAAAACATTTCTGCCAAAGCCATTTTTCAACAGCAAACTGAGGTTTCACCTAAATTATATTTTCCACAAAAAAAAAGTGTCTGTTTTCTGTGGAATATTTTGACATTTCATTGAAAACTTCAATACACGAAAAGTGAAAGGTTTCCAGCTGAGAAGTTTTATCGTGCGCCACCACCAGAGTCCCCTATGGGACTTATTGGGGCATATTCTTCCTCGTTGCACTTTCATTTGCAGGCCAGACTCCCAAGGCAGACTACATCTCCCATAATGCAGATGGTCATTAACTCCCACAGAACTAAAGACAAATCCTGCTCATTTATAACTTGTGAGAGCTCATCTACTGCTGGATAACAACATAGCTTCCCTCTACCTGTATTGACATAAATTAAATTAAATTAAATTGGTTTTGGTTTTGGTTGTTTTGTTTTTTTTTCTGATAATTTCCAAAAGAAATTATTTCAGGCTGAGCCAACAATCATCATTTCAATTTGCATTTAATTTGTTTGGTGCTGCAAACGCACTAGAAATGTCATTATTTTCACACCCTGGCTGTAAGGCAAGTGAGTGGCAGCAGGTTAATCCACCCTGGGACATAGCAATGACCAGCAGCAGAGGTTCAGGACTTCGGGACTTCTTCCCTTGCTTTGACCAGTTGTATCACTGAGAGCAAGTCACTTCCCAGTCACTGCCCTTCGCTTTTCTCCCTGACCTGTGCCTGTTTATGTGATAGGACCTGGGGGGAGGGGAATGTCTCTTATTTGTGCTTCTATCACATCAGTCAGGTTGGTGGACCCCTAAAAAATAAATTAACAGCTCAGGTTACTGGGGCAGAAGGAACTTTTTTTGGCATTTTAAGTGGGATAAAAAAAGAGGAAAGGATGGATTGGGAACCTGAAAAAAGCCAAAATATCTGGGCCAAATCAGTGCTTTGATGAGGATGGCAGCTCTCTAGATCTCTAGACTGGCCCAGATCATAGAGTCATAGAATGGTCTGTGTTGGAAGGGACCTTAAAGATCATCTTGTTCCAACCCTGCCATGGCAGGGACACCTCCCACCAGACCGCGTTGCTCCAAGCCCCGTCCAACCTGGCCTTGAACACCTCCAGGGATGGGGCAGCCACAACTTGTCTGGGCAACCTGGGCCAGAGGCCCACCACCCTCACAGTGAAAAATTTCTTCCTGATATCTATTCTAAATCTCCCCTCTTCCAGTTTGAAGCCATTCCCCCTTCTCGTCTCGCTTCATGCCCTTGCAAAAAGTCTCTCTCCAGCTTTCTCATAGGTGCCCTTCAGATACCAGAAGGAGCTCTAAGGTCTCCCCAGAACCTTCTCTTCTCCAGACTGAACAGCCCCAACTCTCTCAGCCTGTCCTCATAGGACAGGTGCTCCAGATCATGCCAATGATAAATGCAAACAACCATCATCACACCGTTACTGACCCACTCTGATTATTTCTTTTTTTTTGTCACTTCACCTCCACCACTGTCTCAGATACTTTTTCCCTGTCCTGTACCTAAAATGAGGTGACTCTATGAACCTGTTGGTGAAATGGGGCTGCTGACATGTATGTGTCTGCATGTGCAAGCAGTGGGAGAGCTGGCAGCATGCGTGCCTGCACTCATGGGGAGTGTGAGGAGGGACATGGTTTCGTTGCCGTTGCTAAAAGAAGCCTAAAATAAATGCAGCGAACCCTGTGCTCCAGCATACAGCTGTGTAAACTCAACCTGCAGGCCTGTTCTCGTGTGGCCAGTTACTTATGGAAAAGGAGTGAGGTACAGCGCGGCACCGAGGGACTTGCCCATCAAACTGTTTCACACTATTGGTCAAACAGAGCTCTTTGAATGAAGGAAGGGGGGGGGAAAAAAAGATACTCCCTGATTCCAGGGTCTAATAAACTGAATCCCTGCACCACTCATGGCCTTGGAATGATTACATTAATTTTTTTTGCTACATAATCATCAATAAATCAAGCATAGCCCATTAAACAATAGATGCCTCCGAGGCCTCTCTTCAAATGTGCTTTTGATAAGAGTCAGAGATTTTTTTCTGGGCTTGTAACGTTTTTCTTTCCTCTGTTTGTTTTTTCTAAGGGTCAAATAATGCTGTTAAAAGAGCAGTTAATATATAGATCTATTTTTCCATATTCCCGTCATGGTGTTTGACTTTGGGAGATTTATGGAATATCTTTTCCCAGTTCAACAATAGTATGTTATGTTGTACTAAAGAGGTATTTTAACATGACTGGAGATTCTTAATAACTTCACTGCTGTCTCCTTTCCAGAACAGGCCCCAGCCAAGACAGAGAACAGTGCAAATGTATCTATATATATAAAACAAAGAGAGAGATATATATTTATACATATAACACACTCATCTGGGTATCACTCGTTTATTTTCATATGGTGAACTCCAAAAGGTTGGTATGTTCTGGCCAGAAGCCACTCTTCACCTTTTTCATAAGGCATAACACATAGTTACATTGAAAGGATGAAGAACTAAGTGGCCTGGGCCAGGTCTTCAGGTGGGGTAAATATGGGGGGGTTGCGTTAACTTTGGTGGAGCTTTGCCAAACTATGGCAGACGGTCATCTGACCTGGCGCATTCATACATGCTTCAGGTGTTATGTCTGTCCGCTGAAGCTGCAGCTTCAGCCAAGGAGGACTCATACAGACTCATCCATCCCCCAAGACCAGGCCAATCTTCTCTTCAGATTACCACTGCAACCCTAGATTGTGAGAGAGTTGCATGAGCTGCTCAGCATCGTCATCTTCAGTGTGATTCAGTCTCTCCTGACCCATTTAGTATAGGGGGTTCACCAAGCTGAATCACATTGATTTAACGGAGTTCCCCAACCTGACTTCTTGTGGCACTGTGCTCAGTGTCCACGCAGTTCTGCAACAGTGGAGGTGTTTACTCCTGCTCGGTTACTAGAAATACTTCGTAGCTTCCACATGGGTTTTCAGGCAAGGCCGTGGGATTGTTCCCATTTCCCAAAGTCTGGGTCTCATGGTCGGGGGGACTTCCAGCAGGACTGCAGCTTTCCGGGAGAAGTTTTCTCCTGCATAAGAGCTAGTTGATCACAGCAAAGCAATATAAAGTGTCCTTTTTCGCATGCCCCTGCCTGGGCTGTGGGGATGGTTGTGCTTTTCCCTGGCCAGAAGCAGGGTGAGACGCAGCCTGCGCTATACAATACAACAACAAAGCCATGGTAGGTGCCCCAGATAATGAGATAACCCAATATCCCGTGGAGCGGAGCAGGGCACCAGGTGAAGACACTAGTTCAGATCACAGTAGTTGCACATCTGTCTTAAGAAGAATATTTAGATTTTTTTTCTTTTCCCCACGAGGCTAATTAACTTGGGCCAAGCATCATGCTAAGGTAACATCTTTCCCTCTAGGTCCAGACTTACCTCGTTCAGTGTTGGCCTGCAGAGCTGTACGCTGTGTTCAATGCAGCATGCTGATAAGCCCGGAGTCTAGGAATCAGTCCTCCGTCCTTTTCACATGTGGTTCTCCCATCACAGAGCTGTCACACAAGACAAAGAGGTCAGCTTTCCTATTTTTAAATGCTTTGTTTTGGATGATATTCATGAATGTTACTTGTCAAGGGCAGGCCCTGTCTTTTTCAGCCAAAAGAAGCAGCTGCGGTGCTATTTGACTGGAACACAATCTGCTTCTGGAGAGATCTCCCAGGTGGTTCAAGAGAAAATGAATGTCATGAGATCACGTCTTGGTTTTTATTTGTTTTCCTCTCCAATTCTCCCTCCCACAGGGCTTTGCCAGCTCTTTGAACATCACTGGATGATGCTGTACCCTCCTGTACTGTGAATAGGCCATCTTTCACCAAGAGGTCAAAGCTGGACTGTGCCACAGATACTGAATCTGCTGATATGTTTGTGGCTTTACATGAAGTAAATATTCCTCGTTTCTAGCACTTGCTGTTAGGAATGAGTAGTGTATATCTTCACTGTCCCTCTCTTGAAAGATCAAAGGAAATTCAAGGGATCTCATGATCCAGAGTGAAAAGGGAGAAGGCTGTCCCAGATGAAGCATCTTTTACTGTCTGCAACCAAGAGAAGCTTTATTGCTTCTTCTGCTACTTCTTTCAGAGTTAGACACTATCTTGGGCTTCTAAATGGATATGTTATTGAAAGGAAACATTTCCTGAGTTTGATTCTTAGGCAATTAAGAGGGAAAGGCAAGGGGGTGGAACTAGACGATCTTTAACGTCCCTTCCAACCCAAACTGTTCTATGATTCTCTGATTCCATGAAAATTCTACTTCTGCAGATGCCAACAGTAGCAATGCCACTGACATCAGAGAGGCTGGGATTTCAGCTTAGAATCTTTTTCTCCTGCCAAAGGGACCATTCACAGTATGCACCGTAGAAAGCATGGACTGAGATCACCTTTAGGGTGTTCTCAAGCCTCTAAACCATAATGTTCTTTCACAGACTCTTTAATTTTTTCTCAGTGGAAAAATAAATGGAGGGAGCAGCACGTGAGGTGGGACTGGAGAAAGGCCACCACCCTTCAGTAGAAAACGAGCTGCTGCCGGTGGTCCTGGAGGAGGGATCAGCCAGGCAAGACAGAGCCCAAGTTGCTCATGCATGAACTGTGACAGTTGGGGTGTAGCAGTGACTCTTGGTATAATTTTAAAAAGTTCTCTTTTCACTAACTCTTCATTGAAACCTCTGTTACTAATAGACTAAGGAGCTGTGCTGGATTTGAGGCACAGGTATTACGCTTGTAGCAAATAACATAGTAGGTTGTTTTCAAACCAGAAGTAAGACACCACTGTCAGTTCAAATACAACTGAATGAGTTTTAGAAATATGAGAGATCAGTTTGAGCAGGTACCCAAACCCCAGATCTCTTATTCTAATTACTAACTCTGTGGGTTTTTTTCTAGACCTTGAAAATCTGTAACTGAGAGAGGTATTAATTCATTTTTCCAGGGAAAGGGAAGGGAATGTAAGGGGAAAAATAGAAAAGAAGAAAAAGAAATTAAACTTTCTCCAGATTTAAATCCAAGTTGAGTTTGGGTTCAGGTTTAGTTCAAAAGTGGATGGCTAGGTCTTGTTTTTCCTGAGATACTTTCCTCATCCAAATTCAAACTCCTCTGAATTTTTCAGTGGGGAGCCTGAGGAAGAAATGGTTCTGTTTGAGTTGAATCAGAGCACCAGGCTCATGGTCTGCCAGAAATACTGACCTTTCTCAGTCTGATGCAAAATGTCCTGAATCTGTCCATTTTCCATAAAAGCATGCTGGCACTTCTGCTTTTAACCTCCTCTGTGAAAAATCAGCTTAGGCAAGTTCACAAGAGTTTCTTGCTGAATGCATGCTCTCCCATGCTCTTACCTGACCTCACAACTGAATCTTCACGGACTGATATATTTAGAATCATAGAATCATAGAATGGTTTAGGTTGGAAGGGACCTTAAAGACCATCTAGTTTCAACCCCCTGCCATGGGCACGGACACTTCCCACCAGACCAGGTTGCTCCAAGCCCCGTCCAACCTGGCCTTGAACACCTCCAGGGATGGGGCAGCCACAGCTTCTCGGGGCAACCGGGGCCAGTGTCTCATCACCCTCACAGTAATAAATATCTTACTAATATCTCATCTAAATCTCCCCTCTTTCAGTTTAAAACCATTATCCCTTGTCCTATCGCTCCCCTCCCTGATCAAGAGTCCCCCTCCAGCTTTCCTGTAGCCCCTTTAGGGACTGGAAGGGGCTCTAAGGTCTCCCTGGACCCTTTTCCTCTCCGGGCTGAACACCCCCAACTCTCCCAGCCTGCCCTCACAGCAGAAGGGCTCCAGCCCTCTGATCACCTTTGTGCCCTCCTCTGGACTTGCTCCAACAGGTCTATGTCCTTCTTTTGCTGAGGGCCCCACAGCTGGACACAATCCTGCAGGGGTTCTCCCCAGAGTGGAGTAGAGGGGCAGAATCACCTCCCTTACCCTGCTGGCCCTTGCTTCTTTTGATGCAGCCCCGGATGCAGTTGGCTTTCTGGGCTGCCAGCGCACATTGCTGTCTCGTGTTGAGCTACTCATCAACCAACACCCCCAAGTCCTTCTCCTCAGGGCTGCTCTCAATCCATTCTCACCCCAGCCTGTATTTGTGATTGTGGTTGCCCTGACGCACATGCAGGACCTTCACTTGGCCTTGTTGAATTTCGTGAGGTCTGCATGGGCCTCAGCTGGTGCTTGCTTGAACTTAGCAGTAGGTGTTAGCCTGGTAGCAAGCAAAAAAAAAAATTTAAAAAAATATTTATGTTTAATATCTGAGTATCTTCTTGCATGGAAACTGCTCCCCTTACAAGAGAGGTATGGATCTCCCATACACTGCTGGACTGAAACTGATGCAAGCCTGAGTGACCTGCCGGTTTCCTCTGGGAGTCTCCTGTATATTTATGTAGCATGTAGTCCATCAGCTGGAAATAACTTTATGGAACATCTCACTTCATTATTTTCAGTCGAAATGCAGCTTTGTGTCCTGATGCTGTGGTGTAAGGTGAAAGAAAAAACAAGAGAAAACATCTTGTTTAACATGTCTTCCATACTTATTTCAGAATAAATGAGCTCTCTGTGGAGTGTATCACTTATAATTACACCCCAAAATACACTTTTGGGTGCCATTGAGAGTCTGGATTAAATCCACTTGCAGGTGAACGGTTTATGAAGTCTTGGTTTTCCATCAATCTTCACGCAACTTTCTCAGGGGACTTGAAGGGGAAGGTAGTTGGATGGCAAAGGAGAAAGAGAAAGGTTCAAAGAAGAGAAACTTTCAGTGAATGAATGACTCGAGAGAAGGATAAATAGTCAAGACAATTTTAATTTCTAAACCCCAAACCAGAAGGGAAATCAATCTGGGCTAATGGATACAGCAGTAAAATGGGATTTCAGTTGTGTGAGTCCCGTTTCTTCACCCTCCTGCTGTTTCATTGTGTGACCTTGGGTAACTCTCTTGATTCCTGCTTTTTGCTTTTCCACTGTATTCATGCTGTACCTTTGCAGAGCTCAGATTGCTTCTCATTGTGTGTTCACACAGCACCATGCACCAAGGCAGCACAATCTTGGATGTACCTTGTGAGCACCATGGAAATTTCCATCATTTCCATCATTTTCCACCAGTTGCATCCCCACAGGATTTATCTTTTCCACCAGACCTGAATATACCCATCCAGCTTTTTTGGAAGTGCTGCTTTGATGTAGTTTTTTCTGGCAGCGTCCCAGACTCATCCCGCCCAATTTTAGTTGCCTTTAGAGGTATATAGAAAAGAAATTCATAGAGGACCTTAGGTAACCACGCTTCCGATTCAAACACCTGAGATGAATTCCTGAGTTTAAGAGAGAATCACTTTTCCCTTTGCTGGAAGCTTTAGATAGGGAAAGCATTTATACCAGGCTCGTTAGAAACCTGGCTCCTTGTTGCATTGAAAGTTACCGCAGGTTCTGAAATATCATCCTGGCTTCATGTCCCTTCTACCTCGTTGATAATCTCCGCTCAGACACCCTGCCAAAAAGATATCCGTGATAAATAGCGCTAGGTCATTTCCTATGGTTTACAGAAGAGTCAGCTAAACCTCGTGAAGTCCAGAGAGTGGCTGAGAACTGAACTTTTTACAGCCATTAGAAGGGTCCTGTTTAATTTTGAATGGAGACACAAGTATGTATGAGGTGAGGCATGAGTAGAGCTTTGTGAATATTTCCTAGCCAAACGTTAAATTAAGAACTAAATAATAGCAATAAAAAGGTTAGTTAGACTGCCCCTTTCTCCCCCAACTCTTAATAACTTTTTCAGTGGTTACATTCCAAAAGGTAAGTTGTCAGCAATACTATTTACAGATAAAAACTTAATAACTTTTTTCCTCACCAAAAAAGAAAGCAAATATTAATCTTATAGTTGATTTTTTTGCTTTTCCCAGATTAGTGACATTTATACAAATTCACAAATGTATTTTTCAGAAATAAGACATAGAATTTCCAAAAAATTGTACAGTTTAAAAATTGCTGAAAGAAAACTTCAATTATTTCTTTTCTTTCATTTTGTTAATTAAAGCTATTTACCTGTAGAGAATGAATTTTCAAATCAATTTTATTACCTTGAAATAAACACATATTATGTTGAAATATCTTTCAATTTTTCTCACTAGGACTTTTTATTTTTTTAGTTTAAAATCCTGTATGTGGTTCAAAGTCATCAAGAAGATTGCAATTTTATTATGTATATAATGAAAAAGTGAAAAAAAAAAACCACTGAGGAAGATGGATGGAGCTACAGTTGGTCTAGTACAAGGACAGTGGGATTCATCTCATTCAACATGTATGGCTGCATTTCATCCATCGTGCTACTTAGAAATGGCAAATATGACAAAAGAACAGTGTGAAAATTGAGTACTTCTACAATGGCACCTGAGTGCTCGTCAGAACACCCTGTGACATTTAAAGTGGCTTATGGACTATATTACCTATTTATGGGTAATTGAAGTGAGATGTAGGTGTCTATGTGTAACTCAAATGGAGATGTCCACTTTAGTTTATGATAAATTCCTAATTAGCTACTATTGAATGAATGGGTGAAGGGCTTAATTAAGCCTGAACAAAGGTGTTCAGCATCATTTGAATTAGTATTCCCTACCCTCGACACTGCTGATCTTCTGTAGGCCGTGTTCATTTCTGCCAGCTTGATGGGACTTATGGTCCCCAAGGGCTTTTCAAAGAGTTCTAGATGCCTATGTTTAGACAAATAAACAGCTCTGTGAGATGGAGTGATTAAAGGGATTGCTCTGGGAGGTTAGGTGCTCAGTTCACATGTAGGCACTTGAGTTCCATCACCTACTTTCAGGTGTCAGAACCTGCAAGCTGAATCCCACGTCCAAAGTCAGGTGAGATTAGTCTTATTTTCGGATGCAGGAAACTGCATCTGTAATTCTTGCTATTCCTGGGTCTACTTATGTAACTTTATACAAGCCCTTAAATATTAGTCCTTTTCTTGCTTTGTGGAAAGAAGGATTCTGAAGATAAAGGATTCTGAAGGATTCAGAAGAAATAAAGGCAGTAGGAAGAAGAGTTTCAAGGAAATAATTTAAATATTCCTTATGGAGAAGTCTGAAGTACAGTTGCTTTTACACATGTATGTGTTATTTGAATATAAGTAGATATTTTTGACACCTTTTTGCCCAGTTTTGCTTATGACTGTCTATTTCACACATCTGAAATCTGTAGAAATACACTAAGTAACATACATATTTAAAAAACATCAAGCACTTTTCCCCAGCAACAAAATTTCAGATGGTTATAAGTGAAATAAATTCACTATTTCTTGTAACACAGCTTCCTACGTCTCTTTACAAAGGAAACATTCCAGATATTAAGCATTTCACCACTGCTTTTTTACTCTTTTCTCTTCCCCTCACTCCCAGGCAGACTAGGACTGTTTGTTTCAAATAGAAAGAGATTTTAGAGCCCTTGTGCCAGGACATATTTCTGTTTCACCATGTCTGTGCACCACCTGGCACAACAGATTCTGGGCATCACTGCAACTTCTCCCTGGTACCTGCATCACACCACATGCCAATAGAAGGTGTGCTGTCATAAAGCAGTAAGAAATAGACACATTGAGTTCATAAATCTAGTTATGTATTCTTTTTTGATAGTTATGTATTCTTTTTTGATTGCAGAAATCTAGTTATGTATTTTAGATATCTACTCTGCATGACACTCGAGACTCTTCTGATGACAGTAGCTAGGTCGCCACGGTGAAGGGAAGCCAGTGTTATTATCCTTGATAACAATATCTATGCTTAGATCAATACCCTTTCCTTCAATCTTGTACTACTTCACATGAAGTGAACTTAATTCTTACTTTATGATATATAATCATAGAATCATAGAGTTGTTGAGATTGGAAGGGACCTTAAAGATCATCGAGTCCAACCATTGACTTAACCTGACAAAACCACTTCTAAACCATGTCCCCAAGTACCACGTCTGCCCTCTTTTTGAACACCTCCAGGGATGGCAAATCCACCACCTCCCTGGGCAGCCTATTCCAATGCTGGATAACCCTTTCAGTGAAAAATTTTTTCCTAATATCCAATCTAAACCTCGCCTGGCTTAACTTGAACCCATTTCCTCTCGTCCTATCACTTGTCACTCAGGAGAAGAGGTCAGTCCCCATCTCTCTACACCCTCCTTTCAGGTAGTTGTAGAGTGATAAGGTCTCCCCTCAGCCTCCTCTTCTCCAGGCAAAACAGCCCCAGTTCCCTCAGCTGTTCCTCATAAAACTTGTCCCCCAGACCCCTCACCAGCTTCGTTGCCCTTCTCTGAACACGCTCCAGCACCTCAATGTCTTTCTTGTAGTGAGGGGCTGTGAGAGACTGGAACATCAAGTATCTGTCTCAAAACTTGCTTGTTATCTTTGCAAGGTGCAAACAACTGTGTGCATCTCTGCAAGGTGCAAACGACCGTGTATCTTTGCACAGCGCAAATCAGGACAGCAGAAGACCATTCTTCTGCAAATCAGGCTCTGCCAGAACCTGAGCCCCATCTGGGCCAGACTGGCAGCCTGCCAAGGTCTTTACCTGGTGTATAAAAAGACTGTGGAAACAAGCTGCAGTGTGCACCCACCACCGAAGTATTGAAGACCGAGGACCAATGAGATGTTGCTGGATCCATGGTGGTGACTATCCTTTGCTTATCTTTCTGAGCACTTGCTTGGTTTCCTTCTAATATTTCCTGCCTTTCCTATTGCCCCATTCCTCTGTATCTGTTCAATAAAAACGGCCCGATTGGTGGCATTTGACCTCGTTTGCATCTCAGTCTCACTCTTGGGATCATTACAAACCTCCCCCGAGCCCGAAATCAGACCGGGACTTGACAGGGGCCCAGAACTGAACACAGAACTCGAGGTGGGGCCTCACCAGTGCTGAGTACAGGGGGACAATCACTGACCCAGTCCTGCTCACCACACTATTCCTGATACAGGCCAGGATGCCGTTGGCCTTCTTGGCCACCTGGGCACACTGCTGGCTCATATTCAGCCGGCTGTCCACCAACATGCCCAGGTCTTTCTCCATCGGGCAGCTATCGAGCCACTCCACCCCAAGCCTGTAGTGCTGCGTGGGGTTGTTGTGACCCAAGTGCAGGACCCGGACTTGGCCTTGTTGAACCTCATACCATTGGCCTCAACCCATTGTTCCAGCCTGTCCAGATCCCTCTGTAGAGCCATCCTACTCTCAAGCAGATCAACACGCCCGCCTAGCTTAGTGTCATCTGCGAACTTACATTAGAGCTTATGAAGCTGCAAATCATCTTTATAAACCAACACCCACTTCATAGATAAAGATTTTTCAGAGCCTCCTGAGATAAACAGGTGTCTAAAATTAGCAATTTGAAGCTTTATCAATCTTTTCTTCTCCACTTGAAAGTTATCCAAGCTTTTAGCTCAGACCATTTCCCTCCACTTGTTTGTCATGGCTGCCATTGGGTTATTTTAAATTGTCATCTACTGTTGTGAGAGAAAAGACTTGATGTCACAGTATTGCCACAGAAGTAGAATTTGATATGATACACAAGTAGGAATCATTTTCCTGTTTTACCCCAAAGAGTTTCTACATACCTAGACCCAACAGCACAAATATGCTGCATGAACAGAACTGCATGAGTCAAGTTAAAGCTCAAATCAATCAATGAGTGAATTGTAATTTCCACAATATTAGGGAATAGATGACTAGTCAAAATCACATTTGGGTTTGATTTGCATTATGATGCATCATTTCCCCAAAGCTGATTTGAATCCAATATTTGCAATTCAAATAACTAGTTTTCAGAATAATTTTTGTACTGTTTTAATGACATTTGAGCTGCTGCATCTCACTTTATGACTTACATGCTGGAAAAAAAAAAAGTGTGTGTAGAATAAATATATACTGTAGATGATATTAAAGGGGGTGTAACCATATGGTCCACAACTATAATGCAGTCAAGTAAAGAAAGATGAATGAACAAATGTTTCCATGCACTGAGAAGCAGGGAATTGTCTCAGTGTCAATGCAATCCTGGAAGAAGGAGCCAGAGCAACCTCCCATTTCAGACTGGAAGATTGTAGGGCAGCTGTAATTAGGAACCAATATTCTGCCATTTTCCCCAAACTAAGTAGCACAGAGGTATTAGAATTACTCCAGAGGCTAATTTTTTGCACGAGACCATTATTGTCTGGGAAATGAATGAGAATCAGGTTTTTTCCTCTTACAGGCATGCTCATCACCCAAAAAAGTAATGGTACTTATTTTTTACGACTCCTTATGGTTTTAAGGATATATATGGATGGATGGAAAGTACTATGTTTAGACCCAGCCACTTAGCCTCCTTGAGGCATGTACTCCCTGAAGACAGAACCTTGTTGTTTAGTCTCTTGTCCAAAGTTCCAACATCACAAATGTGATGAAAAAATGTATATTCTTATTGCTTTCCAGTTCTCTGGGTGTGTAGGAATCATGGTCCCCTCTCTGACAGAAAACAGGTGTGAGTGGAATTCTTTATCTCTCTCCTGAGTAGCAGATATTAAGTAACACCTTAATTGCTTTATTCATTTGTCTGGTTTTGTTTTTTTTTTGTTGTTGTTTGTTTTGTTTTTGTTTGTTTATTTCCCTCGAGCAGCTATAATTAATACTACCTCAGTTCAGGTTTTCAACTTTGAATGAATGACAAAGATTACTTTTTCCCATAGGACCATTCTAATCCAGAAGAACACGTGGAAAGCCTATAGTTAAGGGGGAGAAGAAGAAACACGATAGTAGGGTTTGCTGCAGAGAACTCCCAGATGGACATCTCCAGCTGGCCTAGTCACCAAGGGTGCTTTTGCAGTCATTAATAAAGGTGGGTCTTCCTGTGGCCAGATTCACCTCCTTTCCAGGACTTCCATTGTTAGCAGCCAAGCCATCGTTAGTATGGGAGAAAGAGAGCAGTGGCTTGTGAGTGTTGGTCTCTGAGAAACCTCTCGCAGTGATGAAGCTGATGTCAGGAAGCATCAGGCTTGTGCTTTGGTATGAGCAGGATGGAGCTCAGCTAGCATCCCTTGTGTTTGCACGTAGATGAGCAAGTCCTCTACTAACGAGACAACATCTGTACAGCTCTCCCCTCACTTCCTTTGGGTTTTATTCCAACTACTAGAGCTGCAGCATGTGAGTTAACTGAAGAATGGTGATGATGGATTTAACTATCCCAAACACTACCAGGGCATTTCCCAAAGATGATGTCAACTGTGCTGTAATTATTAAAAGAGCAACTGTTCCATACAAGCGGTCTAATGTGAGACTTACGGGTCACAGACTATGAGAGTCCAGAGCATTTAAAGCACCGGGGAAAATACACTTATACACTTTAAAAACCCCATTTTGAATGAATTAATTTCAAGCCCCAAGGGGGCTAAAGTAACTTAGCTGATAATTCCCATAGTACTTTCATTACAGTATAGCTCCCAGCTGAAACTGCAGATTGTTGTGACATTTCCAGACGTTAAATGCTACTCTTCAGTGTCAGTCTGAGGGTCTGTATAAAGTGGGCTCTTGAGCTAGGGTTTGTTCTGGATAAAGTTTTCTGAACTTTCAACTGTGTTTCAAACATATACCGAAATTAGATGTAGACTTTTAGGTGTCAAGACATCTCCGAAGCTGAAAAAACTTCTACTTCAGCCATAGTTTGGCCTCAGATGTCTCAACTAATGACATCTGACAGAGAATTACAAGTTCAAGTTACTTCTCCAGCTTCCTCCAATAATGAAGAAAGAGAGAAGGACTTTCTGGGGACGTTTGTCTACATCTTAAGAAGGTTTTTTCTGGTAAATGGAATAAATCACCAACCGTCAGTATCTAAATCTGTATAGTTAATACAAGACTGTCCTGAAATAATTTTTCTGGAATTGATACCTAACTTCTAAATTATTACATTTACGTGAAAATAATTTGGGACAGTTCTTCCAAAATCAAATTTGAGCTCTCTCTGATCTAAACTCTTCATTCACAAGTGACCTTTTTCAAGCCAAGTGTCCAACGTCCTGAGTCTTGCCACCTCTAAATTTCAGCTGGTCAGTAAAACCTCCCAGTGGTAGTCTGGGATACTTCATAAATTGCTAATGAGTTTTAACACTGCAGAAAATGGGATAGGTTAGTCACAAGCCACTCAACAGCTAAAAGCACTCAGTGAAACATGCAGCTGAAAGAAGCGCCTGGAATAGTTCAGTGAGTATTAGCCAAACCAAAGCAATTAACCAGTTTGAAAAATCTGAAATTTTAAAAGAAAAAAAAAATATTCTATCTTTGTTAACTGATTTGCAGCATGAAAATCTGCTATCACTGCAACAGAAAAATTCTGCTTTTGAAAAATAGTTTTAGTGACATCACCTGGATGATTTTATACCTAGCTATTTTGTCAGAATGTTTTGCAAAATAAAATTTTATTTTTGTTTTCCCATGGTAGGCTTAGATTTGGCATAATTTTGGTCAATTTGCAGCCATCTTGAAGCATAGATGAAAAGCCCATTTTATGAATAAGCAAAATAAGTCTAGAGAAAAAAAAAACATACAAAACTCCAAGGAGCATATAGGAAACAATAAGAAAATTACCATGATGGTAAATGCACAGGTTTTGGTTGTCTTTCTCATGAACGGAATAAATATGAAAAGGGTATATATACTAAAAAGGAAGTAAACAGAGGAAAAAGTAGGTTGAAACATCAGAGACTGGAGGGGCAATTTCCCAGAGGTGACACATATTAGGTTGTGGGTGGTGTCTGAGGGAAAAAGACGGAAAGACAGAAGGACAGGAAGACACTGGGGGGTGCTGGGCATGAGTTTGATTTAATACTCCTTGATTTCAGGTGTTAAGAAAACACCTATCAGAGACAAATTTCTATATGGAAAATAAATTCCAGGGGGCAAAGCTACAGATTACAGAGAAAAAAAAAAAGAATAAAAAGCCAATCTCTATTTACTTTGTTAGGTTTACAGTCTGCATGTAAGATGAAGGCAAATCTACACCCCCATTGGTAGTGAAGACACATTTTGTAATGGTATCTATCTGCTATAACAGAGGTTTTAAGCCATTTCTAAACACATATCAATATCCTAAATGTGGGTCTGGAAGGGATGTCAAGGGGACTCTTCTCCTGTACCATCTCACTTATACTTGTGTCTTACCTGACAGATGTATGATTGTGTCTGCCAGAAATCCCTGGCACCGGGGACCCCACACCATCCCCAGGCAGTAGACTCCACCACCTTTATTGCTAGGAAATAGCCTTTAGTAAACACAAGAAAGTTCAAGCAGCCTGTGTAGGCTTTGCTTAAAAAAGAAACAGTAAATAAATAAAATACACCATTTGCCCAGATATTTCTGAATCTTTGGCACCAGTTCATCCCACACTTCAAACCATGGAACCCATTGGAGCTTCTATCTGGAAAGCTGGCAAAGATCTGCAATGATCCTTGTGGACCTGTTTTTTACCAAAAAAAAAGACAGATTTTGTTACTTGCTGACCTCTTCCTGAATTTTCCAGTCGAGGAAAATAAAATTAATTGCCCTACAACACCTGCTGTGCCTCTTTCACCAGGGTTTTTTAGGAAGCTACAAAAGAACAGAGAGGACACTCAGGACATCCCGACTGCAGCATCCCTCTACAAGCCCCCCTGCAGTGATGGAAACGAGCAGAAAAGGCCTTTTGTGTCCAGGCTTTCTTTTTATTTATTTATTTTTTATTGATGAAACCCGTCCTTCGCTTTTATGAGGCAACATAATGGAAACTGTCAGGCCAGCCTGACCCGACAGCAATTTGTTTTCTGAAGTTTAAGAGGAAGGAGGACTCTGGTCTGGGCGGGTTGATGTGAAAGACACACTGGCAGCACATTACACTGGCTCTGCCTGCATCCCTCGCAGGCAGGAACACATGTGTAATTGTACCAGATGACAGAGCAGATACTGGAAATGCATGAAACAGACTATTTAAAAAAAA
>VZSZ01011515.1:215132-246061 GCA_013398815.1 Ibidorhyncha struthersii | reverse complement strand
AAAAAAAGAAAGAGGTTTGTTTTCTTTTGTTTTACTGGTATCGCTTTTTTCTTGTTTTTCCTAAGTGCTTAAAGGCTTAATTGCTGTTTTGCTAACTGCTCTACAGACAACTAACGGACTGTGTTGAGCACCTGAGTATCAATAGCATTTTAGAGACAGCAGATTCAACATTTTAAATCCAAAAAGTTCCTGAGCACAAAAAAAAAGAGAAAAAAATGCTTTTTTTTTGAAAAAAAAAAAAATCTGCCAGAAATTTTCTCCAGAAATAATTTTGTTTCTTGTTTCTCAACGTGCCACTTTCTATCAGTAAAACCACCTGACAAGCTTCCTAACAGAAAATGATTCTCCTGCTCTGCATTTGAAGCTACATCCGTCAGTCTTAGACATCCAACAGCTGAACTTTCTGGTTTGAGTCAGTCATCTACAGTTAATGAGAGACATATCCCAGGGGAGACAAATCCCACACAGGTGGGATCTGAAACTCACAAGAGTTTCAGTTGCCTTGTGGAACTGCATGATTTCTTAACATAACAGCAGCAAAGACCAGGAAACATGAATTGCACCCTTCAAGCTCTGAAATTTGTTGTATGTTTTCCCAGTAACGACAGCACCATCAATTCCCACAGTGGAAGAAACAGCTGTAGTAGGAAGGAGGAGGACTTATATTGTCATAGTATCTATGAGGTCTGGATGTGGATTGGGACCTGGCTTATAGCAGGTGCTGTGCAAACATCAGGACCAGAGGAAGCCCTCTTCTTCTTCTTCCAGATCTCAGAGCACATCACTACAGCTCATGGAATGATCTTGAAATTCACACACCTGACTGTGGCCCCCACACAGCTACGTATATGTCCCCCTTAATTCTACTACTCCATAGCTTTGCACATCAGCCACAACGAGTCAATAGTTGCATCCAGCTGACACAGAGGGGTCACAGATGAAGACCAAGGATGAAGCTACATGAGGAGGCCACCTCACAGGTCAATGTACTTGAAGGAGGCTGTCTAGAAAACACATGTCAACTGCAGCCTCTATTTGGGAGGCAAGAGTCTGGCTACCATCCTTTTTGCCCTGGTGTAGAGGAGCAATTAATTTCAGAGACTTGAGGAAGACTTGGGCTGTTGCTGCATCCCATGGTGCAGCTCAGCAGGTTTCTTTCAACATTTTTACTCTTGCTTTTACCTGGAAAAAAAAAAAAAAAAAAGAAAAGCTAAGCAGTTATCAACAGACAAAACAAAGCTGACCCCTCTGTACATGAGTCACAGGTACCTTCTCTCATTTCACCCCTCCACTACCATCTCAGTAATCCAGGGCTTGCTGAGGCCACCAGGTCCAGCTCAAAGTTTCAGGTACGCTATCCAAACTCCCACCATGGTAGTACAGACGTCTATTACAGTGTCACCTGACAGGACTGCAAAATTGGTCACCACCAGATGATTCATGGGAGACAGAACAGTCATCTCAGGCTGATGTTCAAAAACTGAGACTGACAGCAAAAGACAGAATGACCAGTCATCTTGTTATTTTATGAACTAGATGCAGCATCCCTATTATTTCCAGCTTGGATATAAACGAGAACTCTTTCTGGGGGATGGTCAAGCCATTCCACCTTCCACAGCCAATGACACTGGAAAATTTTATGTCTGATACTACATCCAGTGTGACACTTCAGGCTTTTCCATTCAGCTAAACTGAAGGAGTGGAACAGGCGGTAGCCGGAGCCCAGAGTGAAACCCAAGCTCCAGTCTCTAGAGCCACCATGGTACACTTTATCCAAACCACTACATCCTATTCACAAACATTTTGAAAAGTCTCCAACCTTCCAAAAATCCAGCACATTTTTTCACATAGACAGAAAAACGTAGAGATTAATTGTTAAGGTTACAGATATCCCTAACTGGGAGGCGAGGTAGTGGTGGTCAAACGGGATGGAAGTCTCATGAATTACTAATTTTCATGTTGACATCAACAAATACGGAAGTCCTGAGCAGGTTTGTGGTGTTTCCTACAGCTGAGGAAGGCAGGACTGCACTGTAAGTCTTGTCAGTGTGGCTGCTGGCAGGAGCAGACCTTGTGATTACCAAGCTCTAAAATTTCCACACAGTCTGTGATACATCCTACGACTAGGCAGGGACTCCCTGCGTGTCCTGTCATTGACGTTGCAGATAGGAGGGGTCTGCTGGTCTGTAGCTGTCACTCTTGGGTGCCTCTTTCTACCTGAGAATGGGCTGCTTTTGTTGCGTAGTTTGCTCCACACTAGGGATATAAAATTTTGTGTCCAATATACCCATAATTTCCAAAAAGAAAAAAAAAAAAAGAAAAAGAAAAGGCAAGAGGGCTGTTTTGGCTTTATAATGTAGTTCATGTGGCTTTTCTGCTCCCTGTGCAGCTGGATGTGGTGGCCAAAAGAAATAGGAACCCAGTGTCACTTTACAAAACTTTCAGGCGAGAGTATATTTTGTCTCATACAACCCCACCACCTCCGCTCCTCCCCCGCTCAAAAAAAGAAAAAAAATCTCTAATAAACCTGGATCCTGATTGGCTGCGGGTAACCACAGGCGAGGAACTGGGACAATAATCCTGAAATCTGAAGCAAGGCTGACCATCCAATGTCAGCTGATTGCCTGCAGCTGAGGTCCCGTCTGCCCATCCAAATCTTTGCTTCCTGATCAGCTTAGCAGTGGTAGCGTTTCCTGGACCTTTTGTTGGGGTCTGTGTCAGCGTGGTGGTTTTAGAACAGGGTGATCTATATGGGTGCAGTGGGCAGTGAGAAGGAGCATCGCTCAGTGGGGAGAACTGGTACCCAGAGGGTGCAACAAGGGCTCTGCTCTTGGCTCGTTGTGTGGCCTTGGACGGGTTGTGCCCAATGTGGGCTCAAAGCCGAGATTTGTCTTTGACTTTTTTTTTTTCTCTCAAAGCCAACAGGAAAATATCTGTTTCTTTTACACGTTCTTAGTGTATTTGTCTTGAGATTTACAGCTTTGCTGCTGCTGTTCAGTCTGTTTCAACACTTTTGAGGCTCTTGCAGCTTTTCTGGTGCCCAAATTCTCTGGCTGTCCGTGCTGCCTGTATCTCAGATCTTATTTGGCTTCAGCCTGTCATGAACCTAGGAAAAAAGATAGGGAAAAATTATGAGTCTTTTACACATTCTGCTTCTATAAGCTTCCAGCACATAGGTAATTGTTCTGGAAGACTAGTAAAAAGTTAAGTAAAGACTGTTAGACAGAAGAATTGTCCATGAGGCTTGGCTGTGTGCTCTCATCTGTCAGAAAAGATGCAGTTTAAAGGCTGAATGTGTGTATACAGCCTCTGCAACAAACAATGTACAACTCAAGCAAATAACAAATAGATACCATCAGGTAAAGGCAACAAAATGTTATGGATTGGTACAACAAGCAGCGGTCTCACTACTTCAACTTCCAGTTGAAGATCCTCCTCTAATTCAGACCCTGGACCTGGGACAAGGAGCCAAGAACACAACGCTTCTGAGGAGCTGCTGTGTTGTGATGGGGGTGCAAACAAGCAGATCTGTTTTCCATAAATATTTCCGCCCTGATATGCTGCCCTTTGAGGAGGTCAGCAGGGAGTTATACTTGAAAGGGAGATAGGGCCGTTGTTTTGATTGCAGTGCGGAACAGGCTGTATTGTGCTGCAAAACTTCACAGAAAGACAGATTCTGAGTATGGGCTGGAAAATGGCATGCATTTCCATATTCACTTAGTGTGAACAGCTGAAGTTGCTTTCTACTAGTAGTGGTGATGTAATTGCAAAATCTATGCAAAGGATTTTTATTGTGTTTGTAGTAGGACCTAATTTACTAGCAGGTGAGGTAAAATCAGCATTTATTTGCTCCCGAGATAGAATAAAAGTCGTGATAGCAAGGATCTTTTATTCCTTCTATAGAATACACCTCTTTGCATCAGAAGTCTCTTTAATCTATCGGAGAGGATAATACCAAAATACTAGAATCTGAAGTCAGGAAGTTCAGAGTGGTAAAAAGTCAGTGAGGATAATTTATCATGGGAGGAGTGTTCATGGAGTTGTGACTTATCCTTTATTTTCAGCTCTGATCATGTGCCTTTCTGAAGTATACATATTAGAGTTCAACAGCAGATTTGATACCACGGTCCAGTTAATGATGGAGGTCAAGTCAGTTTAGCATATCATAATGGTCTTTCCTGGCTTTGAATGCTATTAATCTATGAAAGTGCTGAAAAAAAATTTTCTACAGAACAGTCTCACACACACGGGATGGTCCTTAAGTTTTGCTGGTTCAGGGAAACAGGTGAGTGACCAGATATTTACTTTGCCTTCCCACTACTGCATTGTCAGTGGTTTCTTGTAGCCTTGAACAATTTTGGAGAGTCTTGCTGCTTGTGTACAGGAGTTACAGAAAAGGATCACTCCTAACCTTGTTCAAGTCTCTTCCTAACCTTGAGGTTTGGTAGACCTTCGCTACTTTGGGGAGAGTAATCTGCAATGTTAGGAAAGGCTACTCCATAGCTACATTGAACAAAAAGTACCTGAGGTTTGACAACANGGGGGGGGGGGGGGGAGAAGGAGAGAGAGAATTAGAGCAATGTGGTTTAGTTAATTAATTTGCTCCTTCTCTGAAAGAGGATGGGAAATGCAGGACGTTGCACTGGTACCACTGGGACTTTAAGTCAAGGACAGTCCTAGCTGCTCAGTTCTGNTTTTAATCCATGACTATTCTAGTTCTTCTCCCCCAGCCCGTACCGGCATCACTAACATTGCAAGACAACTCGCTAATGCTGAAATACAGTAGAATAAAAGCTGCTACTGTTCTCTGGATGGGTTGGAGTTGCAGATTTTCCTTGGCAAGTTCTGAGACAATATTTGGAGGTTGTTGATTCAGAACTGTTAACTGTATTAATCATGTAACAAACATGCACAGGGACTGCCAGGCATAATAAATCTTACTAGCGTGCAACCTCCCACCATAAACACATTCAGAAACACTTAAGCAATCTCTGAGCCTGGAAGATGATCATTAGTTTCCTATCATATGCTTTAGGTTTGCTGAATCAATCAATGGTAAGACAAGACGATCATGAGTTGAACTCTCCAAATCATTTTTCATCCCAAGAGGCGTATGTAAGATAAATGCCTGCAGCCAACTGTCTAGCATTGCAGCCTCCCAAGAAGCTGTTTGCACATTGTAATTATAATTAGTGTTTAAGCTCTTCTGCACACAAGATTAGCATTTTATTGTGCTAAGTTCTGTACAAAATTTGTAATTCACAACAGACCTTCCCTGTCCTGAGAAACTCCTAGTCTCAGTAGCAAAGAAAGTACTGCCTTGTTTATTAATCAGAGTAGGAACTAAAACACGGCCAAATTAAATAATTTGCATAAGATTAGTAAAGAAGCAAATAGAGTAAAAAATTAACATAAGATTTTAAATTTTCTTTCTAACTCTTTGATCAAACCATCTAGGGCAGCAGAAAACAACTCCACTGCAGAAACAGCCCGATGGAAAGACACAAAGACATAAGGAAGCTGTCAAGTCAAGTTTCTCAGATTTTAAGGCCTAAGTGGAGTTAGATCATATAATCCTATCTCCTACTCCTCCCACAATATTGTATTTCACCCAAACACCCTTTTCATGAACAATGTTTTTAGTAAGACACGCTGCTTCAGTTCTCACTACAATCCTAAAATGAAAACTCTGTTGGACACCAAGACATCCCTCACACCTGAAGCTGTGAGTTTCCAGGGAGTCAGATGGGTTATGAAAGGCCTTGGTGGACCCACCTTTCTGGGAAACCTATCTGCACCAAATGCTTTCCAGTTCTGACTAGGGGAGAAACTTCTTCCTGGGGGATTTTTTTTCCTGCTACCAAAGACATTACTCCCACTCCCCCAAATAATAATGACCAAAATGGCTTTGAAAATGGAGGTAAGTCACGTTCAGAATGTGTCTTGATTTAGAAGTGTCTCAGCTGAGAAGCGTCCGTCTGCTCTACAGTAAGTACCAGCATGACTGGCATGTATCTCAGACAAAATCACAGACATCTAGAATAAATCCATGAGAGTTTTTCTCTTAGAAACAGGCAACCCTACCCATGAGATACCTGGCATTGCTCCTTTCTGACTAACAGTGAAAAAAATCAAAGGCGATAACAGTTTTAGATAAACACTTGGAGAGAGAAGAGCAGGACATTGGAAAAAATCTTGTCCAGGACTGGAAATTAAACTAACCCCTCTGTGACCCTCCTGCCAGGTAAAAGTTGGAGAGCAGATACTATACACAGGAAGTCTGGGTCAGCACTTGCACTTCAGAACTTCAAGACAGCAATGCATAAGGACAAAAATATTAGCTAGACCCAACTGATTATATTTACCTATTCCATTTTCTCTTACACAAATTTCCCTTCCCTGTGCTCAGGGTTCATGTAAATGCTGAGGTGGTCAGACCCACATCACACTGCAAAATCAGGACAAACTTCAACACACCAGGAACTTGACCAGAGCCTTCATGAGCTCTTTCTATCTGAAAAGTCAGGCTTGATTCTTCAGCTGATTGTTTCAGCAGCATCCTGCTGAACAAGAAAAAAAAAACACAGTACCCACAAAAGACGAAGTCTACTTTTCATTACTACGCAGATAAAATGGATACGTCCAGAACATAAATTTGCATTGATATCCTTGAGTAGGATCAACAGTCATTGTTAACAGCGCTATACCATGCACTCATAGCAAGTGTTGGAAGAAAGAATTCACTAGCATCTTTTATTCCTTGATTCTTATTTTTTTTTCCCCATGTACACTGGATTTTTCATGGCAGGGAAACAAAACAACTCTGAAGACTTGGAAGAACAAACAGGAAAAGCTCAAAGACACCCAGCAAATACATGGCAGATCTAGAGAAACAACCCACATCCCTGAATCCACCTCAGTCCTCAGTATTTGGCTTTAAACTAATTTAAAGTGTCATATACAGACTTTTCATTGGCAAAGTGGAATAAGAGGGACACAAGAGTTTTAGTTTCTACGATCACTGTATCTGTGCTTAGTACCTTCCTTCAATATGTTTGTCTGTGAATATGAAAAGGGTTTTGGATTCAGCTGCGGTAAACTGGCACCTTTGCACCAGTAAGGGAAAAATAGAGTGAATGTAATAAGTGAATAAAATGTGTCCTGTGTCCCTGGCTGAGTCTGTTCTTCTACTGCTCAGTTGACTTTGCATGGTTTAAAGCCTTTTCCACAAGTCTATCTTTCTTTCCTTTTCCTCCCTTTTCCTCCTTTCTCCACAAAGCACCTAACAGCTAAAAATAGTGAAAATACCGATTGGCAGTTATTGCAAGTGTCCTCCTAAATGTTCAATTTTTCTTCTCGCTGGCTCACAGCAGTAAGTCAGATCACCTTCAAGAAATGTCCCCTGTGTTCAACATCTGCCTGCTGGTGATCAGACAGAACTGGCTTTTGCTTTGCTTGCAAATCACATCCAGAGTTGTGGTGATATCAAACCTAATTTCAGGAGCAGTCACAGAAGTAAAGGTTAAATGCAGTCACATTTCTCCATCAGAAATAAGCCCAGCTATACAGAAGAGCTTGCATAACTGACATGGTCTTTAGTTAAACCTAAGTCACATCAGCCATAATATTAACCAGTGGAGGGTTGCTGGGGTTTTTGTTTCATTTTTTTTTTATTTCTCATACCTAAAGGTCTATAAAATCTTGAGCAGTTTATCACTTTGTTTTTTTCTAGGGTTTTTGCTATAGAGCTGTCAGTTTAAATGGCAAAGTGTCCCCTGACTATCTTGCCTGGAAAGCTCTGCAAAGGTCTGTTTCCCATAAAGCACAGAACATACCTTCTTCCCCCACCCCCACCCCCTGCTTTTTTTTTTTTTTAATTTCTTTTATTTTTATTATTTTTTATGTAAACCAGTCCATCCATCCTGCCAAGTCCGGAGTCACTTCTTGGCTAAAGGCTGAAACTGCTCTCTACTCTCACATGAAGCAGGGCGAGTCAGAGGGGAGGTGGTGGGTGAGTTTGGGGTGGGGTTGTGAAGGAAGAAAGGAAGAGTGAAGTGCACCCCCATAGCAGGCAAGGGGAAGATGGATAAATTCACTGTAACACACTGCGGTACAAAGTCAGCAGAACTTCAAAGGAAATGAGCCATAATTCAGGAGAAGTAAAAACAAGCAGCCACTCTTCTCAAATCCCTCTCTCCTTTTTTTTGTTTTTNTTTTTTTCCTCCTGCTTTCTAAAATTCCGTTGTAGTCAGAGCAATCACAGCGGCCAAATACAGGGGGGTTTAATCTATTAGTTTTCTTTAAGCGTGCCTCCTGGGAGGAAAAACGCTGTGCTTTTGAAAGATGAACACACTCAAGAGGAGGCTCACATGAGGGATTCCCACCTCACACCCTCTTACAGCGAGACCTGTGCTACAGCCTTTATCCCCTTCATGAGCCCACGTGCCTGCTGCAATCAAGAGGCTTTGAGGTTGCCACCACAGAGTAGCAGAGATCCCACAATTCAGGTCACGCACCTCCTGGGAAGGGGTTAATCTGGTCTAGTTTAGGAGTTTTAAAGTGAGATATATGAGTCTGAGCCACCTACCCCAAGCCTCCTTTAAAATCAATGAAGGGAAACAAATGAGGGCAATTCCACCGTAAATTCAACAAGTTGCTCTCTGGAAGGCCCTTTTTCTCTCCAATAATTTTAGCTAAGAGCCCAGGATGACTGGCTATGGTTTGGATATCTGTCAGAGGTCCAAAATTAAGGTAAGTGAATCCAAGACAGAAAAGAATGCCCAGACGCTGAAGAGTCCATCACAACGACTCCCTCTCACAGATCCTTGTGTCTGCTGTTCCTTTGGATTTAACATTAAAAGTACAAGGAAACCAGAAAACAGAACTCAGCACCAAATGGGACGTTAATGACTGTAAATGTGTTTAGACAAACTTAGTGACTCTGCTGATCTGTTGGGTTCTGCTGACTTGGGAAATGAAGTCAGGCTGACCTGCTCGAGGTCTCCCATCATATCCAGAGGGAATAGCCGCCCTTCTCGTACAGGGCATGCTTCTCACTCGAAGGTGCATCAGAGCATGTTCACAAAGGAGAGGAGAGAAAGAAAAAGTGCTGTTATGCCTTTGCTACACTCAATTTCCCCTGCAGGGAGTTATTATTGCCAGATGGATGTTGAGTTACATTATCCAGCAGATTGACTATGCCTATGTTATTCCCAAAGGAAAATAACCAAAACCAGCTTGTTTCAGAAACTCTGCAAGCTGTAACATCGGATATCTATTAAACCACTCCAGGTATAACAGTTTTTGTTTTGACAAGATGCTGAATTATTATTTGTTTGTTTATATTTAGATTGAGCCACTGATAGAAATATATAAGTATTATAGTCACAAAAGTCCCTAAGTTTCTTGATGACATGTATACATCCACTTGCTTAATTAAGGCTAAATGTGGAAAAAACACGCCCTTTGGCCAAGTGTTTTCCTCTTCGGTAGTTTATCATGGAGGACTGCTCTGTTTTATTTTTCTTTCCCAGCATTTAACCTAATCGGAACACCTGTAAATAAAAGCATCCTTGCTTCTCCCAATTCTTGCCCCTCCTCATAGTTCTCATCAGCTTGAATCATATGCTCAGCAAAGCAGAGCTGATTTTTTTCCTGTGTACTTAATTGCTTTCTTTCAGCGAGCCATAAAGAATGAGTCCACAGGAACACTGTAGAATCAAGGGAGCTCTGTGGTTGGGGAGCGCTGCAGAAACATCACATGCACCAGGACTGAAAAGGGGATCATATTTACAGGTGAACTATGGACACATTAGAAGTGGTGAGCATAGAAAGTATCCAGATGGCATTATTCTTAAATAAGAAGCCACCAACTTGTGAGCTTTTTCTTATGTATGTTAAAAAGGTTTGGTGTAAGGCTGGATGGGAAGCACTAGGGAAAGCCAGTGACTTCATATTTCTGTCATCATATCAGATTGCTCTGAAGCAGGGTTGTAACTCAGTCATTGAAAGCACCTGAGGAGGATAAGAGTAAGGAGGTAGTTGTCAATTGTAGAACAAATGTTCTGCAATTAACACAGGCAAGACAAAAAAAAACTCATTTATACGGTTGGATGACACAACAGACAGGGTACATTTAAGAGCTATGTGCCAGGCACAGATAAAATTGCACAAAATTCTGATTCTTTAAAGCAATGCATGTAATTCCAATTGTGTCTGTTCAAAAAGATTCCATTCTGACTGCAATAAATGCAATAAAGGCTATAAGGCTGATCAGGGAACTTAAGAGCCTGCACAGATGAGGAAACTACTCTTGCTTAGTCTAGAAGCACCTGAAGCGTGTAAGTACTAGGAAGACAGAAAGCTAGGTATACTAAAGGAGGATGGTGGTACAAGCGTACAAAGAAATTCATAGACCATAACAAATTCAGGTCAGAAATGAGAAGATTTACATGTTTTGGAAAGATTCCTGAATGGTAACAGAGTAGGCAAGAGTCCTTAGTCATCTTAAAATGAAACTTGATAAATGCAGATAGGAATTGAAAGATTAAATTGCTTGATATAGTTCATAATTGCATATAATGCCCTCAGATACCCTTTTCAGTCTCTTGTGGTTACTGAGTCTCGTCTCCTGATTAGCACAAGGCATGGAGCCTTACCCATGAAGCTCCTGGGGATGCTTAGTGAGGTACCAATAAAGCACCTCTGATCTTCACTGCAAATTTACAAGACCAAACTGACTTCACTTGGCTTAAAAGGGCCTCTGACAGACTGGAGTTGAGTTTGGATGAGTGTGAAGTTACACCATAGGATTCCTGACCACCTTCTATCAATAATGTGAGCTCAGAGCTCTTCTGCCAGAAGATAACGGTCTGTGCCACCACCACCTCAGGCAAATTTCACTTTGAGGTTGGTTTAGATTTTTCCCATACTCTCAATCAAAAAAAATAATCTAGCATTCCTCTTCAATCCCCCTTCCTAAGACTAAACAAACCCCAGATCAATCTCTGGAATCAGAATTGCCAAACCTTGACACCATTGCAGATATAATGGGTTGGTGGCCAATCAGAAAAGACTCACAGATGGAAAACGAAGCAGCAGCTTTAGGTATCTTAAACTGCCAGACTAACATGGAACAGAGACCGATGTCCAAATCAAACTCCAGCATGAAGAAAGAGAAGTTTCTCAAAGAGATATCCGGAGATGCTTGGTCTGGAGGGATTGGCAAATCTGAAGAAGGATTTCAGGAGTTGGCTCCTGGGCTGAGGTTTTCCTGGTGTTAGGGGGAACTCCAGGTGGAGTAAACTGATAATACTCTGCTGTAACTGTGTCCTGCTAATAGATGCTAGGTTTTCCAGATAGTCTTTTGTTAGCAGAACAAGGCAACTCCAACAGGCTCAGGTATCCTGCTGACAGGGTGCTTCAGGAAGGGGAAACAAAACACAAGAGTAGAGGCAGCAGGGTCAGTGGCTCCAGCAGCAGGAATCTCCAGGCAATTCCAGGGTCAGAGTGAGTGGGATCCTTCTTTTTTATTAATGTTGCTGTTATATTTCATCAGTTCTATCTAATTATGACTTATTTTGCAATGTGAAGTGGTCTTATGAAGGTGGGATGAAGGTTCTCCTGATAGGACCACAGAATTAAAATGGAAATATTTGCACTTCTGTTATCATCCACCTTTCTCATATTTAGCTTGTTTTCCCTCACTAATATGAGAGGAGGTTCTTCCAGAAACTCACTCTTATTATTAGGAAGCTTTTCCTTACTTACAGCCTACATTAACTTATGACCAGTTTAGACTGATTTATTATTATGCTTTCCTCTTCAATGTTCTAATTTACTCATGAACAAACCCCAGACGGCCTCTCAGCAGCACCGGTAGATTACTTACGACAAAAATTCCTGTATCTTTCCAGACACTCACCTTTCCATTTCCAGGGAGTCCTATTAGTCCTTTCTGTGCTCCATTGCTATTATGAATTCACCTTTCCTTGCAGAAAGCCTTTAGGCTCACAATATACCCCAGCAAGGTTTTTCCCGTACTTAATGAGCAAGAAATTGGGGGTTTGCATTTCTAGCCTTGAATTGGGAACTTGTGTGCTGTATGTCCAGTCTCTCCTAAATCTAGCCAGCATGTGTAGTGTATCTGTATGGAAAGGGAGAAGCAAAAGTTGCCCTGTCCCACAGAGAAAAAGGTTTCCTAGCAATAAGTAAAAGTGGAATAATGATCCTGCTGTTCAGACACACCTTAGAAATATAATGAATAGAGCTGACAGGCACAATTTGGAAGTCTAGAAATATATTTGTCATCAAGGAATTAAAAATGGAAAAGGCTTGGCTTACAAGCGCCAGCAGAAAATCAACTTCCCATCATGTGATGGTTGCAGGCACTGCCGAGGCCAGGATGTGATTTACCTTTGTAAGCAATCCCCCAGTTCTGTCTGGGTCTGTCCTGGAGCTATCATTGTGTCCCAAACACTCCCTGACATGCTCTTTGAACCCACGGAGCAAGGTTTACACTGTAGATTAGGTTTGCTTAACATTAACTCCCTTCTCCACCCAAAAATTTGACGTCTTCTCCTCTGATCCAGGAAATGGGAGGTCAGAGGACAATAACCCCGTTAGGCATGGGAGAGGGAGCAATATCCTGACAACCACGGGCACCAGCGGGGTGCTTCTGTCAAATCCCCGGTGGCTGGAGATCGGTTCTTCTGACAGCAACATGAGGCAGGTGCTGGGCATCTCCGAGAAGTTAATTTACTGAACATCAGTGTTTTTGATACAACGGCAAGAAAGGGCTTTACAGGATGTTCATGACCTCATCCTTTATCCTGAAGCTTGTCGGCTCTTTATAATCTCTGCGTATGCCGAAGAGAAACTGGGAAAGACCGAGTTGTTCTTCCTCAGATCATAGTGAAAGTGCTGACGGATCGGATTGTTGTGTCTTGGGATATTTCCTGGAAGAAGCAATCTTATGTTTTATAACTTCATGGCTGCAGTCCATCTCTATTCAGCAAGCTTTCGAGTAGTTCTGGAATGATACAGCCCATCCATATCAACTGCTTTCTGTGCTGCCATTCACCCAGAGTCATGTCGCTGCCAGACTAAAAAGCAACCAGAGAGGCTCTGGCTAAAGCGTGGTCACCCTTAATCAAGTTAGTTGATTGTTTTGAGAAGTGGAAATTAATTAGTGCTTCTTGGTTTTGTGGGTGTTTTTTCCGCTAAGTGGAAGATAGGTTGCATATCCAGGCATCCTATATGAACTGGAGACAAGGGAATACTCTAAAGCTGTAATAAAAATACTCTTTACCTCCTAGACAGAGAAAGCATCCAAGAAACACACCCTCCTTCACAGAGCTCTCTGAGACGGACACAGGCCCTTTGAGAATATTGTGTTCTCATGAGATACTAAGGGGATCTTTCTCCTGCTGAAGAGTGGGAAACATTAGAATGAGTTTCCTGGAAAGGATGTGGCGTTTCCGTCAGCAGACGTCTTTATGAGAAAGTGAGATAAACATCTGTTAATATTAATATAGGCATATCTGAAGCTGGCTTACAGAGGTCCTCTCAGAACAGAGAGTGATTCAATTGCCCTATGCAGAATTCACGTGAGTCTTAGTGCACCAGTTTCTCAGCAGAGAGACTTCTTGATCACTTAACAGGCAAAGCATCACGTCCTGTCACGACATTCTAATCTCATTTTGTCTAGGAAACACCTGGAGAACATGGAAAGCCTGAGCAGTGAGAGGATCTATACCCCTGTTCACCTGAACCATGTAACAGTAGTCCCAGGTGGTACCATTAGGATGGAAACACCATTTTCTGGGTGATGCTGGAAAACCTGGTCCTGGTCCTTGCAGACATAAAATTCTCAGAGACATCTTAATTTGTGGTCAGCACAGTATTCACTGCATTGCAGTATAGGCAAGCATGTTCGAGCCTTCTTTCACAAAAGGTTTGTCTACTCTGTATGTCATGAATCATGTTCAAACATACCTTTCAGCAACTGCCAGCATCTTGTCTGGCTGTCAGAGTGAAATCATGGTGCTGCACCTCATTTCTCATCTTCCACTTTGAAAGAACACTGAGGTAAACATAGGAACGGTGCTTTTTCGGTGCTGTTGAATCACCGTGATATTCTGGTAATCATTATTTCTTTATATCAAGGAAAATGACAAGGAGCTCCATAAAGGAAATTGGGTCTACTGCGTTGTGGTTTAGTTTGTTTGTTTTTTTTTTTTTTTGCTAAAGTAATAGATTTGCTTCTGTCGTGATGATTGTGATATCTAATACAGTTCAATCTGAGAAACATCTGAAGGCAATCATAAGTGTGAGCAGAGTGAAGGAGGGCACAGGAGGTGCTGTGCATTTTCAGCAGTGCTGCCAGTTGACCGATTTGCATCATCTTCATTTAACGATCAAGCCCGGAGGGAAGGACAGTTTGACCATGTTTGTTTGCCATTAATATATCCAACATCCTATCTTGTACACAGCAATAAAACTGGAAGAGGTTGTCCTCCCCTGCAGATATGACTCTAGAAAGGCTCAGGGAAAATTAAACCTCTTTTCAGTTTCCAGCTTCTGATAGGCAATATAATACATCATAAAATTATGCTATCTGAAGTAGAGGTATTTTTTATCAGAACACCTTTTTTCACAGTTATTTGTTTGGAAGACAACTCAATACTCACCATCAAATAAGCAAAGATTTCTACAGTGTCTTCTTCAAAAAGCCTCTGTGGACCTTGGTTGAAAAGTTTCCACTCAAACTGCTTTCTGATAGATCATTAAGATTCTTGGCAAAAGAACTTTATCATCCTTCCAAAAAGTGTTTGCTTTCCATGGCATATTGCAATATTTGCAGTAAAAGGAAATAGCTAAAGACCACAAATGTTCCCAAGGACAAAGCACAGTAGGACCTTGTGGGAATTGTATTTTTGGTACCTCAAGTCCTCCTTCCCTAGTCTGGGCCAAATATTTCAGTTAGACTACATCTCCCATGATGCTGCAGTGCCAAGCGCCCTCACCATGATCCCAGGGAGGTGAAACTACGAGGTATTTGCTGTCCAGGGAAGTGAGTGGGTACAGAAAATATTGGTATTACAGTCCAATAAGAAACTGCTACACATTTTCCAAATGTGTACCATCAGGCTTTAGCCAAAAGCTTTCATTTTTCAGCTGAATCGTTTTTTACCCCAAATCAGTGTTTTCTGTGGAAAAAATCAACATCACATTCTAACCTGCTTGGTTTTGAACTACAAAGGCAAAATGAATCTCAGAGGAGCTATACCCAAAGGCATGGATTTTCAGCTGGTGTCAATTAACATTACGAGCACTTGTTATGAGGCGAGCAATGCTGACTTAGAGGAGCTAAAGATTAAGCCAAAGGTTTGTAAAGTACTGTGTGTTCTCCAGACAAAAAGTAATACATATTTTCTCTTTAAACCCTGGCTCAGGCAGAAAATAAGGAAGAATACACTGTTCTTCTTAAAAGAGTCTTTTTAAATAACCTGTTGTTTCACCTTTCCTATTCTTCTGCGCTAACGTTAATTGATCTAACTTTTTAGAGGTGTTTGGTTATGATCAGTGTCATGCATAATCAGGAAAGAAACTAAGAATTTTGGTTTTATATCCATGTTTTCACAGTCTTGGTATTATGTTTAATTTAGTATCTTGAGGCTCCTTCTTGCTTTCTGTACCATTTCCGTCAACTACGTTCTGTATTTTTAGAAAGTACACATGCATTTTTTCTGCCATGCTGTCCATAATACAGGAGGAGATGCCTGCAAACATCTTTAAAGGTGCTGTATTGGTCCTTCAAAGCCTCCCTTACAGCACTCCTTGTCTTGAAATTCTACAAACAACTTGATGACATTTAGTTTTCTGATATGAGTAATAGCTATTGTGCTACTCAAAACAGTGGGATTTAGCTGATCAAAGACAGACATATGTCTGTATTGTATGTCTCTACATCTAAAACCATCTTCCCAGCCTCTCTTTCTAGTCAAAGGAGAGAAACGGGCAATTTTGGGTGTGATTCAGCTGATCTCTTTTGAAAGTCTCCTTTAAGATGAAGTGTTCTGCAACTTAAACTCTTTTTACAGTGTTAGTTATATCTCCGTGAATTATAAAGGGAGCCAAGGGTGTCCAGATCAGATGGAAGTATTGGTTGGAGAAATGATCATAGAATCATAGCATCGTTATGGTTGGAAGAGATCAAGTCCAGCCATTAACCTAACACTATCAAGTTACCCCTAAACCATGTCCCTCAGCCCACATCTACACATTTTTTAAGTACGTCCAGGGATGGTGACTCCACCACTTCCCTGTGCAGCCTGTTCCAATGTTTGACAACCCTTTCTGTGAAGAATTTTTTCCTAATATCCAATCTAAACCTCCCCTGGGGGAACTTGAGGCCATTTCCTCTTGTCTCATTGCCTGTTACTTGGCAGAAGAGACTGACACCCCCTTGCCACAACCTCCTTCCAGGGAGCTGCAGACAGCGAAAAGTTCTCCTGTCAGCCTCCTTTTCTCCAGGCTGAACAACCCCAGTTCCCTCAGCTGCTCCTCACAAGGCTTGTGCTCCAGACCCCTCACCAGCTTTGTTGCCCTTCTCTGGACACGCTCCTGCACCTCACTGTCTTTCTTGTAGTGAGGGGCCCAAAACTGAGCACAGTACTCAAGGTGGGGTCTCACCAGTGCCGAGTACAGGGGGACGATCACTGTCCCAGTCCTGCTCACCACACTATTCCTGGTACAGGCCAGGATGCCGCTGGCCTTCTTGGCCACCTGGGCACACTGCCGGCTCATATTCAGCCGGCTGTCCACCAACACACCCAGGTCCTTTTCTGCAGGGCAGCTTTCGAGCCACTCCGCCCCAAGCCTGTAGCGCTGCATGGGGTTGTTGTGACCCAAGTGCAGGGCCTGGCACTTGGCCTTGTTGAACCTCTCTAGACCACTCACCAGCTTTGTTGCCCTTCTCTGAACATGCTCCAGTGCCTCAATGTCCTTCCTGTAATGAAAGGCCCAAGAGAGATTAATCCCAACTGTAGTCTCTCTAGCTTTTTACAGAGACACATGCAGCAGTCCTCCATCCTTGTCCCTCCACATGACTGGAAGGATGTCCTTTCAGGTGTAAGCTTTTCAGCTGGTGTGAAAAGTGTGAATTTTGGTGATATCACAAGACATGCGTGCCATGTCCATCACATATGTGGATAAGCATGTGCACTCCTGGCATAGGACTGGCTTCTGATTTTTCATGGAGCTGGGTGTGCAAAACTTCAGGTCCTGTGGCAGATGCATTTGTGGGCACACGCTGAAGCAGACGTGGAAAGAAGAACCACAGATCCAGGCAGATTAAATTCTAGCAGATTAAATTCAACCCACAGGACACAATGCCCACATTAATGCTGTCTCTGTTTCTTTCCGTCTATAAGTCCTGCTAAGGTAGTCCTTATCCACACCCTTTTCCAGGCTTCCTAATCAGTGTTAGAGAAACAGTCCACATTATTCTTGGTCACCTCAGGGCCATTTTTGATCAGATATCGTGATGAGAACAGGCATGACGTAATTACCCCCACAAAACCAAAATAATAATAGTGATGATAATAATTTATTATTATTTCTCTTTGTATGTTTGCCCATTTTGGACAGTTAATTCCACTGAAAAGGGACATGTTTTCAATTAAACAAAATGGGATTTAAAATGAAAAGGCATTGACCTTAAAATTAGACCAGGAGTTTTCATCTCAGAGGTCAGTTGTTCCTGGCAGTAGTGGCAATGTGTCATGAGTAGATTGGTTTGAAAATTGAAAGCATTTAGAACAGCTGTGCCAAAGATATTTTTGCACACTTATTATTGCCTTTGAAACTACAGTGCAATTTCTTTTACA
Organism: Ibidorhyncha struthersii; assembly: GCA_013398815.1. Classification (NCBI taxonomy): domain Eukaryota; kingdom Metazoa; phylum Chordata; class Aves; order Charadriiformes; family Charadriidae; genus Ibidorhyncha; species Ibidorhyncha struthersii. Next base: position 228,170 of record VZSZ01011515.1, on the reverse strand, counting down.
TGTTGCAATAAATAATGGTCTTCCATATCTGGACATAAGTAGCTTTATATTGAAGGAAGGAAAAAAAAAAAGGCAGTTGAGCATGTGAGGTAGTTACTAAACTTCTCACCAAACTCTTGGATTTAAGATGAAGTTTCTGTTAGCTTGTACATCGATGCTAGTTACGTCTTCGTGGACATACATACAGAGCCATGACCCGTGCAGTGGGTTATCAGTGCCATTTCATAAAACTCCTTAAAAAAGGAAAAGAAACTGTTTCAATTAAACATTAAAAATTAAACCATTAAATTAATTGAAAAATTAAATTAAATTCATTAACCAGTTAAAATACGGACTTAAAATTAGGTTAATTCTGGACTTATTTTTCTTTCCCTATGGTTGGGTTCTCTAAGGAGTGGGCTGTACTACCTTCCAGGAGTCTGAACTAGCTGGGGGTCCCTTTCCAGCATGAAAAGACATCTTCCTAATAGCTGTTAGAAATCCACTGCTGTTTCCAAGGTAAACAGCAGCTGCAATTGTCCAGCATGTAAGATCAAGTGTTAGAGGTCACAACCGTTGTTGAGGGAAAACACTTAAGAGTGTACTTGACTTGAACCATGTGTGTGAAGCTGCAGCAGCACAGGGGGGTTAACAGATCCCAGCTGGGTCCAGCTTTGATTGAACTGGTGGGTGACAGGCACAGGAAGACGGATCAACAAATGGGTGAGTAGGTGCAAGAGAGTAAGTTATTTCTCCCATGGCTAGTGAGTGGAAAGGGAGATATCTAGGAAGTTATTCCTCTGTGCTATTAGCCAGTTTTCTTCCTTTTGGGGTTTGGTTTAGGGTTTTTTTTTGAGTTTTTGGCAGATAATAAACATGCCCCAGTGAAAGGGCGTTACAAGGCTTAGAGACTAAATGAAACCACGCAGCAGTTTGCAGCATGTTTAAATCCCATTGACACCAGGGTGCCATCGACTTGTACTGCAGAGTGTCGCTGACCTGGGGCATATATGACAGCATACCAGTGCAACGTCCATTGATTGAGCAGCTCAGAGCTGCCACTCTCCTCTACTGAGTATAGGATTCACACCATTTACTTTTGTCTCATCTTTCTCCGTTCCTGGAAGTTGAGCAGGGAGATCCCAGCTCTGTGCAGCATCACTGGGTCCTGCTAAAGGTGTTTTACCCAGAAGACATTGTCCTGCTAGGAAGTGTGTGGCAGCTGTAACCTGCCACCGTGAATGTTTCCGTTGTATGACCTGTCACCTCCAACATGAGCCCATGACCTATTGTGGCACTGTCTCGCATGTCATGGACAACAACATTAGCTTTTCCTACAGAAAAAAATGGAAATATATATTTTACAGGCAATGCTTAGATTCCGATTTCTAAAAATATGTACACTCGTCACAAAGTCATATTTTCAGTATTTACCAGACATTTTTTTTGCTTTAAGCTTTAGTAACCACTGTGTATACAGAGCTTCATGTCAGTGCCATTTCCGATTCCAGCTGGCTGAAGATGTTGGTAAGGAGGTTATCAACCCAGATGCGATTTATTATTATTGCCTTCTCCCTTTGTCCAAACATTTTTCTAACCTGTTAAGCTTTCTGTGATCGATAGTTTCAGATGATTTTTCTTTTGCCAAGTGCTGAGCTAAAAATGCCTTTCCTTAATCAAGAAAATATCCGCAGGGGCTAGACTTTAATGTGGAGTAGTATATCTGGGTCTTTTGATTAAAAACATGAAAAAAAAAATTGGTAAGAATCCACCAACTGATAGCAAATTCAGTCTCTAGATACAGTAGTTTTGATATACAAAATATTACTGTATGATGTTACAGTGCATTTCTCTAGGATGATTTGAATCAGATTGTTTTTTGCTTCAGGTTTGTAGTTAGATAAATGCCAGACATCCATTTTGCATACTGAACCAGTTGTACGGCTCTTTGAAAAACTCATCGAGCAAAAGGCATTAGAAAGATGTCTCTTTAAATCCCAGGTCACAGTACTGAGCTATGGTAACCCCATGGAGGGCTTCTTCCAGCATGACCCCACTTCTTTTTGCACCAGAGCTTCTTGGGGATCATCATGTGAGGGATAAAAGCACCTTGCCAGAAAGCTTGCTGGAAAGAAAATGGCAAGTAGAGTCAAGGAACAGAGGAAGATCTCTGAACAAGTCTTCTGGAGAAGGGCCTCAGGAGGAGCTTCATAGAAGAGCAAGTATGGAAAAGGACTACAAAGAGGGAACTGAATTAGTTGTCCAGTTCTTAGAATCATAGAATCATCTAGGTTGGAAGGGACCTTTAAGATCATCGAGTCCAACCATCAACCTAACACTGCCAAAACCACCACTAAACCACGTCCCTCAGCACCATGTCTACCCGTCTCTTAAATACCTCCAGGGATGGTGATTCCACCAATTCCCTGGGCAACCTGTTCCTGCATTTGTGACAGTGCAACAGTTTTATGGCTCCTGGTGTGTGGCTTCAGGTTCTACCATACCCCTATCATCTCTTTTCTGGAAAAGGCCTGGAAAAAAAGGGTGGAGGAGGGCTCACTTTTCTTTTGCTGGAGATCCGTTCACAAATTGTCCAGAATTACTCTGTGACAGTGTCGCTGCTAGAAGAGGGATGAAAGGACAGGGACAGAGGAGGAAAGGAACTGCTAGATCCAAAATAGTCAGCTGGGGTGGTAATCCAGGAAAAAATCCTGCTTGTCCTGGCTGCAGGGTGGATTCTTACAGCAGGGCTAGGACAACTAAGCTTCCTTATAGGTACTGGAGAAAAAGAGCCCCTCTTACTGCGCAGATCTGAAGAGAAAAAATAAATACAAGAGGTGAATTACATCCCAGATTGCCTTGACTAGATTGCTTCAGTGTCCTCCAAATATAAAGACAAAGCAGAAGTTCAGGTATAACTACTTCTTCCTTGCAGGTGCTCATGTCTCACCAGATGAATCTGACGTGATTCTCCTGAGAGGAACCTCCTGTTTAAGAAGGGGCTGGGTGTTTCCCTGGGGACATCCTTTCTGCGAAGGTGGTAGCTCCAATAAAGCGTTGTGCTCAATGTGTGACACAGGCACAGTTTTAGATGATATTTAGTTTGAAGTGACATGTTGGTTAAGCATCCCTGTGAGTTCACATGGAACGGGTTCTGGGAAGCAAAGAGCACTCTAGGCAAATCAGAGTATTACCTTGTAAAACTAATACCTCTTAATTTCCTTGGATCTAGTTGACAAAAGTTTTCTAAACTCCTCTAATAGTGCTTATTTTGGTCAAAATTCTTTGCTAAAGTTGTGTCACATTAAGTAGCTGGAATGGTCTTTTTTTTTTAATTAAAACCTCTTAAAATCAGACATATATAGTTAATAGTTTTCAACTCGCTCAAAAATCCCACTTTAAATGCCAATGAAATACACTTTGATTCAAGGCCAAGGAAACAGAGGTGGATCAAGATCACAGACGGGGGTATAAATCAAGTGGATTCTGAAATCCTTTTTGGCACATCAGCAGCAGCAGGCTAGTGGCGGCAAGTGTGATCAGGAGGCAAAAAGCAGCCCTTTTTCACACTCCTCCAAAAAAAAAGTGAGCATCTTGTTGCTTCCAGATGTTCTGAAAGGAAAAAGAGAAATGCACTGAAATGGGGTTAGGCCACATCACAGGGGAGAAATCCAGTAGAGACTTAAACATGATTTTCTGAGGAAGTCTATAAAATTGATTGCTGAAAGCTGGGAGGGTGTGGTGGGGAAAAGTAACTCTATACTGTCTGAGTTTCTTCTACTTTTTCCTTCTGTACTTGCTTTAGCATCCTGTGCTGGAGAGGGAATCCTGGCCCAGGTTGCTCTGACAGATACAGCCAGTTTTTGTACGTTTGTGCTCCGCAGTTATGCCAGGGAAAGGCACTATCTTACAAAAGCTGTGTAGCTCTCAAAGCAGTCTGATAAGGCTTATAGGAGCCCACAGAAGATGCAAGCAAAATTAGACAAAATGCTGACACAAAGACCTGGATTCTAAGACCTGTCTATACGAAAACACATTATTTACTTCTGTTGCATTGAAAACCACAAGAATACTTTATGTGCTTGCAACAGAGAAAATAAAACAAATAATGGAGTATAAAATGCTACAGGAAGTGTTAAAGCTTAGTTTAATTTTTATTCAGTTGCAAATGAAAATATTTAGTATTGCAGAAATTAGTTCATGCTTCCCCCCCCACACACACACACCTTTTTTTGTTCCCCTGAATTGATCTGTCTTGAATTGAAACAGATTGAGAAATCTTTGTCTTTGCTCCCTGTGAGAGGGAAAACTAATGGGAAAAGTCAAAACAGACCATAATGTCAACTTTCTTCCAAGAGGGTAAATAAGTTCGATGATTATATATTTCAGGTAAGGATCTTTCCCAATTTATTTGAAGTCTGGAATGAGAGTCTTTAATGTTTCTATTCTCATAGATTCTTCTAGGGAAATTTCATTTTATGGAAGTGGTAGAGGATTAGAAAACATTTTCTAATAAAAGACTGTACCCCAAAATATTTATCCAAAAAAACACTCACGATTTCTTTCTTTTAAAACCAAACAGAACAAACTTGTAAGTTTAGGTCTTAACATGGTTAAAAGAATAATACATACCATTCTGAATGCTATTAGAACATTTATGAAATAAAACAAAAGCCCATATAACTGTTTTAAAGCATTTCTTAAAATGAGCTAAGAAAGCTAACATCCAGAAAATGAGGGCATTGAAATCCAAATTACATTTATAGCCAGTAAAAAATCGTAGACTATAATTAATCCAGCAGAACATCCAGGAGATCAACTAATTTGCCAGGACTCTGTCACAGCATTTATGCATGAACTGACCCAATACAAATGAACATCTAAAATTAAACTCAAAAGTTTTGAGTTCATACGAGTGGCAAGGAGCATTACACCCATTGACATATTGGAAGGCATAAGATTTATGCTGCTGGCTTTCTGTTTTCCAGGCCATTCCTTCCCTGTTTTCCAGAAAAAAAAAAAGAAAAAAAAACTGTCACATTCCTTCTAGTTATGGGAAAACTTTTCAATTACACAACAGGTGTTTAACCAAATTAGGATAAGAGCAAAACCAATAGACAAAGCATACAGCAAAGCTTTCTCCCCCACCTGCCCTTCCTTGGGCTTCTCCAAAATGTAAAGAAAGCATGTAAGTACGTTATCCAAAATCCCCTTAGCGGTTTTGTAAGGTCTGAGGTCATTCCATGCTTCAACTAGTAACCCAAGGTGACCTCATAACCAAGTGCATGACTGTATTGCAGTTAAATTGATTAATAGTGGTGCAATCAAAAGATTCCAGTTCTCCTGCCAGTAAAGAAGGCCTAGGAACCACGGGTTAATTCTCCAAGTCATTTTCTTTACATAAGTTTGTCGACTCCCTGGGTTCCTGGAGACGGATTTGTTTGTAAGAGAAGGCCTGAGGAACAGGAGCTTGATGAATCTGCCCATTTCAACTGTCTGGAAAGGATCCTTTTTGTTAGACATGTGGAATGAGTTTTACAAGTCATCCTGGACTGTGTAACTCAGTCTCTCTTTTCAGACAGGAAAAAAAAAAAATAAGAGGGGGGGGTCTGCAACCATTAAGTTTGTTTTCTTCATCTCTCCTCCATTTTTCAGTTGCAACAAAAAATGCTAAAGTAACAAAACTTAAAAAATGCATGCAAATTTGTAAAATTTCAGAGGAATGTTACAAGCTAGCTAGATACTCATTCTAGGCAAACCACTAAGACTTTCACCAGTACCATCACTTTAAAATCCCAGTTACTGTACTTGCCAGTTTTCTGTGAAAGACAATACTATAAGTACTGCAAGTCTTCTTTTGAACAGACTTTTCATATTTGATGTCCATGAAGGATTTAGAGCATCAGTTGCTGAAGGCAACAAAAGACGGGATTCATCTTTTCTAATTTTTTGATGAAAACCTCTAAACATGAACTTGTCATCTTGACTCTCACTTAAACCCAGTGGAGGAAAATGTCGGCTTCTACGGCCTGATTCATCCGTCCCACTTTAAGCCTCTGCTTTGGACAAATCAGACATTAAATCCATTAAATCTCTCTCAAGTACAAATAATGATTAACCCAGTTGATTAGCTTGGGTGTAGCTGTCCACAAATAATCAGGCAGATCCCATCACTAACTATGGTTTGAAGCTTTGAAAATTTCCTCACTAATTATCACTGCAGTAGGGCACTAAAAATAATTTCGATTTGATCAGGCCCATTCTTATTCATCTTCCATTATGATTAACACTTCAGCTGCTAAGTTTTTTTTAAGCCGGCCTTAAGGAGTATTTCCTCATTTATCTGTCTGTTTTATCAAAATGGAAAGGTTTTAGGTTTGTGTTTTGGTTTGTTTTGGCTTTTTTTCAATAGCTAAAATAAAAATATTTTTATTAAAAATATTAATTCAATTTCTAGTTTTGTTCCAAATGTCTTTTTTATTCTCTTTTCTATCATGTTGCTCTTCTTTCCCTTTGTACCACCAGAGAACTTTTACTCTGCATTTAAATTTTGTTCTTTTCAACTGTTTTTCTGTTTGTTTTTTTTTTTTTTTTTTTTTTAAGAGAGGAGACTTGGAGGGATTGAAAAAACACCACAATCCTCAAAGTTCCGAAAAGTTTTTTTAAAATTTCTGCCATTTGCATAGTTCAAAAGCACTTTCAAATTCATGGATTATGTTATGTTTTCTGTATTTGGGGTTAACAAAATCAACATGTAATGTTAGTTTTCATCACCACAAATAAGCAGAAAACCATACCTGGGCACCCAGTCCAAAACATAGAACAAGAAAAGGTCATCTAGATTCCTTTGGGAAAGTATATTTTCTATTAAATTTTCTGCTGCTCTTTCAAGTCCACTTTTACATGCAGGTAAAGTTTTATACATACTAGATTGTTTTAAATAAAAATAGAATTCCTAAATTAATATTTTCCTCATAAAAACTTTATTTGTTACTCCCTTGTGACTTTTGATTACTATTTTCCCTTCGTAACATTAGAGATGAAATAGCCACAATAACTGACATTCTTCATCAACTCAAAACCTAGTCTTTTTAAAGGAGTATAGAAAATTAAATCCATTAAAATATTGATAAAATATAATGAAAATATTTTAATGTTTCCATTTGAAGCTAGAAACCTACTTATAAATTTCTTAACTTCAATTGTATATGGAAGTATCTTGAGCAGGTCTTCCAATTTTTTATGCCCTGAGTGGCAATGTCTGCTGACAGATTACACATAATAAAAAAAAATTCAATGTTGGGATGTTTTGCTCACTCTTTTCTGATTTTTTAACCTGGTCCTTATGGCTTTTAACTCTTCTTGCTGTCACTCCTTGCCTTTGCAAATATTTGTAGACACCTGTTCTACCTCTGCGCTTAGTAATCCTTTGGTTAGCTTAATTCCTTTGCTTTGACAATTAAACTGTTCACAGCAGTTCTGGGAGAAATCTTTGGGAACTATGCTCTTCATTTTATTTTACAGCTGTGGTAATTCCACCCAGCTGGCTTTCTGGATTGTATTAAAAATACCTCCAGATAGTTCCACAGTGTACTAAGTGCATAGTGTGCTTTGAAGTCGGACTAAAACATATCAGCCTGACTCAATGGGATTTCATATTTCTTGTTTTGGTGTCATCCTTAGGTATTCATACGACTTTACCTATGAAACTGACACCACGGCAAATACCTTCTGCATCTCAACATCCAGCTGCCCTGGGCCTGGCTGTTACCCTTGTGGTGGACATGGTGCAGTCATAACCCAACAATGAGGGCTGAGACTCTCTTAGAAGCACAGAAGTTGAAAATCAACAGGAGTTTTAACGACAGGAGAAACACAGTAGCAGTGCCCATATCTCTAAGCACGTCAACCTCTTTTATAAAAAGAACATACGGTGTACTGCATAAAATGCTAGACGTGTAGTACTGACTCTTGCTGTCACCTTTAATGAGGGATGTATTCTAGCTATCCGAAGGCTGGAAGAAAAACATCTAGGCTAAGCCAGTCATATGGGTGGCTTTCATATAACTTGAAATATCTCCAAATTTTCCCAGGCTCAATCCTTTTGGAGTGGGAGCTTGACACTAGCTGGGTTGCACTTGGGCAAGTCACATGGCACTAGACTCTTACAGGTGTGCAAATAAATCAAGAACTCACAGTAAGGTAGATGATCCAAACTGTAGTCTTCCCCTCTACTCAAGAGAAGGAAATCAGGTACTTTATGGGAAAGTTTAAGCAGAACATATGAGTGGGGTGACATCTCTTGCAGATGAGGCCTGTCCCTTACTGTTGACTTTAGAGAAGGCTCAGAAAACGTGCTTTTGGACAACTAAACTCAGGCAAGATTGAGTCATACTCTGTTGGGGCAAATTCCAAACTAGTTAAAATTAAGTTTGGAGGAAGAACTGTACTTTGCTTTATAGGAGTATGTGAGTACTAGTTTTGGGTCAGAAGAGGCCAGGATGGTGTATAAGATTGTCTTTGCAGTGTACTCAGTGTGTTTGCATGTACACACTGCAAGCCGGCAGTGTGCCCAGGTGGCCAAGAAAGCCAACAGCATCCTGGCTTGTATTAGAAATAGCGTGGCCAGCAGAAGTAGGGAGGTGATTGTGCCCCTGTACTCAACACTGGTGAGGCCACACCTCGAGTATTGTGTCCAGTTTTGGGCACCTCAATACAAGAGAGATATCGAGGTGCTGGAGCGAGTGCAGAGGAGGGCAACGAAACTGGTGAAGGGCCTAGCAGACAAATCATATGAAGAGCGGTTGAAGGAGCTGGGACTGTTTAGTTTGAGGAAGAGAAGGCTGAGGGGAAACCTCACCACTCTCTACAACTATTTGAAAGGACACTGTAGAGAGGTTGGTGCTGGTCTCTTCTCACAGGTAATTAATGACAGAACAAGAGGGAATGGCTTCAAGCTCCAACAGGGTAGGTTTAGACTGAACATTAGGAAAGAATTTTTCACAGAAAGGGTGGTTGGGCATTGGAATAGACTGCCCAGGGAGGTGGTTGAGTCACCATCCCTGGATGTGTTTAAGAGACGTTTAGATGTGGTGTTGGCGGATATGGTGTAGGGGAGAACTTTGTAGAGTAGGGTAGATGGTTGGACTCGATGATCCCAAGGGTCTCTTCCAACCTAGACAATTCTATGATTCTATGATTCTACATCAATCTATGCATCTTAGCATTGCAGCAGCACTATCATGAAGCTTTTGCACAAAGGAAGTTGGGTTTTTTTTTCCAAATCCTGGAGTACACTACCTAGTTAGCCTGCAAGCAGGCTAACTAGTTTCGCCAGCAAGTTGCCTGTCTCTATCGTGCAAATTAAAAGTAATAATTCCTATCATATTAGGTATTCCAAAGCAAGACATGTGGGATTCAGCTCACAGATTAAGAAATTTAAATTTATGTATTGACTAGGTTCTTTCTTAACTGTAACAGGAGGTCACACCTTGGCCTCAATCCTGTTCTTCACACACAGATGACTAGCTCCAGTTGAGATCTCCAGGACATACCTCATCATCTCCAGCTGCTGCTCCAGAAAAATACAGGTCTCCTCTAGCTCCTGTGTCCCATCATTGAGCCCAGTGGGGATGTTTCTGATGACTTAGGGTATTTCAAATGACAGTAGACACCACAGTGTGGACAACTCAGCCGAGCATGCAGAGCTTACACGTAGACAACTATGTTGTTGGAAGCAGTGTGACTCAGTTCCCTAAATGTGGATGTTTCAGGTAATTTCAGACACTGTATCTGAGATGAGTCTATGACAGCACTCAGGAGACTTGCCCTTGTTGAGTGACACATGAAATATCTAAGAATACATAAAATAAAGCCGATCCCTTGCCTCTGACCTATCCAGTGGCACATTTGCCAGGGTCAGGCCTGCAAAGTCTGGTCAGTGGTTGCCTTGTGGCAATATTTGTCACAGTAGGCACTGATTGGCTTGTCAGACATGCCAAAATATCCACGTATCCAGTTACTAGAAGTCTTTCTGTCGGCTTCTCTGGAATTTGAATAAAGGCGTATGGTAAGGCAGGTTAGAGAATGGAAGAAACAGAGCCTGCAGTTAATTAGGTTTGCTCAGATCTAATGTCTTTTTTTAATGTTGGTTATTTTTGACATGATATTTTTTGTACAGATGCTGTTGTCTGCAGTGGTTAACACCAAGGTTTGATCCAGCACCATGGGAGTCATCGGGCCACCCTTTTTCCTATTTAATTGTTAATAGCCAGTCTTGATTCGCAGTCCTGTTGTCAGATGTGAAGGCTGATAAAGGGGCTGTGAGCAGAATGCTATTTTTCATCACTTGTGTTGTTTAGCAAACGTGTTGCAACACAAGGCTGAAGTGTTCAACATCCAAACCCCAAAGCACTTCGCACTTCTAACCTCTTCCTTCTGCCTCTCATCTCCTTCAGGAACAGAAGGAGGTAATTTCCAAGGTCAACATGTCCCCTTTTATACAGATACTCTTTTGAAAGAGAAAGAGGGAGAAACACACATTCATTTTGACCTGTGAATTCCAAGTTTAAAAGGACTCTGATGAATAACCCTCCCCCCATTTGAAAGGCTCACTTCTAACATACCTCAGGAACAGCCAGATCTGATAGGGTATATCACTCAGAATTCTTTCATGTAGCTCATTTCCTAATCTCTTTGCTCCATCACTGGAAGGTTAATAGGAAAAACAACAAATGGGCATATTGCTGCAATCAGGCAAAAATCCCAACTCTGTTTACATGGTTACACAGCTTTCATGTGAAGATGGCAAACAGATGGTTCCCTGAACAGAAAGACACCTATATCTGTACTTCTTTTGCTTTGGTGGGAGGTAATTTCATCCTCTACCTTGTGCAGCAGTGCCGGGAGGCCATCACTGGGATGAGACGTGTCAAGCAAGGTGCTACAGAGATTCATTGCAACAAGCCCCACAGAACTGATAATTAAAATGAATAGTTATATCCCTGTTTGAGTGAGACCCAGGAGCTTATGACTGGCTTCCTTTGAGTAAACAGATGCATCGCACGTGATTGTCTCCATCCAAGCTACCACCTGAAGCATCCTCTATAGTCAAAGGAAAGAAACAGGCCCTTTGAAGTGACTTGCTGGAAAGCAGTGATCTCACCACAGACTATTCTTCCATGTAAACTTCACAAACAGGTAGGGAGAAGTGGACCCGTGCTCCTGTTGGTCATAGAGACTTCAGGGCTGGAGTGAGCAACCTCCTTATTGAAAAAACAGGAGATACTAGTCCTTGATCTAAATTCTCTGGAACAGTAATAGATTCCTGTTCTGCAAAGACTGACCACAGAGTAGGATTTGATACATTCATTCATCAGGCCATAATTTTTGACAGGGTCAGGGTGATTAAAATGTTGCATGGTAAACAACAAGTTGAACACGAACCAGAGATGTGTCCTTGTAGCAGAGGAGGCCCACAGCTGCATTACCAAGTACGCTGCCAGCAGGTTGAGGGAGGTGGTACTTCTCTACTCAGAAGTGGTGAGACACATGTAGGGTACTGTGAACAGTGCTGGACTGCCCAGGACAAGTGGAATGGAAACAGTGGAGACCATGAAGGCCGTTAAGGGATCAGAGCACCTCTTACACACACAGAGTGAGAGAACTGGGTTGTTTAACCTGCAGACGAGAAAGCTCATGAGGATCTCATCAATGCTTATAAATACCTGATGGAGAAGGAGAAAATAAGTTGGAGACAGGATCTTATCAGTGATGCCCAGACACAGGGCAAGAGGCACTGGGCACAAACTGAAATACCAGAAATTCTGTTTAAACAGAGGAAAACTTTTTTGCTGTGAGGGTAGCTGAACACTGGAACGGGTTACCCAGGGAGTTTGTGGAGTCTCCATTCCCAGAGATATTCAAAACTTGACTGGACATGGCCCTGAACATCCTTCTCCAGCTGGACTGGACTAGAGGATCTCCGGAGGCCCCTCCCAACCTCAGCAATTCTGTAATACTGCATTGATGTATCCAGACCCAGAAAAAGAAGGGCAGACCCTACCCCAGGCCCAGGTGAAACAAGAGAAGGAGCCAGAACAACAGGAGAAAAATATAAGGGTCTCTATTTGGCAAACTTGCACATATTGGTCATTGATGGGGACTAAGGGTCTCACTAGTTAAGGGTTCTGTCTGTTTGGCTGATAGAGGAAAATGTTGCTGTGTGGACCATGTACATCATGCTGCATGGACCAGGCTCCACAGTGCAGCACCTTTGCAGCAGGGAGATGTTTGCAGCATTGAAGAACATGCATTCCTTAGACCAAGGAAAACAAATACCTAAAAAAAAGGAGGCAAGAGCTAAAGCAAATAAATACACCTTATATCTCACCCAGAAGGTAACAAGACAAATCCTGGACAAAAGCCAAAAAGGAGGAAATTCCAAAGTGAGAGGGAGGGGGAAGCCCTTGACAGGGAAAATGCTGAGTTACTGGTACTCACAAAATCTCAGGACAAAGGGGAAGATCTATTTTCTACTCCCTTATACAGCTGTTGCTGAGTTTCAGCATTTCAGTTTTGACTTGGGATGAAGTTGATTTTTTATGGCCTCACAGCTGTTGGGAGGTTTTAAACAAGAGCAAAGTAGGTATAAAACATCCCCCATGCCACAAGGACAGATCTAGGTACGCACTTTGCCAAGGTATCAATGACAGCATTGGATTTTACTTATAAATGTGAAAGTTCTCATCCAAGCCATGTTGAAATCAACAACAACAGAAAAAAAAAATACTTTCTTGGACTTTGGAAAGATTCAGTTTGGCCTCAGAGGTGGTGATTAAAACAGATAATGCACAGATTTCACTGGATTCACTGGAGAGCAGAATTGTAAATACGTTGATAGCACCACCCCACATGTATAACCGGGACCCAGCATGTGCCAGCATGAAAAAAACTTACTACTTACTCATCTCCTTCACTTGGTCCAGTCTGAAAGGTCTGAGGCATGAATTGATGTTTCAACCATGAGACTCTGCCCAATATATATTGAGTGTCCAACAT
>VZSZ01011515.1:190836-214619 GCA_013398815.1 Ibidorhyncha struthersii | reverse complement strand
CCTTTTCTCTTCTTGTTCTCTTCTTGTTCTCTTCTTTTGTTTTCTTTTTGCAGGTGAGTCTTGATTGAGTAACCCAGAACCATTCAGCTAATTGGTAACATTCATTTGTATATATAGATACATACAGTTCCACGCCCACATGTGCCTGGGTGAAATCTCATACCAGCATTTTTGCTCTTATGTAAGACATGGTTACTTTTGTTGTCTATTTCAGTGTGGTTTTCTGTATTTATATCAGTATTAAATGCAATTTATTAAGTTTACAACCTTGACAGTGTGAATACATTGCCATTTATTAGGCACTGGCAAGGCATTAAAACATCTGTTTTATAAGAAACACAGTACTTTCCTGGAGCTTTTGTTCCGTTAGATGGAATTACTTTGGGAAAGTCTCCAGAGAGAAAGCTCTGGCTCGACATCTTCTAGCCATGTTCTTGCCAGAGTCCTTGGTGCAAACTTGGCATCAGCAGCAGGGGAAGTTACGGGATTGCTCTTTTCCTAGACCCTACTGCAACAACCAGATGACCCAGGGGAAAGAAGGAAATAGAGGGAGAGAAGCACAGAAAAGAGTTTGGGAGAGAATGGTGCTCCATCACTCTCAGCATGCATAGCCTGCATATATTTTAAGGCTAGAAGAAACCATCTTCTGTCAACCTTATCTGAGCTGTGGACAGCATACCTCAAGTACTCACTCACGGCTGAAGCCTGGTTGATGCCTTCAAATACAAGTACAGAACAAGTATGACTAGAAAGTATCAGTGTAATAAATAAAGGATCTACGCATGTGACAGCTCTCAGCAGAGGTCAAATGTAGGACTGAAGGCTGAAAACTGGATTTACCAGATCTGTACAAGGAGCAACTCCAGTCCTCTTAAACCGGCCTTTAATTGCAGAATCATGGGAAAGTTTATGTTGGAAGGGACCTCCAGTGGTATCTCTTCCAACTGCCTTTTCGAAGGCTAACTCCTTTTCAAGGCTAACTGTAAAGCTAGAACAAACTCCGTCCAATTTTGAATGTGTCCAAGGATGGAGAGTGTACGTTGCCTCTATGGGATTATAAGGAGGACACTAAGGAAGGACAAGCCAGCTATAAAACCTGTACCAAAGGTGATAATGACACCAGCAGGCTTGGGACTACAGCTTCCAAGTGGCAATGTGCTACAGTGAAAAAAACAAAACAAAACAAAACAAAAAAAAAAACAGGTTACCATTGAACCAATGTCAAATAAAATACTTCCGGTCAGATCAGTGAATCCAAGTGAAACATTCCAGTTTCAAGGAATGCTGAAATATTTCGTTTTTCATAAAAAATGTTGAAGGAAAACATTTTGACAGATGCATTTCCATTTATTTTAAAGAAAAAGAACAACTAATCTTCTTATCCTAATTTATAATTAAAACAGATCTTGTAGAATAGAATACCCCCCGGAATCCAAAATTATAACCATTGTTCTGTGTAAAGAATGTGTAATGCCTGTGCAAAGTAGGAGATCAGTAAAGTAAGTCATACGAGATCTTCTGGACCTTGAAATCTGTGAATCTATTACATAGCCATGCACATTTAAATATATACACTGCTGCATACAAATGACCATCTTACTACCCAAAACTTTGTGAAGGAATTGGAAAGATTCCATTTATTAAAAAAAAAAAAAACACAAAACCAACCCTAAATCAAATGCACACTCTCTTTCCCAAAGGTAGCTATCTCATTTTAAATAATTGCATAAACAGAATTAAAAATCTCCCTTAAAAATCATATATCGACCCTTGGATCATTCTCCAGCCTTAGCTATGATGGAGTTCACTACTGCATGCTGGGAATACACACTTTCACCTTCATCGGTCTGGTTTCTGTAATGCTCCAAAGGTCCTGGCTGTGACTTGATACTTCCTGCCACTGTTTGCTGGTTTTGTGTCCCTTTGGAGCAGAACAAGCACTGGCCTACGCTTCCTTGGGAGTCAATGGCTGTCTTGGAAATCTGTGAAGGACTGATAAGAAAATTGATCTGAGAGTGACTGCAGGAGGCAGCGTCTTCTTTTGATGACAGTTAAAGTCCTTGGTGGATGGGCACTATGTTTGATGACAGACTTACCAAGCTCCTGGAGCCTCGCTTGAGGAAGTGGGGGATCTTGTGCCATTTCTGTTCCCAGTACGTTTAAATCCACTGTGCAGTCCCTGAACACCTGCCAAAAATGAAAACATATAAGGCAATGACAGTTCAGAAGAAGTCGAAAGCCAGTGTGTCAAACAAGCACTATCCTCCTCATCTGCTTCGTCATCGAAGAGCTGTAGAAAAGCACTTCAGGCCAGGTTTTGGGGAACTGCTGATAAATATCATGTACACAAGCCAGAGCATTCTGTGTGTGAAAGTAGTTTAAAGTTGGTATTATCTCTGGGTATGGCCAGTCTGCTTCTGCCAAACTAGAGTAGCCTGAGACTGCAGCCAGGTTTTGGATTCCTCACAGTTCAACAGGGAGTTAGAAAGAGGTGAAGGAGGAACAGAGATAGGACTGGTTGATCTGCCACAGACTAAGAACCACCAAGAAAAAGAGAGGGGCGAACTCATCACTGGAGAAACTATGCTGTTGGGACTGGAAGATCTGAGGTTAATGCTAGTAGCAATGGGTGTGGAACATTTTCTTTCACAGTGAATATTTAGAGAAGCCCTCCTTTTTGGTTTAGTCTATTTCAGGTGCAAGATAAAAATGGTGTCTTTCAGAGGTGCACATCTGCTACTGTGTACTTTCTGAATGTGAGGTATTGCATAGAATACAAGGAGTCCTATGGTATTATCTGAGCTTATTCACTAAAACAAACCCCTAAACATTAGCCCCAACAATATTAGTCAACAGACGAAGGAAGGGTTGTGTCTTACAATAGAAGATAGATTTCTTTTCAAATGGAGAAGCCAGAGGACAGCTTTGAAAAATTATGTCTGGCACAACCTGCCAACAAAACTAAAGAAGGGTGCAGAAACGTATCAACTGCCTTGAGATATATTTAGAAAATCAAGTGGATGCTGGGACTCAACAGTTTGAAAAAATGCCTCAAGTTGGAAGATTTAAGCTATAGCGTGGTCTGCTCCAACCTTGGCACTTTAGTTATCCCTACAAGCGTTCAGGGAGAAAAGTGTCTTTTTAGAGATGTAGTTCACAAGCTTCTTGTAGGAACAGACATTCAAAGTCAAGTTTGGAAGCAAAATTCTATACTCTATAGATGGGATTCACCTACTTTCACTTATCAAAAAGGTGTTCAGGTTGAAATTAATCATCTAGATATAATTACTTTTTTCAACAAACAAGATTTTTAAAAAATGACCCACTGAATGGCCATGTTTCTCTCCATTTATTATTAAGCCTGCATCAGATATCATTCCAAGCTATTAAATGACTAACACAGAGTAGAAAAGTGCTGGAGAATATCTCTTTTAGGGGAAATTGCCTTAAAAGTTCAAGCAGTCTTTCACAACATTATCAATAGCTTGGAAAACTTGTTCTCCAGTCCTACACCATCCAGTCGCCAAAACACTTCAGTTCTGACACTCAACTTTCTTAGTTTGGGGTGGTTATTTTTGTTTTGTTCTGTTTTTTTTTTTTTATTATCTGTTTAGTTTTTTTCTTATCACATTTTCAAGATTTGGTTGGTGGGACTGATTCTATATGCATTTGGTCAAGGAAAGCAATAACGCCAATTCAAAAATGAAGAAATACAGCACCAGCAAACCCAGACTTACCCTTATTTTTACAGGCACTACACCACGAGTGGATTTCAAGCATCTTCTTGATCAGCTTATCTGTTTTTTGGCAACAGTTCAGATGTGCCTAACTTTTTGTGCTGTTTAATACCCAGAAACATCCTTGCTTAGTTACTTAGGCTAGTTAGAAACAGTCTCCTTCAATAGCTTGTGAAGGAGATAAGCACTCACAGAAGCTGATCATCTAAACCCATTGCCTGTGATCTCAATAAAAAAAGAAAAAATGATAAGCCAGGTGTGAAACTACATCCCAAATTGTAATCCCTTCTTCCTCTCTGCTTCCCCCCATCCCTTTGCTAAGCTGGATTTAACTGGAATCTTCTGCCCCTCTCTTATTTTTCCTTAAATTATTCTTAAAAACCTATAGAACAAATTTTTTGTGGACCCCAGTCACAGTTCCCATCTACCAGTAGACAAAAGACCATTCTGTGATGAGACAGGTACTAAGGTGATCTTATACAATATGTCTTTAAAGACAATTTTTTATCCTTTAAAGACCTATACATCACCACGGAAGCAGACCTGGGAGAGTCAACCTAGGACATGTCAGGGTGAGGGGAAAAGAATATACGTGGATACTCTGTGGTGTCCGTACTACATCAAGGATAAGGGATCTGTCTTAACGGCCACACCACATTGCTCTTAGCTCAAGCAGTAGCAGCCAGTCCGTTTGCAGCTGGAAAAGCAAAGTGCCATCAACAACATTTACATAGTCCACACACACCCCTGAGCTGATTAGGTGTGAAATAGGGACGGGAAATTGCTTTTAAGTGTCCAGCATTCTTGGCTCCAACTAGACCCATCCGGGGCATTTTTCAGCTGTGTGCAATACCTAACTCCACAGAAACAGAAGTAAGCACAAACAGAAAGGAAGCTCTTTGGTGCTTCGGAGTCACCTGCAATTTGGGGTGGCATGCTGGAGCCCTCTTTCTACAGCAAGAAAATATTGAAGGTGTTCTAGAAAAGGGATATTGAAAACATGTGGGCAACAGTCCTGTAAAGTGCATATTCAAGCTATGTTCTACTTTTGTTTTCCTTCTTTCTGTTGCTGTCTTATGCTTACGCTCCTGACCTGACTATGTATTTGTCTCTTACTGGTAAGACTGAATAAGGAAGAGGGAAGAGATCAAATCTAGAGCTTTCTTCTACCTGTGAATCAGAATGAAACAGGATAAAGAGTGATCCTTGTGATAATCTGCACCTCAGGCATGGTTAGGAAATTCAGGAGCTCGAAGAGATGTTGTGTGTGAGCATCTGTGTGTGTGTGTTACTTGGGAAAGCAGGTAGGGTTGCATTAGTAGTTGCTGAGATATGGTAGGGACTTACCTTCAGCAGACACAAGAGATCCACTCTTGTGAGAGGTGAAGTATTTGGGTGAAGTATAGAGCGTCATGGAGAGCTACAACATGTGGGGAAACAGGCCTTGTGGTTTCAATGTTTTCCCTGGTTTTACCAACAAAACAATAGGCCTCATGTCCTGTTTGCACTTAGAGCTAAGTCCTCACGCTGTTGTTTGGGAGTTTAATGCTATAAGGCTAGCTTTAAAAATATCCCTGTAATGACTTGTCTACTGTCTTGTGTTTCTCCATGTCCTTCACATCCTCACCAGGAGAAGCAGATCCTGCCCAGGCTGAGCTCCATCACAGGATGCCTTGGAGCAGGAAAAGGATCAATAAGCCTTTTCCTCACACAGCAATAATGTACCAGGCTCCGGCAACTGCCCACACATAGCTTCTGCCCATAGATAAGTCAAAGAAAGGTATGTTTTATGCCTTGAAAAACAGGCTGCCCAGGCAGCCATTGCAGATGAGGTAAGATGATGGGGCAATACATTTGGCTGTGCTGGGCCAAGAGGGATTTCATAAACATAGGACCCTAAGGGTGACCCTGCCTTAGTAGTGCACTGCATGGCTGTGTGCCATGTAGACTCCATTTCTTGGTCTTTCAAGAATAAGGGCTAAGAAGAATGCATGGGACAGTTGCTGGGAAGAGAAAGAAAGGGTTTCCCCTGTGTGCTGTCCTTTTTAAGCAGTGATGTTTATATCCAGTGATGCTCAGCAGTTATCTCTAGGAAGGGACTAAGATCACAGTTCCCCCCAACAAAGAGACTGCCTCATGAACTAACCAAGAGCCTAATGTCAGGATCACAAAATCATATGCTGTTGAACTTGTGTGCTGCTTCTTATTGAACTCATACCACATGTAATCCGGTTAAGTAAAGTATGACATCAGAGCTGTTGTCCGCAAAACCCCAGTGAACAGGAGTGGAGTGGCTTCAAATCTCAGAAATTATTTTCTGAAACACTTCAAGCTTGAGAGAGCTAGCCTTCAGGCAGGGTTATAAAATGAAGATTACTACGCATGCACACATATAGAAGATTTATTTTTATTTTCAGGGATAAAGAGTAAGCCATTCAGCCATCTATCCAACCATTGTGGTTGGAGAGGGAAAAGCCAAAAAGCACTGGAAAGCTGATTTATCTTGTGTTACTGATGGTGGGTTGGACTGGTTGACAAAAACTTAGTCCCCTATTAACATAAGGGATGACTGCTGGTATGTTACCTCCCTCCGTGTTGGTCTGACTGTTTTCCAAAGCTAATGCCAATGGGAAGACTGAGGGAAAGGTATTTCAGTCCCGTGTTGCTCATTGCTTCAGCTTAGATTAACTACAGCAGGTAGAGGTCTAGATGTGGAAACTCTGGACAAGGGGTCTACCTCCCATCTAGTTTCTCTGCTTTTGCATACAATTCTTTACAGACCATTTTCTAACACAGTCTTTAGTCCACTTGCAGTGGTCTGGAGTGGTGAGACATTCTCGTTGCAGCAGGTAGACTGTCCTAAACCTCATCACGTACATGGTTTAATGAGTATCCACTGTTGGCTGTGGAACATGGAGCTAGACCTCTGGGCTGGTCCATTTGGGCATGGTTCTCTTTTTAGGATTTTTTTTTTATTTTATTAAAGAAAAAGGCAAAAAATTTTGAAAGAGTTTTGGCTTTTGAAAACCACGATCTGTTGTTAAGAACAGAAAAACCTGTTTCTAGTTAAAAGTGGAAATGTTTTCCTGAAAGTGTCTTCTCAAAAGCCATTCATTTGATTTTAATTTTTAACAGAAATAAAAACAAGTTAAAAGTCTGTTGTGGGCCTGGTCATGTGAGAATCAGTGACAGTGTTGTGCTTGAATTCAGCATAGTATGAAGGTAGGGTTAAGTGAATTGGCTCCAACCAAATGTCCATCAGCACAGTAACCTGTTTTGGATCATGACCAGCATGATCCGTCTTGAAACTGTATAAGAAAATTTGAAGCACGGGGTGATCACAGTCCTTGGGATTCTGACAAGAAATAACTTTCCAGAAGTATAGAGCAGTTGGGGGGAATCCTAAAAGGTACTTGATTTAATATAAAGCTGGCTCCAACCCATTTGGAGCAGAAAAATCCACAGTACGTGGGCAATTGCTTCATGAAGTGCTGTTCAAAGACCTTGTATTCAAGGATTCTCTGGAAACGGGAAAAGGGAGAGTGATCAAACACAAACATACAGAGCCAAACAATACTTGTCAAGAGAAATGAGGAAAGGAAAAAACAGAATTAATATTGCTAGCCAGAGAGTTAATAAGTCCTGAGTGATGAAACAGATGAAGTTCTCTTTCCTACAGCACAAGGTCTCGTGGTTGGAGTCTTCTGTGTCTACTAAAGCCTGAGTCTGGATTAAAAGAAATCTCCTGAAATTAGAGATTTTTTATTATCCCCTATCTTTAGACCCCTTAGTGCCTAATATGGAGCAAGTTCACATTTTCATGGATTTTCTTTCCCTTTCCTAACCACATTTTTTCATCATAACTGTAGGAAACTTAAAGCTCCCTGCCTTCTGTCAAACTTGACAGGAGTTGATCAAAGGATTCAAAAAGTATTGCAAGAAAAGAGTACATAAGCATTGCAGACTGCATCGATTTGACACAAACAATATTGTTGTCTGGAGACTCCTGGTATGATAACATGTTCATTATACTGAAGTCCTGTAGTAGCAACTCTATGCCATCCACCACCACTCTTAATCAGATAGAGGATTTTGATTCCCAAACACATTTTTTTGGCCATCCGGCAACAGCTATAAGAAAGCCAAAAAAGCAAAGGTCTGTGGGATTTGAGCAGTTTGTAACTTCCCCAGTAGATTCCTTCCAAAGATTTTTGGCAGATAAATCCAGGTATGTTTCTACCAGACAATGTGAGGAATATGCAGCCTGAGTGAGCTGAGAATTGTCATCAGTATAATTGCTTCAGCTCAAAGTTCATCCAACACTAACCTGCCTTGCACTGCATGGTGTTGTCACAGTAACATCAGAGGTCTCATGAGGTTTTTTTCAGTGCTTCCATGTACTGGACAAACAAATATATGACTATAAACCATTTCTACACACCAGGGTTTTTTGTAAAGACAGACAAACATCATCAAAACTCTGACTTTCTGCTACAGATTCTGTAAAGGAGCTTTGAAGCAAGTGGGTGATCTCCATCTGGAATAACTATGCCAGGACAAAGCTTTAGCGTAGGAACTGTTCCCAAAACCAGATTCCCCTTTCCTAATGCAGCTTGTTTGGTGTGGGAGTTGACAGCTGATCTTTATAGTGGCACTTCCCTACTGAAGGCAGCTCTGTGCTGTGAAAGTTTTCTTGGCAGAACAGCTAATATATATGTGACTTCAGCTACTTAGACCCGAACAGGTCTCGCTGGGTCATGGTGCTGAGAAACCTCGCTGGCTCCAAGGCTGCTACATCTGTACACACAGTTCTGAAAAACAAAGATATTAGATGTGGTTCCAAATACAGAATTATTGCATTATACTATGCTCTGCCTCTTAGCATGTTAAGAAGACTTTTATTGTACCTTTCTGGTGTAATAACCGTGCCATTAAGCCATGCAAGGATTTAAAGTTATTATCTTTATTTTGGAACTACTGTAAAAAGAAAGATGAGACTTTCTTATGCTGTACTTCAGGAGAACGGACTGAAATTCAGAGCACTCCTGGGAGCTGCTACCTTATAGACCAGACAAACTGACTGTTTGTCCTCTCCAGAAGACTTAGTACTTCTAGGAAGGACAGGAGGTCCTTGCCCCACTTACATATCTTATAAGGCACTATTGCACAAGCAGATGAGATAAATGGAGGCTGCCACTGCGGGCCAGGCTGAAGGTGCACCTGGAACATTCCTGAGGGCATGCACAAAAGCTTAGACAGTGCTAAGTTTGGTCACCTTGAGCTCAACTTTGAATCCACCCCTGCATAACTATGTGGTTGCAATGAATGGTTCCTAGATCATGAGCTGATATTCTATGTGTCTACGTGTCTGATGTGTCTATATGCTGACCACAGAATGCAAAGCTCCATAGAGACTTTGGTAACTAGTCTTGCAATGTAAGGGAGCTCATCAACTGATCCATACTCTCGGATCCCCCCCGTGGTTTTGTACGTTTGTTTAATTGTTTGGGGTTTTTCCATCGATATTTCCTTGCATAGGTAGGATTTGCAGTTGTGTTGGTGTAGTTGGTGTAGTTCCTGGTTGAATTTAGACTCAAGAAAATGAATTGTATCCAAATATCCGGGTATGATTTTTTTTCTATTCACAGGTCATTACTAGTTTCTTCTGCTGGTCTTCTGAGGTGGCAGTTTTTTGGGAAGAACCCAGTGGTAATGGAGTACAGGAGCGGTGCAGGGGAAAGACAGTTAAATGCTCTGTGATGGTGGTCTACCTTTTTTGTTTTACAGATCCCCCAAGGTTTTCATGTGAAGTTAACCTCCCCCGTCCTTTAGTGAACTTAAGCCTCTTTTTGAGGCTTTTGCTACAATTTGTTAGTTGACTTTTCCAGATCATGACCCATCACAGGTTTGCAAGCCACGGGTTGAAAAGCCTAGCATTGGAAAGCTTAAAAGAACCTTCTTGAGTTTCATCCAAAGCTCTTTGACCTCAGTCGTGAGAGTCATTGACTCAGTGTGGGCTTTGGATCAGACCTTGAAAGGTCTGTAGCTTTTTACCAACTGCCTGTCCTCCGTGTCCCAGTTCTCCCTCCTCTCTCCTGTGTTTGTTGTTCCTTCTTTCCACTCCAGCAGATGTTTTCCAGGCAACAGAGCAGGATCTTGCTTCACTTGGAGCCAGAGCCAAGCTCTGATGGTCTTGCACTGATTAATACCAATGGGAGTGGCACCTCCGAACAATCAGAAGCGGAGAGCTGGGGAAGTGCCCTTCCTGCCCCTGCGCTCACTTCTCCCTAGGTTACCAAAAGCCATAAATAACAAAAGAGAAAATAAAGCCCAGACAAACTCCTAAAGCAGGAAGAGAGAGAGAGAATGTGCCTCCGTTTTGTTCACATCAGCTTCCAGACTATCTTGATGAGCCTTCATGGGAACAAAATTTAGAAAGTGCATTTTTTCTGGCTGAGCCTTTAAGGGTGGGCATCTCCTTTAGGTGCCCTGTTGCTCACTCTTTCTTCTTACTAATACCGAGCAATATCTTTCTTTCCACTACAAACACTCTGCTTCTGGGTGGGATTTCTTTGCCTGATACTAAGGATCTAGGCTCCTCCATCTCTTTCGGGACCATTAAATACGCTGTAAAAGAACAATACTGGATACGTAATAGAAGCATATGGGTTTTTTATGAAGCTATTTCAATATGTTTCCATCAACATTTTATTTCTTTTACTTTTTATCCACCACCCTCCCACCCTGCTGAGACAAAGGCTTCTTGCAACAAAACTGAACGTTGTTTTCTTGAAGGGAATTTTTTTTAGATCAAATAAAATCCTCCTATATTCCAGCTGAATAATTTCATTTCTTGGGGGGGGGGGGAGAGGTATTCTTACTTGCTTTTCACTCTCATTTTTCTCACAGAGAAACTCCAGGTAGTTTTCTAAACAACACTTTGTCCCTGGCTGGCCACCTGAAACAGAACCTGAAAAAAATGCAAAATAAAAGGTTGATCTTTGAAAAATGTTT
Organism: Ibidorhyncha struthersii; assembly: GCA_013398815.1. Lineage (NCBI taxonomy): Eukaryota > Metazoa > Chordata > Aves > Charadriiformes > Charadriidae > Ibidorhyncha > Ibidorhyncha struthersii. The sequence continues at coordinate 203,868 of VZSZ01011515.1, read as the reverse complement.
TAGTTCTTTAAACATGCAACTCTATTTCTTTAAAAAGACTAGAGTTTGTTTTGTACATTGCTTTGTGTTGCAACTGAGAAATCTGTCTGTTCTAGTGGAGTGGATTTATTCTTTCTGCAGCAGAACTGTGAGCTTCTTTTCCTTTAGTTAAAGCTAAAGATCCAACGTGTTCCCTCAGACTCAAAAAGAGATTAATGCAGTCGTCCCTCCTGATCTCAGTTTATCTTCTACCAATATACTGGTGCTTTTTAGTAGTTCAGCAGAATGAATCATCACAACAGCAGGGTGGTCTTCACGGCAGACCCTCTCTTGCCTCCTTCAAGTCACAGCTAGAACTATACGAAGCCAAAGAGATCGAAGGTCTGCTAAAATGGGTACAGTCACCTAGGAAGCATGGGGGAAAAAAAGCCCACCACTTTTAAAGTCAACAGCACAAAACAGGGCAGTTGGCTAGTACATGGCTCACTAGGTAGGACCTGACAGTCTAAAGGACCAGGCACCCCCTTCTGCTGAACCAGGCACATCCATCCTGCAGAGCATAGTAAGGCTTAAACTCATTACTATAGACCAGGGTTAAATTTAATATCCAGTCACTGTTTACACCTTTGGGATGCTAAGCAGAAACTGGAACTTATATTCTATTGTAACAAACTCCATTTTGGTTCACTTAAAAAGGAAGTTAGAAATACCTCTTCAATTTATTTTTGAGGGATGAAACAAGTTTATGTCAGGGTTTGAAAAAGCTATGAAATAACATTGAAATCAACTTGAAAAACATCAATCATCAGTTGTCAATCATCAGTTTATTGTATCAAACATAAAAAACTTTTTTGTCCAAAGGTGAAAATATTTATCTTAGTAATTATTTTTTTCCCCTTTTCAAAAAAGAGAAACAAAATATAGACAATTTGGTTTGTTGCCCCAAGAATTTTCCTACAACACCATTTTCCAACTTGAATTTGAAATACGTCAATAATTACAGTTACAGTTCTTGATATGTGCTTCCCTAGTATCTTTCATTAATATTACATCTAAGTAAATGATCAGGTAAAGAATATAACTTGGGAAATGCAAGGCAGATTTAGAACGGCATCACTAGAGCTTTGCTAGCTCTCAGTTTACCATTAAAAAAAAAAAACCCTCTGATGCCTAAAGTAAAAATCACCATTTTCTTTTACTTTCTCTACCTTTGATATGGGTAGGATGCTTCCTTTTCCGCTCTGGCTGAAAATTAGTCTTGAATAAAATAAGAAACTATGGAATGTAGTATTTTGGTTCAGTGATTTTTTAAATTTTTTTTTTTACAATGAGCTAAAAAAAGAATTCATAACATTTCCCACTGTTTTCTTTCATATCTTCCCTCTTTTGTTATCAAAGGGCAAAAAAGATAATAAATTTTAAAAAAGCCCACAACTTCATACCAAAACAGTATCTTTTTTTTTTCATATCGTTCAAAATCTGGCAATTTTAAAATACAATTTCCCATTAAGTTGAATGCTTTATTTTGCTTTATTTTGGGTAAAACCTCTGTCAGAAAGTCTCCACTGCTTTGCAAGTGGGGCAGAATGCAGTAGTCTCAACCACCTTCTCTTGAGATCAAGAGGATCCTTCTGTGATTTTACTGGGCTTCAGCTCAAACCCTTCAGACCTCATCCAAAGCCTATTGGAATCAGTAGAAAGAATCCTATTGACTTTGATGGGCACTGGATCACGTCTTATATGAATGACTGAAAAACTCTTCCAGATGAGAATTTCAACTCAGCACTGCCTACATATCCAAACTGGGAAAACTATGTTTGCTGGAGCGTTGCTTTAGGGAAATCAAATAAGAAAAAGAAATTACCAAGCTTCAATCAAAATTAAAATAGCCCTTTAGAAAACAAAAAAGTAAACTTTGCCATCTGTGACTCTCTCATTTTACACAACATTTTTATTAAAAGCAGCCGGGTGCTTCCTCTCCCTCTGACTAGTTTAAGCAAGAAGAAGATGTTTATTTAACATTCATAATTTGTTTAGAGCTAGCAAACGAAATACCTTGTTGTGCATGAGTTATTAGCTCATTGCAGAATTGCTCTGTTTAAAAGAGCGTTTGACGTTGATTCATCTAAGTATTTGTGTCTCCTAAATGAGAATCATATGCACGGTGAAACCAGACCTTGGCATTTCATCAGGGTGTGATTTGGGAACACAGGCTTGAAACTCTCCATATTATTAAAAGAAAAGGGTTGACGGAGGGGAGAGATTTTGCACTATTTTTAAAGAAACTGTTCGCTTGGTAGTGAATTAGTGGTGTATTCTGTTAGTGCCATAAGAAAGTTACTGATTCACTGACATTTGCATTAGTCATTTGGTGCTAATCATTTTTAGCCACTTGACTTGAAGAATCAGTACAGGAAACTGACTGCTAATATTGTGTATGAGAGGCCAAGGAAAGCATGTAAAAAGGAGTGTGTGAATTGGCCAAAGTCGGCTAATGTCACTTCTACTTCTATATAAAAGCAGGACAAATTGTTTGGCTTTCCATCCAAATAGCTGCAGGCACCAGGCTTCAGCTGTGAGTGGGTTTCTGAAAATTCCCAACATCATACCTGCTTGCTTATGTGCTCAGTGAAGATGGTTGACATTTCCATGGCTCATTTTGCTCCGTGGGATTTCAAAAGCATTTTACAGATCAGTGAGCCAGGTGCACTGGTGGGCCACGTCCCCCTTGCGTTAATCTGGGAAGCCACGATTCTGGATAACCTACCACTCCACCCAGGTGAAGCGCTCCACTAGAGTGACTAAAGTTAATGAGCATGTAGCGAGAAACGTGATCCTTGACACACGCAGTCATAATCAGCAGCTAAATGTGCAGAACTCTCTAGGGTGGAATAACCCTCGTCTTCCACCTCCAGGATGATTCCTTCATCAGCTTCTCTGCTCAGTGTTTCTTCATCTGACCAGACTCATGACTTTAGCTGCTCTTAAAAGTTTTCTTTTTTGAGGTCTTGGCATCGCCCTAAATCAGCGTTTCCATAGGGACTTCTAGGCATCCCTACTTACCAAGAAAACAACAGATATCTTACAGGAGATGCCTGTCCAGTGCAATGGTAGAACCATACTAGACTGCACATGGTTTTTTTTGGTGATACATCTCCCTTCTTCATCTGGAACTTCACTTAATGTTTTTCTTTATCCATGGTGACCTGCAGCTAATTTGAATCAGTCCTGAGTTTTCCAAGACTTTTCTAGACTAGATTCCTGAGAGAAAACAGTCAATTCTGGTGTCAGTTACATGGGGGTAAAATTCAAATGTTATGCCAGGAATGTAAGTGGAGTTGTACTCAGCTTTGCCCTGAATGTGCAGGGTGTTATTTGGTGATACAAGAGCTAATTCTTAACTTTATTGCTCCATTTTAGAATTAACATATCTTAAAGCAGATGAATTCTCTTTTACCCTCACTTACTCCCTTCTGTTTCAGAGTGTTTCCTTGTAATTAGGCTAATAAACCCAAGCAAACTAGTTTAGAGAAAAACAAGAGCCCTGTCTCCACCTCTTAAGGCTGAACTAAAATGAACCTGTAATTTGTTCCCCAAATCTCTCTCTTTTTTTTTTTTTTTTTTTTTTGAGAATTTGCATGTTAATTTTCCTGGTTGTTGAAACACAGTTCCTTTAAATTACACAGGGAAGCTGGTTTGGCTTAAAGCCTAGACTCTTAAGTTGTTATTCATCTCTAGATGAATACAATTTATGGGTGTATTTCATTTGCTTAATCATAATTTTGTAGTGTCATTTAGTCACTGTAGAGTCTCCTGCCGCAAAACAACATGAATCTTCCGTAGACTCTGTGTCAGATCTACATGTGAGGACACCCAGAAAACCTAAGGGCATCTAAAATGGCATCAGATGTCTATGGGTGGGCTTCTGCATCTTTCCCTGCAGTACAGATATCTTCAGTCTGCAGTACATTCATCTTTGTAAGACACAGATGTCTCAGACCTGTTATAACTAATGGAGACCTATATCTCTAAAAAGTCGCCCACAAACAGGCATCTAATGCCATTTGAAACATTCCATAAGGTTGAAACTCTTGATAACGTTGAAACCCAAATGACTTTTAGGTGCTCCTCCATAATGGTATGGTTGCCTCGCAGGCCCTGTGTCACATCTGTCAGCCCATATCTGAGAAAGTCTCAGAAACCATAGGGCATCTCAAATCCCATGAAACATCTATGTATGGGTGGCTCAATCAACCCCTCAATGCAGCCAGCGGAGCTGGGAAAGAGATTCATCTGACCAGTATAGGTGGTGATGAGATGAATTGCTCCTTGAGATATATTAACTTTATTGACTAGGGGTGTGACTCAGTTGCTCAAATGTAGAGGTCTCATGACTTCTGAGACAGCTACTGGCACCTAGGGTCTTACCTTTGATCTCTGCTGACAGCAGTGGATGTGTGGCCAACTCACTTGTAGGCACTGAAGTTGAACTAAGCTACATTGAACGTGCTGCTGTTCAGCTCTCCCCAGTGGACACAGAATTATGAAGTACTCTGCACCGTTTGGAAAATCAGGGGGCAGGTATAGGAACTTTGATACGGACATAACTTACCCCAAGTAAATAAACACTTGCGTTTCAGTCTGGAGGCAGCTTATTCCTGTAAAGAGGTGATCTCACTGGGCTCAAGGGGACTGTTCACAACATGAGGCGTTCCTCTGGATTAGTGAGTGTCCGCACATGGAGATGCATGGGGTTTTCAAACTTCCCCATTTGACTGAGGACAGCAAATCCCAGCTCTGTTTTTGTCAGGTACCTTTCAAAAGCACCCGTGGCAGTATTGCCTGTCACTCAGCTAAGGTGAGATTCTCCTTGCCTAATTTTGATCACCTAACTTTTACGTACCTAGTCTAAACTAGGAGTACTGGCTCCAATTTTGCCAATGGAGAAACACAGGTACCTCTGAAGAGCAACCCAGCTTTTGTAGGTAAGTACGCATAAGTATCTCCTGGAGGTGACTGGGGACTACTTATTAGGGCTGTTTCACTCCGAGGTGGCCAAAGTTAGGTGAGAAATATTTCACTCTCCACCTACTTTGGAAAGCCTCACACTAAGGTTACTGGATATAACTTTCCCAGCACCTTGCCTGGGGTAGTCTGTTGGTTTCTTGTTGAGTCCCACCCTTTCAGTTTGGAGATGGTTTCACCCTTCGTTAATTTTAAGGAAAGAGAAAGAATAGTTGCTACTATTTTTTTTAAATGTTTGGTCGCTCATCTCCCTGAATTTCCCCACTCTGTCAGCAAAATCTCTGCTATAATAAGCAAACAGCAGGCAGAAATGCAGATTTATGGCAGTAGTATACTTGGCAAAAGCCCATTTCCTTGAACGTTCTCAAGAGCTGCATGGTTCCTGCACTCCTCCAACCTCAATGTACATAACAAATTTCTTTTGTTTTTTGTCACTTTCAAGCTGAAAGACCATAACTAACAACAAATGGTGGTTTGTTTTCTGCCATAGTTATATTATTTATGTTCTGTCTGCATCTATAACTTTCACCCCCTCCTCTTTTTCATCAAGAAAGGCCTCTGATGGTCATTAATTTGATGCTGTATCTGGAAGAAACTTGCCAGCACTTGTCTCCCAATAGATTGTAATAGACTGGAACGGGCTTGGGCCATTTCCAGATGATTGGGGTTGTGGGTTTTCATACTCCATCTTATTTCGACAGATTAAATCTGTGTAAAAACAGATGAGTAAAAAGAGGGAAGAAAAACAAAATAAACAGTCACTTTTTCACAAAAAAATAATTATTTTTGTTTACTTCCCTCAGTGGCTACTCAGCTGAGTGATAGGAAGGTGCCACTGAAGGTAGAGATTGAGAGGGTGCAAAACATAACGAAGTGAAGAAAAAGCAGAATACAGGGAAGCAGAGTCGCTCATTAGACATTCTCACGCACGTGAATACCTCAACCTATCTCTCTTGCTTTGCACATTGCATATATCCATTTAATTTAAAACAACACCCTATTACCTGCAGCACCAGCTGTTGCACATTTCTCCAATCAGTAGGAATTTTTATGCTTATTTTAAGAAAACAAACAAAATGTTATGCCATAGGTGTGGGTTCAGCATTTGGATTACCATATATACATATAGTAGCTTAATTAAGTGTATCCCTTCTGGCTCAGCTTCCAGTCCTGGTTGGTACTGGTCTCCCACAGGTCCAGTGCCATGTCTATGATTCCAATATGAATATTTCAGATCTCTCACAGCATGTCAGATGACATTAAACGTGTCTTCAGACAGAAGTGTCCACATGACACGAATGACCAAACTACTGAGTTCTGGGAGAATGAGGATCACTAGGCAGTATTTGACTCAAAGAACCAATTGCACGCATATTTACCGCTTAGATGTTGCCATGTAAAAGCGAGTTCTGTTTTGGCCTGGATGCAATTGCTACTATTCATTATTTCCCCTTGAATTATTGTGAGGTTAAAGCAATGAACATTTCACATTTTTTAAAGGTGATTTTTTTTTTCAGATGGATTTTTCATATATAGAAAACATCTAACCTTTTTTTTCTCTAGAGAAGCTTGATTTTTTTATTATAATAATACTTTTTATGGCAATATTGTATTATTTTGGATTATCTATTCTGCACTCAGAGATAATATATTGTTTGCAAGAGCAGTATGGTGTATACACAACTGGGTACAATTTCAAAACAATGTCTGTTGGATTTCAGCCATCGGGTCACTAAAATCCCCTTTGGAAATGTATCCCTTTAAAGGGATATTAAAGTCTTAATATTCAAGCCCAGCCAGGAAGAATGAGGCTTTGGTATGGGTCCTACAGACCACACTCAGATGAGAGATACCTGCCCAATAAATGGCAAGAAGGCTCTTCCCAGCCAAACCAATTCCTGCCTTTTAATTAAAATCTGCTCAGAGGGTAAGATATGTGGAGTAGTGGCAGTGCTGGTAGAGGTCCCAGACAGCAGCAGGTCAAGACAAGGTGGACAGTGGTCTGATTGCTAAAAGCTCTTTCAAGGAGGTTTTGTGCCCTGACGTGGAAGGTGTTGGTATGGGTACAAGGTCTGGAAGTGCTAATCACTCCTCAACTGACTTCAGTTCTACCAGGTTCAGGTCCTCCTTGTCTCTCTGTCGGTTTTCCTGGGATGCTGGGGATGAGGTGAGAGTGCAGAGAAGACCATCTCCTGCTACACACATACCCTCCTTGTGCCATAAGGAAAGCCCGACTTCACCAAGACCCAAGGCCTTCTTATAATAGAAGCAGTAACAACAGGGTTATGTCATGCATCGGTTAACCTCAGGAACAAGCTGCATGTCTGCATGGAGGCTGAGATATTAAACAGATCATTTCGCCCCGTGCTTTAACCCTCCGTACAGACACTGCCGTGATGACATTTCTATCTTCTCCCTTGCTCCCCACATCAGCAGGCTGTATTTTATTTTCATTTTTGTACCACCGAGACACTGTGACCTGAGAGAGGTTTGGTAAACACGATGCTTTGGAGCTCCATGGACAACATCCAGGTCAATACCCGCAGCCCACGTGGGGGAAGACGAGACCGAGAATAGAAGCACAGAATAACAGAAGGGCCGGTGGCAGCCAAGCCGCTGTGTTTGCCTTATGGTCTCAGCCTGCTGTTTGAGGGAGGCTCTCGGCCGCTGGGAAGGGATGTGCTCGGAGTCACTGAGGGCAAAGCCATGCCTGCTTCCCCCGGGGGAAGCGCGCGGTGTGATCCGGACCGCGCTGTGCGGTTCAGGAGGGGCTGGGACAATCTGCTCCCAGGAGCCTGGCCACAGGCAGCCCTTGGGCAGAAAGACTCAGTGTAGACCACTGAAACCATAAGGAGGGACCTGAATCAAAACCACATTGGGTCCTCCTCCAAGCTCACATCCACATCCCCACTGCGTAGCTCTGGCCTAGCTCTCCCTGAACCCAAAAGTCCTTTAGGAATAGAAAAATATTTTTTTTTCCTTATTTTTCTTTTTTTTTCCTTCTTTTTCTTCTTTTTCCTTCTTTTTCTTTTTTTTTTTCCTCTTTTTTTTTTTTTTTTTTTTTTTTTTTTTTTTTTTCCTTTTTTTTTTTTTTTTTTTTAAGGAAGAATACTTCCATCTATTTCAAGGCATTAAACTCCCTTGTGGGAAAAAGCCAGAGGTCTTCAAGACCTGCTTTTGTTATATGGTTTCACCATGTTCTTAGGCAAATCCTGAAGGACCAGATTTTCTAAAAGCATGCATATAAATGCCTCCTCTTAATTGGAGAGACGTTAAAATGGCTAAGACCTGTTAGTTTCAGTACAAAAGCAGAGAAATACAAAGTGCTGTCTGCTTCTGTCTTCATCCTTAACTGGCCTCACACACCAGCTCCATGAGACTTGAGAATCTGAATACAGCAGAAAATCCAGGCTTCAGTTTAAGTTTAAAAAAGGGAGTAACATTTTTCTCGCTCTCCAAGTCATTCCTTCAAATGCCTCTGAGATACTAAATGGCTGAAGCGAGGGTCGTCATATAAAAATACCTATATAGCCCTTTGCATCTCAAAAAGTTATCAGAACGACAATTCTTAGAAGCCTTTTTCTCCACCAACACCAATGCAGTGGTCCAAGTGCATTCAGGGTTAGCATTGCAACATAACTCAAAGAGCCAAGACTTGCCGGTTCGCGGGTAGGAACTTTTCCCATGGCGTGCGCAATACCTTGGGCCGGTGCAAGAAGTTCACACACTTGTTATGACAGATGCTTAGCTCAACAGCCAGCGCTGATAGAAATTACATCACCCTTGCAACCACACCCACCGGCAGGGGAACGGAAAGTCAGATAAATCTTGCTGGACGTGGCTCCTTCGGAAACAGACCCATCTGCCAGCCCCCTTCCTTGGGGTTTTTGATGCCGTTATCTTGGACGCTCTCTTTCCTGGCTGGATAGCGACAGGAAGCATTTGGTAAGTGGGTAATAATAGTTTCATGTTAATAGGAAATAGCAGGCTTGGAAGTGGCCATATGTCTGAGAACTAAAAAGGACCCCACAGTTTTCTGAGCATGTGTGGGAATCCCACAAGCCTTTGAAGCTCGTCCAAAACACACAGCCCGTTTAATTCTTATATAATTGCCAGTGTCAATAGTCAGCGGGTATCATTTTGTCATATATTGTTTTAATCTGGGAGCAATAGTGTCTGACAGAGGAGCACTGTGCTAAGTGGCAGAGAGAGAAGAGAGGGAACAGGGCACGGCACTCATCGTTGGAGGATACTGTCTTTGTGTGCTGTGGGCCAGAGAAGACAGAAATCTGTTTAAAAGGAAGAAGGCGGGGGGAAGAGAAGAGCACACAGGACAAAGTCAAACAGTTGTGAAGTAAATCTTAGGCTCATTTTGGGTTAGCCATGCTGTCTGCAGAGCTCATCCTGCCCCTTTGCTGGTGAATTGCCAAAGTGGTGGTGGTGGTGGAGCCAAAGGGGAAGGATCTCTTCTCATGCAAAAGAGACAGTGTCTCTTTTTTGGATGACTCGTCTTTGCTTCAGTGAAAGTCCCGCTGAGTTTCCACCATGGCTGGTTCCAAGAATGCTATTTCCTATTAGCATGACACTATTATTACTCTCCTACTAATGCTGGCCAGGGAAGGTCAGTGGGACTCCAAGTAGCCTTGAACTAAGATTATCAGAAGAGTTATAAAAACAGCAGAGAGCAGACAATACAGAGGAAAGGGACTTACATGCTGTCTTTCAAGGAATTAAGTACCTGTTCACACACATATGTAGAGTAAATATTTCAGCAATGAACCGCCTGTCTCCCAGCTCATGGTATGTATGTAGGGCCCTTCCTGCCTTTCAGAGAGTCGGTCTTCCTTCCCTACAACAAATAGAACAAGACCTGAAGCATTCTTCAAAAAAAGTGGGAAGTCTATGGGCCTGAAGCACTACTTCACAGGAGGTTTCAGGAACTGAAGGTCACTGAGGTTGGGAAGATGGTCAGCCTTTCTTGTTAAAAATACTGAACTTTACCTTGTTCATTTGAAACTTAGCTGCTAATGTCAGGGAGTGGAAGGGCCATCTTTTGTGTCAAAAATATGACACTAAGATGACAGATGTGGGTTTCATATCCCCACAGGCAGAGGAAGGAGGAATCCCTCCATGCTGACGTTGCCCATTGCCCTGAGCACAGTGCTGGTGGAGGGCAGGAGTGTGAGGTGTGCAAGGAAGTACATCAGCAGTCTTTCCCTGGTAGCCATTTTTGCAGCAATCAACCTGTTTTAAAGACATGCGATGGATCAGGATCTATGGCTGAGATAAGGGGCACCACTACTGCAAATTTCACAGGAACTTTTGGATAAGAAGGTCACTGAACTAATGGGTGCTGCCAGGATATAGGCAGTGGTACATACATCCCATACTAGAAATGTAAATTCCTTGTGGATTGTTCCGCACGGAAAGTTTTGCAATTTTAAACAACCTCCAAATATAGGTGCAACCTGAAATGTGTTTTGGTGAATTAAGCCTTTAGGAGTTAAATCTCTCTTGCTTTAAACCATTTGCCTTCATTTCCCAGCAACTCCTGAAGGGAGCTGGGATATTTAATCCACACTCGGAGACCTCTGTAATTTTTTTAACCACATGATATAAAAACCTCTTCATATTTAATAAGTGCAAGTCAGCACATCTGGCTCAGGCTGCTCATCTGCTCATATTTGCACCCTTTTGCTAGAGATTTAAGCCTGGCTTTGATACAGAAGCCATATAAACTGAAGACCTTCTTCCAGTGAAATAAAGATAAGTTCCTAGTGGAAATCTTTTACATTTTTTGGCAGATTTTTTATGTCATTCAGCCCAAAGTATTGCTGATGCGATTTTAATTCTGTTTTGGGAGCCATTTTACTTTGGTCCACTGCCATCTTCCAATCAAACTGTCTTGGATATCTCTCAGATTTCCATCGCAATGCACTTCACATCTCTCATGCTCTTTATTATCTTGATCTGCAAGGCAGGACAGCACTGTCATCATTCTTCAGCAGAATCAAGGCATAGACAGTTTATGTGATTTGGCCATGATGACCCAGAAACAACCTCATAGAGCAGGGTAGTGATCTTGTGTCTTTGAAGTCCAAGGCGAGCAACCAGACCGGTAAAGCAACTCCAGTACCCTTCTATACTTTTCTACCCAATGGATAGATATGAAACAGAAAAAGCCATTTTCAGAGATTTATCTGGGACCTTATGATAGATGAAAAATCCTAAACCCCATGGTTATTCGGTTCTCTTACACACGCCTCAATCCAAAACACCTCTTTTTGCAACCAGGACAAATATTCTGTTCTGTGGGGAACAGAGTCGTCTGCTCAGCTTTGGTTCTACATTAAAGGGTATACATGATCAAGGGAGATCTGGGGGATGGTATTTCTTGCTGGCTTCTCCAAATCCTGAAGCCAAATTGCCAGTTGTGTTGATATTCCAGACACTGTGATTAAATAACTATTACTGTCCTTTTTTTTTTACCAGATCTCTAGAAACTGCATTTATATACTCAAAAGGTCTCAAATTTACTGGATTCTCCAGATGATGTGGTTAAATAATTGTTGATATCCTAATAGGTAGCTCCTCCAGACGATATGATTAAATAATTGCTAGTGTCTTTTTTGCTAACTTTTCCAGATTCTGTGGTTAAGTAATTGTCAGCATTTTGCTTATTGAATCTGTATTACTTCTATTGAAGTAATTATACGTCTTTTTCCCCTCCCCCTTTGGAAAATGTTATAACGTGTCTGTGAAGTGAACCTCGTGGGCCTGATTGTCCCATTAAGTCTGTGTGAATTTGATGGGTCTCAAGCAAAGGATACAGGATGAAGTTACTGAGCAAGCTAAATGTGAACACCAGTTTGGCTGCTCTGTGGTGTATTTCTCTCTGCAGGCTTAACCCCTCACAACACCAAGTTGCTCACAATCCAGTGACAACCTACATCATGCTGGACACGTTTATACCATGGCAAAATTGTACAAACGACTTTGAAGCAGAGGGCTCTGTGTGAGATCACCTCAAGTGCTGTGTTCAGTTTTGGGCCTCTCACTATAAGAAAGACGCTGAGGTGCTGGAGCGTGTCCAGAGAAGGGCAACGGAGCTGGTGAGGGGTCTGGAGCACAACCACCGTATTGCCTGCATCCCACTGGAAGCCAACAAGAAGGCATCTGACATATTTTTGACTCTGTTAGGGGAAGCCTGTACCACCATAAACAGTTCTGGCCAGGCCCACTACAGGGTAGCTTCAGCACAGTCAAATTAGAAGGGTCCCATGGACTGTAGCCCCCAAATACAGCTAATGGAAGGGGTGTGGGGGAAGGTATTTCAGGTGAAATGAGAGATTCCCAGGTCTTTGTCAGCTCCATGGCTACTTCTTTCCATTACTTGTAAAGGAGGAATAGAGTTTGCCAGCCCTGAATAGTATGTTTCAATCTGTGCATTGAGTTTTTGACTTTAAACAACACTACCATCACTCCAACTGAACCATATGCATGTAGCTTGAATACAGCCCCAAAGATCCCACCGAACCAAATCTTTCCTTCATAAATGATGACTGATGACAGCTTCCTTAACCGGCACTGTGTGGTAAAATAAATTTATGAAAGATTTGATTGTGAGATCCTATGGTAATATGTGACCCTTTCAGGTACACGGTGGAAATCTTCCCAGACAGCTTTTTCTCTCCTTCACAGTGTCAGCTTTCCTTGCCTCATTAACTCTACATTTTTATTTATCTGTTTATTTTGGCCTGGGTATTTTTCCCTCTGGTTTTCGTGTATGTAATAATGGCTTAGACCTCCGCATGACCAAGCTATGATTATTCTAATTATTGTTCATCTGTGTATAGTGACACAGATGTTTTTACAATGGGTGCTTTATACAAATCTAAAAAAAAATAGTGGTATACAGAAGGTCCATAAGTGTTTCTGGCATGTTGGGAAAATTAATGTTCATATTTTGGAAGGGGTCAGGGAAACAAATATGTATATTGAAAGACTTAATTGCCTTAGGGTCCAAAG
>VZSZ01011515.1:133202-188687 GCA_013398815.1 Ibidorhyncha struthersii | reverse complement strand
AAAGATGATTAGGGGATTGGAACATCTTTCATATGAGGAGAGGCTGAGGGATTTGGGTCTCTTTAGTCTGGAGAAAAGAAGATTGAGGGGGGATCTTGTTAATGCTTTCAAATACTTGAAGGGAGGATGCCAGGGGGATGGGAGCAGTCTTTTTTCAGTAGTGCCCATTGATAGGATGAGGGGTAATGGGCACAAGCTTGAACATGGGAAGTTCCATCTTAACATGAGGAGGAACTTCTTTACTTTGAGGGTGGTGGAGCACTGGCACAGGCTGCCCAGAGAGGTTGTGGAGTCTCCCACTCTGGAGACATTCAAAACCCGCCTGGACGCTGTCCTGTGCAACCTGTTGTAGGTGACCCTGCTCTGGCAGGGGGGTTGGACTAGATGATGTCCAGAGGTCCCTTCCAACCCTGACTATTCTGTGATTCTGTGATTCTGTGATTCTGTGATCCTCTTGTGAACAGCTTAGGAAATGTGAAGGAGCATTTTGGGGCAAGTTGAAAGAGGGAACAGATTATTCTTACTTTGGAGGGGAGGGAAGGACACAATGTCTCAGAAATATGACTTACTATGAATATCTTTTACAACACCAGAGAGCACAGATTGGCTCCTTCAAGAACACATTGATAAAGGAAAATTAAGGTTTCAGGGTCAGGGACTAATTCTGAGATTAGGTTAGGCACAGGAACTTGTTATCTGGTCACTTTTCATATGAGCATCACGGTAGTCCAGACCACCATTAGATAGGAACCCTGTGTTGATTCCAACAAATGAACCTGTTTCTTCCAATTCCATTACTGTAAAAAATTAACAACTACTTGGAACGTTCTTCCTTATTCAGTCAGGTTTATATTCATTCAAATAATTGAAGACATCTGTATCTGAGTAGAAACCCGGGCTAAAAAGCAGCTGCTCACACACAGGAATCTCTATGCCTATTTGAGATGCTCTAGAGTGAGCAAGACATGCAAAAGGAGTTGGTGGATAGGACAGGGGAATCCTTCAGGCTCCTAGAATGACAACTAGAAGGAAGGATGCTCAAGGGCAGAGCAAAGGGCCACGTGTAGATAACTGAACCATACCCCTAATGAAATGAAACTCAGGCTCTACTCCCCCTAAGATATCTCCCATTAAATAGGCCCAAAGAAGACCATTTCATTACCTCTCCAGAGAGCTTGTAATCTCTAGGTCAGCTGGTGACATCTATATGGTAGGTGTCTCAAATGAGGTGAGATTGATCTCAGCCTCTTTGTCTTCACATGCTGAAAGAGGCTGAGCTCCTAAAAAAAACCAAAACACTGTGTGCCTATAAGAGCAGAAGCTGTCTCATAGTGCACATATCCAGGGGATGAGTGACCAGAAACTTCTGCTGAGTGAAGAGGTCGATGCATTACAGTGCACAGCCAAGACCTGATGAAACATGAACATACATGGGGACAAAAAATACTGGTAGGAGTTGAATCTTGCCCACTTATGGAAGAGACCAGCATAAACAGAGTGAGCAGGGATCATTTTTTACGCTGTACTGAAATCATTTCACCCTGGTCTAAAGTTCCTTCAGAGGTGTCGTAGTAACAGCTCAACAGCTAAACAGGATGTTTTGGTCCCCTGGGACAGAGCAAAATGTGCCGTAACGGTGGTGATTGCCAGGAATTTCACATGGCCATATTACCAGGAAGGGTCCAGGCATATAGGAAATCTCCTCAGAAGTTAATGAACAAGCCCCTCTAAGGGGAATAAATCACTGTTCCTGGGCCTAAAATAAAAACTAAATCCCAGGAGAGACTCAGTTCAATTCCTTAATTTGGCAAAAAATGGTCAAGTCATTACTGTATCCCCTGGAGTGAGGGTCTGTCTGAAAACTCAGAGAAGTCACTGGGGATGGATTTTATCTCACCTAACCTCAGGTGTCTATACTGCAGACTTTTTTAATTGAAAAGATTTCTTCAGACTTCCTTTTTTGACACAGAGAAAGTGGCACCTTTAGGAAGTAATTCAGATATATTTTAGACATCCAGTTTACAACTCAATTAACTGCCCCCACAGTCCGCTAACTAGGTCTCCACTGACCATAAGGCATTCTGCTTTCAGGACGAGGAACATCAGCCTATTATTTTTTATTGTTATTTTTTATTTAACGCCATTGCACCTAGTACTGAACTCCAAGTACTGAAAAATCTAGAGCTTATACTACTCAAGTCCATTGGTGATGGCAGGAAGGTGAGACTCTGGCTTCCTTTAACCAGACTGCAGTTTTGATGTGCAATTTATTTTTTCTGTACGGGTCTTTAAGAAGTAAGTAAAGGGATTTTGATAATGTTTGTGGAATGAGCGAACTGTTTTAAGGTGCGATTAACACTTATTCCAAAATGTTTTGAGCTCCCTGAATAGAGGGAAGTGTGCAAATGAAAAAGATTTTTAGTATTGTCTAATTTGTGTTAGTATGTCTGTAGTTATCAAGAACTCTTCATTGTAATCATGCAAGGTGTTCCTGTTCAACAGCTCTCCTCTGCTTTCTGCTTCGCTCAGGACCCAGTTTTGGGATCAGCCTTCACTCCAACAAGCTGTTTGGTTGGCCAAAATAAATAAATCAATAAAAAGCAAATTATTAATGTGAAGGGTTGATAGCACATACAAGAGGGAGTACCACAAGTAAGAGTTCACCCAGGGCCTCCAAGAAAGCCCGTGGAGAAGCCTGTAGGTTGGTCTGAAACTATTGCTTTCCCCTCACCAACTGTGAAAGGAAGAGCAAGAACCTCCAGGTTGTTGTCCTGTTATTCACCCCTGGCACATCCCTTGTTAAGAGAAGGACGTATTTCTGTGTACAGACTCTAACTGCACATGCACGGTTAGTGTTGTGCATCCAAGAGGAGTAAGAATTTCTGTAACCAGGCTTTCCAGGGAGACAAAACTCAGAAGGCTGGTGAGAAAGAAGGAAATATGTAGAGAGAAAAGCAGACCTAAACCTTTTCCTTGTGAGGAGAGAAGAAATTGAGGGAGAATGTTTAAAATAAAAAAGTTCCATGCATTATCATAAAAATATAGATCAAATTACACAAACTTCTTTATGTATCCTTTTTTTGCCTCATACAAGAGAATTCATTTGCTTAGCTGGTGACTGTGCTACAATGACAACTCTTCAGAGGATGGAGGTTACTGTTAAGGGCCAACAGACGCCCAAAGGAAAGAGTCCTGTGTGGTTTGAAGTCTATTTACTGCTCTTTGGCTGGTGTCTCAGCCTTCATGCCCCCTTCCCATATGGTGGCCCATAGGGAGCAGAGACAGCATCATTAGCTGGGGTCCTGGGGTGGCTTGAATTGCTGATGTCCTCCAGCAAACAGCTGTTCAATGGCTTCTCCACTTCAGCCTTGCAATTTTATCCCAAAACTAAAAGGCGGACAAGAATGAATTAAACTGCTTTTCCCAGCCCGCCCTCAGGGGCTTGTTCACCGGAGTTCAACTCTCCCTTGAGCAGCTCACTGCAGCTCCAGCGTAAACTCTTCTGATCTTTCAGCTAGACTTTTTTTTTCTTTTTCTTTTCTTTTTTTTTTTTAATTTTTTTTAGTGAAAGGTATCATGTTCCAAATTAAACACTTGGAAACTTGCCAGTAGTATTACAAGCCTGCCTAAAATATGCTGAGAAAAGGAGAATAAAATTGTTTTTTAGCAAAGAAAGAAAAGGTCTGGTAAGAAAGTCTTTCCAGCATGGGGACTGTATGTGAAAGAATTTATGAGAAATCTAAACTATTGAGAAAAATGCCTGAAAGGTTAATTTCCTTCATGCAGCCCAGGTTAATGACTTACAGGGAATCAAGGAAGACAGTTCACTAATTTAGCTACTCCTTATGGATAAACACATCAACTAATTTCTGCAGACTGTGCTGCAGATGTCATTGAACTCTTTGACCTGATGAAGGTATGATTTACACGTGTTGCATCGATTGTTCAGTTTGTAGGAACATCATTTGTCAGCACAGCCTTGATGCAAAGACAGTGATGTCCAGCTGGATCCTTGGGCCCCCAGTCCTGCATCTCCATAGCCCAGTGCCTGTGTCCCTCTGGCACTTTGTATAAATTATTTGAAGATGTGCTGAAGCAAAAAAGCTACCAGTCATCTCTTCGCAGGGTAAGTACTGCCTGGAAGAAAAATCAGTCACTCCCATTCTTTCTATCTCTCTTCCTTTTTTATTTCTTCATATTTAAGGGGTAGAGACTCAGTGGCAAAGAGAGCTTGCAATACAACTCTTAAAAACCCCTCTAGCACACTATAATTAGGACACTGCTTTGAAAGGTAGAACACCTTCAGACTAACCTTTGCTTTGACTTGATTTGAGTAATCCTTAGGAAATCCTAAACTGAGTGAGAACCAATCCCTCTCTGCCTGCTTCAAAGGATATTCAAGCAGCTTACGCAAACCCAAATGGTTTCAAGATTCATGATCCTACTTGGGCTGTGAGCCTGAAAGTGGAGTCACAATCCAGAAGCAAGTTCACTGCGGGAAAGGGTTGAAGCTTACTGCACATGGTGCTTTGACGTTCTTCTGTCACATTTATCTGTTATCATTTAGGGTAGGAAGAGTCTAAACTAATTTGTCAGAAACGATGACTAATCCTGGGTCTCCGATGGCTGGAGTGAGCATTGCAGCTGCTTAGCAAAGGGAAGCTCTGCCCCTCTGTGCTGTTTCTGCAGAAGGTACACGGTTTCCTATTTGCTTCCATAGCAGTGGTCCTATGAAACGTGGAAGTGGTTCTTCAAAAAAGCCAAACAAAATGTTTCAGCCCTGGCATAAAAATGCTTTGATTTTACATTTCTGGGAAAAAAAAANTTTTTTTTTTCAATTCAACATCTGGACTGAACAACTTAAACTACTGTAGTCCTGATGTTACTATTTTCCAGTGGGACTTAGGGTTGCATCCTTCAGGTCGTTGGGAAAAGGCCCCCAGAACCTCACCAATGACACCAGCTTTCAATCACTCCCAGCTTAGGCTCAACGCTCCAGGTTAAATACCTCGCACTGGGAATCTGCTCGACTCCAAAATAAGTAGACCTTTCAGTTCACTCTTCCTTCTTCCTCTGGCTGCAGGGGAAAGAATTTCATTTGGAGCCTTGCCAAGACAGGTGTCCGTGTTTTCTCCTGTCCTGACTGTCACTGGGAGCGAAGAGCTGATTGTTTCATAAGGTGCATCACAGAAACCACTTCTGGCTGGTGAACCTCTGGCCACCACTGAGGGAGGTGAGGATGTGGTTCCAGTGAGGGTACTTGGTGTTTGCTACTGGAATGCTGTTTTGGTCACAAAAGCCCTACTTAGGTGGAAAGGTTGGATACCTATTTGCAAGCACACGTACAGAAACACGTGTACATTCACAAGATTGGGTCAGTTCCCAGCTTCTACCAGGCAACCAAATTCTCCAGCCCTATGTGTGTTAAAATCCATTTTCATCAGTAGTAATCCTAGTTATGCTGCAGTTTCAGTGTCTGCTAGATATGGTACCCAGGTACTTGGGGGTATAAAAAGTAATTCATTCCCAAACTGAAGTCACAGTCAGACTAGGGTATTCTAGGATGTAATTCTCGTGTGGTTTGTTTTGTTTTGTTTTCAGTGGAATTCTGCTGCTGTATGTGTTGGCCTGTGCTGTGCATCTATGCATACATCAGTGCATTTTTCTAGCTGAAAAAAAAACCCATATATATATTTTCTGTTATGTTATGTACTATCAGGTATGGGAAATAAGGTTTGAGATTGTGAGAGAAGAATGGGGAACATTAATTGAGAATGTAGTTAGATTTTGTGGGAAAATTATAGTGCAATTATTAAGTACAGCAAATATTTATGATCATTAACAGTAAGTAAGGCTACGCTTCGGAACCCTGTTCCTATAATAGTGGTGATATGGAAAGACATTCAGATACCTCAAATGCAGTACCTAATGACATTTGAGATATTCAGGGATGTTCAGGATATAGGTGTGGAAATGGTAGATGGGACAGAGGACATATGGGAGACTCGTGCCCTCCTGGACCAGGGGCTGGAGGTCAGCCTAGATACAGTGTACAACTTAGACTGGATATCGTAGATGAAAAAAATTACTCTCCTTTGTCAAAACTCTTAATGCTCCCTTTGAGTGTGAGTATGGCAAGTACTGCATGCCATTTCTGCTGTTATCTTACACGAATAGTTTCTTTAAGATGTTATGCCGTTGTGTATGGGAGTTGAGATTTTAGCATAAGTCACAAGGCAGCCCATCTATTTGCAGCTGGGATAATTTCTTCTTGTATATGGATAGAAAAAACAAAGTTCAATTAGATCAAATCCTTTGCACAAGAATAGCTGTTTTCTGAAGAGGAAAAGAAAATTCTTCTTTAAGAAAAACTGAAACAATATTCTTTTTGCATTATTTAAAAAAAGGGTTTATTCTGAACTCTCATAAAAATAGTAAGTAAAAATCACACTTTGTAGAGAGGTGCTGAGTTGAAGAAAAACATACACTCCATTGGAATTTTTTTTTTTTTCATGTAAACTTTGGAAACACCAAATACAGTATAACTTAAGCTTACATGAAATGTGGCATGTTTTATTCTAAACACTCATCTTAATGGGAATTCTCCTGAAGTTATTTTATTTTTATTTTTTTTTTAAGCAAAGGATGTCTTTGAGTCTGTATGAACTCCATAAACACTGCTTTACTGAATTAAAATGAGATAATTGCTCCAGCTGTACTGTGTTGGTTTGGTAAGTCCAGCCCTTCCCCAAAGATTACATTTGAGAAAACGTAATGCTTTAGAGACACTTAATTTCATGTACAGTCTTTTGTGTGGGAATCACAAAGTGCGTTGCCTCTGTGTTGATGTAGCCTAGATCTGGTGCGATTAAATCCCTGGGTCCTCCAGAGTGTCATTCCCTGAACTGCACCAGGGGATGGAGATGAAGAACAAGACCTGGAGGGTCCAGAGAAGATTCCTGGGTCCACCCAAGCCCAGGACTTACGGGCAGATTGTTCTCTGCCTTGAATCAAGAAAGGTTCAAGGCAACATAAGTAACATGAAGCTAATTCAGGGGATCTGTTACCACCACAGATGCTAAAGTGAAAGTTTTGCCTGTTTGTTAGTTTTGCTTTACTTTTATTGCTTAGTAAAGTGTGCGTTCATTTGTAGGGCTAAACTCCTGAACTCTGAAATGTTTTATGGCCTGAGCCACGGGGGTCCTCCCATCACGATTACATTTGTTTAATTCTGCCAGAGCATGTATGTTTTTCTTTCTAAGTTTAGGTTTGCAGAGACCCTGCTTTATAGACAGGTTAAAAAAAAAATAAAATAGAGGGACAAAAAAGGTCATCATGAGCTGGGACTACTCTTTTGTATGTTAAGATAACATCCATAGCGCTGAAGAGAGGTCGGGAGCCCATGGTATAAGACACAGCATGAATACTCAGTAAGAAATCTCTTTAAAGGTTAAGTGCAAAAGAATACAGACAGGAGAGAGTCATTGAAAATGTCACAACAGGAAAAGCTTCAGCCAAAGCTTACATCTTCTGAGACACCAATGTCACATATCAAGCAGACGTAAACCCATAGGAAAGGTGCTTTCATTACTTCCACTGCTAGGAAAACCATCCTGGGTTGCATGAAGTGATGTATAAGCATTTTTTAAAATACTGGAAATGCCATCAGGAGAAAACATTTTACGTTTCAAGAAATGGAAATGTGTCATTTAGGAGAAAACCTGGCACTGAACATCTAGATCTTTCAAAACTCAGTGAATTGGAAAGAATTGTAGAATGTGCTTCAGTGTCCCCAAATATGTTTTTTTTTCATTAATAAATGAGTTTTGAATGGTAAAATGCCAATCTGCTATAGTTCTCAGCACCTTTTTTGCCTTCTCTTAAATCGTCTGAGATTGAATTTTAAGATGGAAGGACACACAGACGCCGTGTATCCACAGAAGTTTTGCCTGCTTGAGAAATCAGAATAAAATTCTGCAATGTAAAAATAATGAATCACTCTGAATTAAGCAAAAAATATATTTTTTACTTTCTGAGTCATCAAAATAACTAATAAATTCTTTTTTCTTTCATCTAGTATTTTTTTGGAATTGCCAACAAACTTGTCAAAATGATGAAAATCAGATGTTTGCCTTGCCTTGTCTCTGCCTTAATTGTACAGGTTAGGGACCCAGCGCAGTTCTCCTGTATCCTCACCAGCGCTTTAACTACAAAATCAGGCTTCCACACAATGAAGTATTGAAACATCCACCACCTTCAGGCTCATTCAGAGGACACTGGAGTCAATGGGAAAAGCTCCTGTCGACTTAACAGGGCCCCTGGCTGACATTTGAGTGGAGATACTTACACCAAGCATTGTAAACACTCTCATCCACAATGAATCTCAGGTGGCTGAGCAGATTTCCAGCTGACCAACGAAAGGATTTGGTTTCCCTCTGTAGGAGAACCACATAGAAGGCGGCTTATTTTTAACAAGGGGGCCTTAAGAGCGAGCTACATTATCCTCAGCTGAAATAGCTCATGAGTCCTGCCATCCCAAAAGTCCCCATCAGGGTGGGAAGAATCGTATGAATGTGTATGTCTATGTGAGCTCCTGCCAGTCTATGAAGTTCAATCCTGGAAAAAAAGAAGCTGAAAAAAAAAAAAATTAAAAAGTAATCCAAGCTCATGCCTTTTTTTGCAACCCTTGCAGCCTGTCAGGCTATGACAGAGTTTCTGTCAACACATGATGGAAATAAATGTCTATAGGTCGCTTCCACGTTAAGGACCCCAACACCAAGGAAGAGGATTGCAGTCCAGCTTGGCTGCAATAAATATGGCTGAAAAGTGGAGTGGTGGGTCATAAAAAGGAATGGGAGAGGGTGGTAACTCTGAAGAAGACCTGCCTTTGCATGAGTGTGTGGGTCTGGTGTTTTAACCCCAAGAAAGCTCTGGAAAGGGAATGTAGGAAATCTGGGTGAACCTGGTACACTCGGTCACCTCCCTCTGCTCCCATTACACATGCTAACCTTTGGGTCCACGGAGAGTTCCCAGTCATATTCCCTCATGGTACACACACTATCACACACCCGATATGCTGTATATTTTTATGGCACTTTTCAAGGCTTTGCACAGAGTCCCAAAACACTTCTCACTGAGATAGTTCTAGTCTAGGTGAGGGAGTGTAGCTGCTGTAGCACCTAACATTGACTGAACTGACACACGTTACATCTTAGTCAGGAGAGCTCCCATAATACACTTAATCTCCTGCGCAAGATTCATATTTTCCCCTTCTGCATCCTTGTATCATTTTCTTTTGTTATGGCAATTTCACTGCGTGAAGAAATTTCTCAACACCGTACCATAAGCAGCCACTTTTCCTTATACAATGCTCCCATCCCCACAGCCTGAAGTCAACTTGAACATTGGTATTTGGTTCTCTTTTTAGGTTTTTCAGGGAACTTAAGTAGGAAAAAAAATGAATTGTCAAACTATTTCTGAATAAGATGAACAAAGGAAATTTATCTAGGAAAAAAAGAAAAAAAGGATGTTTGCATTAGTACTAAGAAGCAGCTGTCCTTAATTACCCTAAATGTAAACCAAAATTATTTGACTATTCTAAAAACTAGATGGCCATGTTATGACATCCATTTGTAGTAACAAGGCATTTGTGCATGACACCAGAGGCAACATGAACCGATGTAAATTAATATAAAAATATTAAACAGATAGAATCAACAAGACGTTTCAAGACGACAAAATATTTTTCCAAAACATGTTGTTGAACTTTTTGCCTCATAAAATTCTTTTTTTTTTCCCCACAAATGTTTGCTTTTATCCCCTGATTAAGGATGAAGAAAAAGATTTTTGAGAAGACAGCATTTTCCATTAAAAGAATGATGTGGGTTTCGATGAATCTCCTCGATTCCCAAGAACTCCAAGAAGGTTATTCCCAAGCAGCCATTTTTGGGGACATATGATTCTCACCTCTGGTATTTCTCTCCTCCATAGCCTGTGTAGCAGTATCACAGGAGCACTTGCCACAGACTCCTTTTTCTGCCTCCTCCTTCCACCACATGCAAGCTCCAAGTTTTATTATTGCAATAAAAATGCTTTATGTTAGCTTTTCCGAAGGACATTAAGAGCTTATGTGCTGCTGCAAACTAGTCCTTTTCTCAAAAGTACACTCCACATCATTTGCTGCAAATTGTTGGTGGTCCTTTTCCTGATTCAGAGCACTCAGAAAACCATAGTCAACAAGTCATTTTATGGATTCATTTAGTGACTGAGGAGAAGAGAGACCTGTCCTGATTTGTGTGGCCGACCTAGGCCTGAAGTACAACTGAATACCTCTACGTGGGGAAGGGACTCTACAGAGACCACACAGAGGATTCCCACCACTTTAGCCAGACACCAGTGTCCTTTTGGGTTGTCACCTGTGGAAAGAAGGGAGTTTGACAAGTCTGGAGAGGAGACAAGGCTGCTGGGAACACTGGTCATGGTTGCNTCCAAGAACATAACTTGAAGGAACTGGATGTTAAAAGATGATGAGCCAGTTGACAAAGGTCCTGGTGGGGCCTTGGGGAAAGCTGTGGGTTCAATGTTCTTGGCGCCAGATGCAAAAGAAAAGCGTCTGCCTCAATGCTGATAGCTGAGTTAGCCACCTAATTGGTATGTAATAATTATATTAATGTCTAGACTGGATTCTCAGGACCCATTCTGTCGGAGCTTCAAAAGCAGTGAGGAACTCCTGGAGAAGTGGATGGTTCTCCCCCACTATCCTTATCCTTTCCAGAAGAACACGTGCACCTCTCCAGGCATTTAGCTGCTGGCCAGAACAAACTGCCAAGATACCTTTTGTGTGCAAGGTGCAAATTAGATATTATGGGCTGACTTTAGCTCTCTTATTTCTCAAAAAAAAAAAAAAAAAAAAAAAAAAAAAGAGAAAGCAGCAACACTGAACACTGAGTGTGACTGGTGACTGTTGGACCTTGTCCAGTTCCTCCTTCTCTCTGTGTCTTTTCTCCAATAGTGCAGTTTTAGGGTGATGCCCTTGAAAGTTGGAAGGTTTCATATCATTCCCTTCCCCCAGACTGTAGAAAAATTACCTTCAAGTCCTTTTGCAAAATCAAGAGAAGGGGAGGTGGAGGGAGGCAGAGGGCAGATTTCTCACTTCCTGGCAAGTGCCTTGTGCCTTGAGTTAGGAGGGCTGTGGTGGGCCCCCAGGCTAGTCAGAGCCTGGAGGCAAATCAGACCATGCCTTTTTGGAATAGAGCATGTCAAAAGACATGAGATCCCATCTCAGCAGCTAGGTTTCTAATACATGTCATCAATGTAACTCATTAAACAGTGAAATTCAGATCAGCATGAGACATTAAATGAAAAGATTTGCAAACGAGCCCTCCCACTGTGCCTTTCAGAGATGTGTGGGAGGTCCTTTTGCCTCTGTCTTGCTTTCCCACCACCTCCTGTCACTTCCTGCATGAACTCCATCCCCTCTGAATCCCAAAGAAAGTCCCTTTTTTCCGTCACTTCTGAGGCTTCGCTGTGGCTTTGCTCCCTGCCAGAGGCAAGCCTCCAGCTCCCCTCAGGAAATGTCCTAGCCTATCCTCGTGCCCTGGGCTCCTAGCCAGATGACTCTCTCCCTTTTTGTTTGTTCCCTGTTCTCCAGAAGCTTTTCCCAACTGAGCCAGCTTAGGTGTTTTCAGGAAAAAAATAATTTCTTTCTCCTCCCATAAGGCTCTGCCTGAAATGGCAGATTTCTCCTTTCTGACCATCCACACTCTTCTCATCAAATAGGCTTTAAACCATGTATCAAACTATGCCATCATCTGACAGAGAAATGCAACTAACGTCTTCCTCCCTCCCTCAAAAATACCTTTCTTACTCCCTCCTTCTTTGCTCTTACACAGTCAACTGCCATGCCCCTGGCTGGTATGAAGACCTATTTCATAGAATCATAGGATCAGAAAATCATAAAATCATAAAATGGTTTGGATTGAAAGGTAAAGTTCATCTTTCCAACCCCCCTGCCATGAGTAGGGGCATCTTTCACCAGTTTAAGTTGCTCAAAGTCCTGTCCTTTTGCCTGACACTTGACCTTGAACACTTCCAGTTATGGAGCATCCACAACTTCTCTGGTCAAACTGTTCCAGGGTCTCACCACCCTCACTGTAAAAAAATTTCTTCCTTGTGCCCAATCTAAACATACTCTCTCTCAGTTTAAAACTGTTGCCTCTTATCCTGTCACTACAGGCCTTGGTAAAATGTCTTTCTCCATCGTTCTTAGAAGCCCCCTTTATATGTTGAAAGGCCATGATAAGGTCTCCCTAGAGCCTTCTCTTCTCCAGGCTGAACAACACCAACTCTTTAACAGTATCGTCCAGAGGAATGTTATAAAGACAGATGAGGTGTCCTCATGACAGGATGAATGTGGCCAGAGAGGTACCATGTGTAGAAAATAGGAAGCCGGCAAAAGAATCTGCCAGGTTAATTATCAAGGGGAACTCTAACTTCTTTTAGTCTCACTTTCTCCTCACATTTTCTTCCAAGGAGAGCAGTGGAAGTCTGGCAGTCAGAAGGATTTCGCACTTCTTTGGAGTAAGCACTGGCAATTCAACAGTAGGTAATAATCCCAAAGTGGTATCTATGATATACACAGGGCATGATTTAAAGCTGTTTATGACTGTTGTCTTGATTATGCCCCACTTGATGCCAAATCTTTGCCACTGACTTCATCGGACACTAGCGTGGGGCTTGAACTATTTTTTCTGCCAGATGTTTTCTCTTTGACATGACACTTTCTGAGTTGTTTCTAGGGTACCTTTCAAACATTCCTGCTGTCCATGTCCTGTTGCTAAAGAAAACTCCCTCTGCTGAGTCTATAACCACCCCAACGCATCCCACGTGCCCAAAGTGGTACATGGATAGTCTGCGGTCACCAGCCCTGCAGTCTTGGGGACAGGTCTCTTCTTGCGCTGAGCACCTAGAAGTGCAGGAAAAGGAGTCTAAAATCTGATGCCTGCATGTGGCATGCAGTGTTGAGGAGCAGGAAGGGCTATTGCATATGTGTGAGGTACAGACCAGACTGTAGAGGAGACACGGGAGCTCGCCAAGTATCACTTTAGCTACCTGGCATTTTTCATCTGCTCACTATGAAATTGAACCGTTGGACTCAATGATCTTAAGGGTCCTTTCCAATCTAAATGATTCTATGATTCTATGACGTTCATTTCTTTACATCAACCGAAATCCAACCTGCTTTGAAATAACTTGGTCCCACTGCTCCTTCCAAGATACTGGGTGCTCATTCCAGCAATGCACCTGCAGCTCACTTTACTGCTTGTGTAGATCTGCCGTGGGGAAGCAGGGCATCCATCTAGCTAAAAATTTCTTAGTTAGCTTTCACCTGGATTAGTTCCCTGGTCTGACTCCCTGTCTGTGCAATGATCTCAACCTTAAATAAAGGCCATAGTGGGACTGTGAAGGGAGAGATATGAGGGAGAAGGTAGCACGCTCTGTTTGTGAATAGTGTGGCAATGCCATCCTAAATTGACTGAATAAAATGAAACATTTAAATGGATCGTCCACCACTGCTTTACTTTTCTTTTGTGCCACAGCCATACTAATGAAATCAACAGAGGCAGGTCTGCATAATGACCGGGCAAATGTATTCAAGGGAAAGGGCTCAGAAGACATAAAATATAGGTGATGGGGATTCCTTTTGTTCATTGACTGAAAATGTTCTTTCTCTTGCTAGAGGGGAGATGTGTTGGTAACTCATTGGAGGACTACTTGCTAACAGCAAACAGGTGAATCCGATGATTGGATAACTCTGTGTGACAATGTCCTGGTTTGAGGTAAAACAGGATCAATTTTGTTCAGTAACTTCGCTTCTTAGCTGGGCCTCTTCTAACTACTGACATGAACAGCATATTGTGCAGACAATGTTCCCTCTCAGAGTGATAAGATCAATGTTTATAGTTGATGCCCAGGCACGGTATACGGAGAGGCTTTTGCTGATACTTATCGCTATAACAGCCAAGGCCAAACAACTTTGTTACTTGCCCTGCTGGAGGGTCAGAAGCGGAAAAGTGCAGTGGGGTCCCACCTGCGGGAAAGAGCAGACAAGCCAGGTGACCCAAAACTGACCAACAGGGTATTCCATCCCATCTGCCTCATAATGTCCTGGTTTGAGGTAAAACAGGACCAATGGCTGATGTCTGAGGAGGACTCTGTTCGTCTGCCTTTGGCCCAGATCCTGAATGCAGATACGGAATCCAGTTCCTNTTCTTAGCTGGGCCTCTTCTAACTACTGACATGAACAGCATATTGTGCAGACAATGTTCCCTCTCAGAGTGATAAGATCAATGTTTATAGTTGATGCCCAGGCACGGTATACGGAGAGGCTTTTGCTGATACTTATCGCTATAACAGCCAAGGCCAAACAACTTTGTTACTTGCCCTGCTGGAGGGTCAGAAGCGGAAAAGTGCAGTGGGGTCCCACCTGCGGGAAAGAGCAGACAAGCCAGGTGACCCAAAACTGACCAACAGGGTATTCCATCCCATCTGCCTCATAATGTCCTGGTTTGAGGTAAAACAGGACCAATGGCTGATGTCTGAGGAGGACTCTGTTCGTCTGCCTTTGGCCCAGATCCTGAATGCAGATACGGAATCCAGTTCCTGTCCATCACTGACTCCAGCCTGGGACTGCCCCAGTGCCAGCCAGCGTCATGGTTGTCATCCTGGGAGCTTGATACGGTTTTGTATATATTTCATTATTTCCTTTTTATTTTATTATTAATATTTCATTAAAGTAGTTTAGTTCCTTCTAAACTTGTAAGTCTCTTTTTCCCTCCTCTGCCTCTCTCTTTGAAGAGGGGTAGAGGGGAGCATCTGTCAGTCCCATCTGGGGTCCCCCATGTCGCCAGTGGCCGATTTGGCCTAAACCACGACAGACAAGGGCTTGGGCAAGGTGAGGAAATGTTTGCTGGCCAAAGACAGGTAAGACTCATCAATAGGTTATGAACCCTTGTGTGATAACTAGGCTTGGAAATGCATCGAACCACCTAAACCTTCCTGGCTGGCAGTGTTCACACCGTAGTTACTGATAGGTCCTCTTGTTACATTTGCTCCCCTGATGATTTTCCCAGAGTCGGTCACTGGGTTCACCAAACTGAAAGCCTCTCCCCCTCCACAGCTTGGGTATTTCTTCCAGCTATTAACAGACATATTCCTGGAGTTGGCCTTGGTGGAGAAAAAGGAAAAAAGAAATACATCTGTCCTCTCACAGACAAAAGGTATGTGTGTGGGATAAGCAAATGCTGAGATAATATGGAGTGAGGTCAGAGGGAAGGGAAAGATTATAGAATCATAGAATCATAGAATAGTTTGGGTTGTAAGGGACATTTAAAGGTCCTGTAGTCCAACTCCCCTGCCATGAGCCAGGACATCTTCAACTAAATCATGTTGCTCTGAGCCCCATCCAACCTGACCTGGAATTTTTACAGGGATGGAACATCTACCACCTCTCTGGGAAACCTGGGCCAGTGTTTCACCACCCTCAAAGTAAAAAAAAAAAAAAAACCTTCCTTCTATCTAGTCTAAATCTTCCCTCTTTTAGTTTCAAACCATTACCCTTTGTGCTATCACAGTACTCCCTAACGAAGAGTCCCTCCCCATCTTTCCCATAGCCCCCTTTAGGTACTGGAAGGGGCTCTAAGGTCTCCCCAGAGCCTTCTCTTCTCCAGGCTGAACAACCCAAACTCTCTCTTACCCTATCTTCATAGGAGAGGTGTCTCCAGTCCTCCGATCATTTTTGTGGTCCTCTTCTGGACCCATTCCAACAGGTCCATGTCTTTGCTGTGCTGATGACCCAGAGTTGGACGCAGTACTACAGTGGGTTCTCATCAGAGCAGAGCAGAGGGGCAGAATCACCTCCCTTGCCCTTCTGGTGTTGTGACTGGACAAGATGCGATGAAGGGTGTGATTGTGTTAGGAAAAAGACCAAGAAGGACAGTTGTCATCGTGTTTGGATATGGGTCTAGGAGATGACTGGGATATATTTCATATTTAGAGGGGGTTGGGGTAGAAGGTACATATTGAGCTCAGTCCCCCATCGCAGGCAACTGTGCACAGATACCACACAAAAACACAGGAGCTCTGATTGGAAAAGGGCATACAGGTTAAAAAAAGATCGGCTGAACATACCCTTAACAAAAACATGTGTTCCCTCAAGCATACATACAACTTCTATTTAGTATTCACAAATTCTTTGGGAATCTTGTTTTATGTATGTGGATATCATTGCCACCTCTCAGCCACAAAGCTGAATATTGTTGTAACATTTCTGAAACATTTCTGAATACATAGGAGGAGCCTTTTATCATTTCTGGAAAGAAAGCTGGACCCATATAGACAGGAGGTTAGTATTGGGCAGCTTGCACTGCCACTCTTCAAAGGACTTGTTTTAGTTTGTCCCATGCCAACAGGTCTTCTTTCCTTGGCTGTTGATTGGCATGCAGCTGCCTTCAAAGTATTGCTGCATAAGTATATCTGGATCCTACATAAAGGTATCACCATGCAGCAGCTACACTGGTGTCAAAGGAACTATTCCTGACCCGAGTGACCTCTGAAACTGGGCTCACATACTGACAAATACCCAAGAGCCTTCTTGCCTTCAGAAAAAGGCCCCCAGATGCCTGTACTTGGCTTATCTTGATTCAGCTCCCTGTCTTGGCATTGACTGCTGGGTGAGGTTGCCTTGAGCACATCATTCAGCCATCTCCCTCCAGCCATACAGCAAGGATAATCCCTGTGCTCACACAGCGTAATGTGAAACTCAATTAATTAATGCTCGGAAAGCATTTTGGCATCCTCGCACTACACAAGCATGAAGTGTCATAGATTACTATGATTAACATGGTCCCTAGCTTTCAATGTGTTCATGCAAATCTATTTTAGGGAAATATTTTAAGTACGATTTAATCGCTTGATTTATTAGGTTTACACTGGGTGGTCAATAGAGGCAAAACAAACATTTTGGCCATTTCTAAGCAGTGAGGGTTTTTTTGTTGTTGGTTTTTTTTTGGTTTGGGGTTTGTTTGGGTCTTATTTTAATGGTGCTGCCCTGCCAGAAAGTGACACAAATTTTGTTAAAGCAGTACAAAAAAGTCCAGCTACAGTCCAGCTGAGAAAAGACAATGTCTTGAAAGGGTCTTGAACTACAGCCTGTATCCCCTCTCCTTTGCTTCGACACTGCAGTGCTTAGTCCTTACTTATGGGTCTGTGAAGTGTGAATTCATGATGCGTGACACTGGTATTATTATTATTATGTTTGCTTGGCTGAAAGGGATTTGACATGGAAAAACACAAGCAGCCCAAAATATCTTGCCATGACGGGTATTGGGTTTCTTCTGCAAACATGGGGAGGGAGGGAGCAAACCAATGTGTAACTCGCAAGTAATTCAGACAAAGCCAAATGCAGTTTTGGGGTGTGTGACTTTCTGATTCATTTGCACACTTGCTGATTCCAGTTTAGAAGAAGGGAGGTTAAATGGATGTTTCAAACTGGATCCTCAGGCAACAGTAATCTTTGCAGGTCTTCTGAGATGAAAATACCATACCAATTTGTGCTTATTTCTAGTCTGGTTTTGTCAATTAATTTCTGCCTAAGTCAGCCCAGAGACAAAGCAGACGTAGCAGATTTCCATGAGGAAGGTGTCTGCAAAGGTTTGTAGGCCTGGGACAGAATATAGGATTTTAAATTACATTCACTGGGGAGCAATTAGTGTGTTTTACTGCTCTGTCATACAATTTTTCTGAAGCATTGTAATGTTATTAATATTCTAAATTTCTTGTGGAAATAAAAAATATATATTATAGCTTGATATTGCTCTGCTGAGGAACAGTTCCTTGGCTTCGAGGTCTACCTGTTGCTCTCGAGACATGTTTGAGATCAGTCCTTCAGGAACTTCTGCCATATCCTTTTTACTGTATATAGATACCAATTTAAGATATCGGTGTGCCCAGGCAGGTTACTGTGAGGACGAACCTAACAATGGAAGGAGAAAAACAATTCATCTCATTCATATTTCAGGTGAAATAACCAAGCCAGACTTGGGGGGAAATAAAGGAAAGCAGGGGCTCATGGTGTGAACAGTTCTGCTCAAGATGAAGAGACCCTTCACAAGACAGGGAAGTTTACTTAGTACTGAAAAATATCTGATTTTTTTTCTTCCCTAGGATCTTGTCCTTGCTTACTGAAATGCGAGTTTTCAGGCAGAAGAAATGCCGGTCATTCCCATGCTGTGCATGCAACACGGACAGACCATAGACTTGGAGTTACCCAGCAGTTCACTAGTCAATGCAGAAAAACTAGTATGCAGGGTGTTGAGAACTACAGCTAGCACAGACAAGTATCAAATTACTAAGAAATCCCCATACTCCTCCAAATAAGAGGAAGTAAGGGAACTGAATCTCAGGAAGATGTTTCTGAATTGCAGCATTTCCCAGGACTCCTCATGGAGTGGTACCTTCTGTCCTCATCCTCTCTCCCTCAGGCATAATCTAGCCTGAGGAGGGAAGTTCATAGAGCAAGAAGGAAACGAAAAAGCATCTAATTGGCTTCTCCACTAGGGATAAAGAAAAAATAAAGCACTCCAGCTGTGAGAGACTGGAATCAATAGGAGACTGGACTTGAATATCCTTGGAAAAAGTTTACCAGCAAAAAGAAACCAGCAAAGCTCTATAGCTCTACATACTGTATTCTTCCTCCTACCCAAGCAACAAGAGCTGGAATCTAACTCCTACATTATTGTTATTTAAAACCTGTTGTGTAACTCCAAAACATGAAAATCCAGAGCCTCATCAAAATCCACAACCTGTATGCTCATCTCTCCCTGCAGCCCACAGCCTTGTCTTCCAATATGGAGGATCATCCATTTAATACTGAAGTGAAATGCTTCCTTGTCCTTCCCCGGTCACCATTGCTTCATTCACTCTTTAAATGGCCACTTTGTGGATATCAGATGTAGAATCACCACTAAAGCCCGCTGCTGCCACTGTCTTAGGTGTGGAGGGATGGGGTGCCACAGTTTAATGGGTTGCCATCCATCAGCTGTCCTAAGCGGCTTATTTTTTTTGTACATCCAAATGCAGAGCTTAAGCCAGGAGTAACAGCTGTGTCCTTGTCATCAGAAATTGCTCATCTTTGTTAACTGTGGTAGGTCTTCAGTAATGAACCCCTTGTTCTAATAGACATGGATCAAAATTGTCCAAAGTGCTTTAGGACGTTAAATAACTGATATGAGAGATATATCGGAGCAGAAATTTTTCATAAAGAAGATATTTTCTCAGACTCAGACCTCCTTTAGTTTTCACGGCTTAAGCAGAGCAATTAGGTTTGAGTGGTTTTGAGTGGAAATGCTTTAACAACCTGTTCAAAGTCTACAAATTTGGGATCACTTTTTCTATCCTTCATTGATATGAAAAATCTAGAATAACAACATTTTTCAAAAATGCAAATGTAGGGGAGAAAAGTCATTTAGGTAGAACAAATACTTTTTTTTCCCAACAATCTGGATAAAATTTGTTCTGGTTGCGATCATTTTGACAATGATCGCCTCTGATTTTGATAATATATTTTGATGATTTATTTGATTTCAAAACTCTAGATTTCGATCAGTGGAAACTGAAGTGTTTCAAAAATAATCAAACTTTTGCCAAGGGGAGAAAAAAATAGTCAAAACTCTTTGAACTTAACTTTTTCCCAAAACCAAGTCCTAGTTCTAAAGGAGTGTGATTTTCAACATCAGCAACAACAACAACAATATAATAGCTTCTGTCAATATTTGGCACAATTTTGACCACCAACCTGTACGTTATAGAGGTACAAAATAAACCCTACTTAATGTGTATTTCACTACTGTATTTTCATGAGTTTTCTTTCTTCTCTGATTTAAAATAAAGTCATCTTCCTGATGTGTAAAACTGTTGTATTGAAATAGAGGTTCAGTAACTTAAAGTTCATCCTAAGCGTGTTTCACATACTGGGGATGAATTGATGTCTATTAATATTCCAGAGACCCTTTCATTTTTTATTAAATATAAAAATAAAAATTGGTTTGGTTTCCAAGTTTCATTGGGTTGGAGCCAGACAGCCCAACTCCTATTGCCTGTGAGGTCAAGAGGACTCTGTCCCCGGATTTCCATGATAACAGTACAACACGCTGAGAGAAGAAAAAGGATATTATCTGAAGCACACAGGAGTTATCAATAATTTTTCCTCAACTTCCCTGGATTTCAAACTTTAAAGTATGAGTAGAACACAACTCTGTGCAAGAGAAAAAAATAGTTTGAGATTGAAGATGCCTTTAAATATTTAAATGAAGACATATACATGTGTTGTAGATGTCTAAACTGCAGCTGTAGTCATTAGAGGTCTAGGCTCAGTTCATCTGTATCTGCCTGGGTGTCCAGCAGTGGCCTGAAGACCAGACCAGCATGTTCCTCGTCTTTGCCCTGCTCACTCCCACAATCCTCATATGAAGCTTATGCCTCAAAACAGCCTTTAGTTTTAGATAAAGGTTGTGCAGGCACTTATATCTGAGTTTTCAGAAACATGCCTAAGGTTGATTAGGTTCATCAGGGTGACCCACCTGTATTTTAGAGCATTGATCCTTAAAGGCTGCCCTGACTGTGTATCTTGGCATCTGACAAATCCTTTTCTATTCCTTCTTTATTTTTCATTTTGCAAGTAAAGGACTTTACAGTGTCTCTTTTTGTCTCAATGTAATCATACCTTTCAAGATTTATTTGCTCTTTTAAAGAAAAGGATACTTTTATGGCTAGGATGAACAGGTGCAGGCTCAGGAAATCAGAGTACGAGCTTAATTTTGACATCAATTTCCTGTCTCACCATGAACAAATCACAAAGGACACAGCTTGGTTTCCTAAACATAGGTGTCTTGTGATATTTGAGAAGTCACAGGATGCCCCTGCTGGTCTCCACTTGTTCGGAAGAGCATGGTTCTCCTACATATCCTGTGTATTGTCTCCAACCCGGTGTGTATGCCTTGAATAGCCTAGGAAGCCTGAAATGTCATTTAACATCTACACTTAGCGAACGGATCCTAAGCCTCCAAAATCTTCATTCCTTGGGTCACCATCTGCGGAGTTGCCTTCTACTCAAAACTCTGGTCTTAAACCATAATTTCTGTTTTACTAGGTGGAGATGGATCTCCTATGGGACTCCAGATGCTGTACTTGTGTCATAAATTCAACAGTTTTACCAAAGAGTGTTTTAAAAGTTACATATGTAAATGCCACTTCTATAAACCAAAATTTGAGACCAAGCCTCTGAGGTACACACATGCATAATCCACCATATACAGCTGACATTTTCCTCATATTAACAGTATTAAATGTCAATGATATTGTATATACATATAAAATTCCCTATTAAGAGTATATTTTATTATGACAATTTCAAATAACATTTTTCCTTTCCTTTTTCAGTTTTTGAAGATTAAAGACTTATATGTGTGACTAAGGCATTTATGATGCAATATTTTATTTGTTCCAAATTAAAATAACATTTCAGCTCTTGACATTGGCCGAAATATATTATTTCCGCCTGTATTTTAAGGCTTTGTAGCTCTACTAATTATCCAACAGCCTTATATAGGTATCTTTCCTGTCACCAAGACCTCATAAAAATATAGAATGGCTTCCATGGAAAGAAAATACTGAGTGCTAAAAACTTCTTTAGTTCCAAGATCCTCCCCCTGCCAAAAAAGCAACGTTGCGGCTATGCAATTTCAATTAAAAAAAAAAAAGGAAAAACAAAAAACCAACTTCAGCTTAGTTTAACTGGACCTGCCTTCAGCAAGTGGTTGAACTAGATGACTTCCAGAGGTCACTTCCAAAATAAATTATTCTGTATTCTGTGATTCTATGAGCTTTTCTTGTTTGGTTGGGTTTTTTTTCTTTGTTTTCATTAGGGTCATTAGCTACAATAATAATCTTCCAAGAGAAGAGTTGAAGCATCAGTTTCCTCGTGCTTTCATCTCAAGATGGTATCCTTTTCTTGAAAAAGTTATTTAAGCAAACAACTTATTGAACTCGTATTTGGCGTGGAGTAAATTATTTTTGTTTTTTTTTCTCCCTAACCTGTGTTATGTGTAAGGTCAGACTAGAGAATCCTAGGCCAGTCTTGACTAAAATATATGAATCCTTAAAGTTTTCTGGGAAGTCTAATGTTAGTATCATAGATTGTTTGGTTACATTTATGACATCTGTTAGCAGTTTCCTACATGTGATGTCATGACTTGTAGTTATATTTTGAGCTTCAGTTGGGAACACATGTCCACCTACACAGCATGCTTGGTTTGAAATATAGTCAGGGCTAAACCATAAGTAGATGATTAGTGAGCATGTAGCAGAATGTTTTCTTCAAATGTATTCATGGTAAGATTCGGCTCTCGGCCCACAGCTATGTCAATGGAGGTATCTACATGTCAGTAGGTATCTAAGCTCTCCTTATAAATCAGTGGAGATCAGTCAGTAAAGCCAGTATGATCCAAAGAGCTATTCAACCGACCAAATGTAGGAATGTTACAGACTGATATAACCAGAGGCCTCTACTGCCAACTGAGATGACCTAAGATATCCGCAGCATCTGCATCAGGTTGGCAGATATAAGACCGGATCTAAAGGAGGCTATGTCTTTCTGAAGAGGTGTATGAGGCCCAACTGAGATGAGCTAGAGCACATAAAATGGAACAAATTAATTAAATCAGACAAGGAAATCTGTACCCTAGCTCACCTATAGACATCTACATAATAGACATTTAAATTTAGATATCTGTACACAAAGCCCACCATCTGGGTATGAGTGGGTCATTTTTATTTCATTTTAGACAACCTATTGAAAACAATCTGCATCTCTGACGTTCATCTGTCTGAAATGGCATCTAGCAACCAGGTAAAGTGCAGCACCAGACACTTATATGGGCACAAATGAATCCATGTGTTACTTTTAGCTTTTTCCTGTCCCCGTGAAACTAACAGGAAACCCTTTCAGTAGGAATCAACATGAAGAGATTGAGAGCAGCCCTCCCGAGAATGACTTGGGGGTACTGGCAGTGGAAAGCTGAGCCGGCAATGTGCGCTTACAGCCCAGAAAGCCAACCGCATCCTGGGCTGCATCCCCAGCAGCGTGGCCAGCAGGGCGAGGGAGGGGATTCTGCCCCTCTGCTCCGCCCTGGGGAGACCCCCCCCCCTGCAGTGCTGCCTCCAGCTCGGGGGCCACCAATATAGGAAAGACACAGACCTGTTGGAGCAGGTCCAGAGGAGGCCCTGAAGATGCTTCGAGGGCTGGAGCACCTCTGCTGTGAGGACAGGCTGGGAGAGTTGTGGGGGTTCAGCCTGGAGAAGAGAAGACTCCTGGGGAGACCTTATTGCGGCCTTTCAGTACTTAAAGTGGGCTTATAAGAAAGATGGGGACAAACTTTTTAGCAGGGCCTGTTGCGACAGGACAAGGGATAATGGTTTTAAACTAAAAAAAAGGGGAGATTTAGACTTGATATAAGGAAGAAACTTTTACAGTGTGAGTGGTGAAACACCGGCTTGGGTTGCCCACAGAGGTGCTTGATGCTCCATCCCTGGAAATATTCAAGGCCAGGTTGGACAGGGCTCTGAGCAACCCGATCTAGTTGAAGATGTCGCTGGTCATGGCAGGGCAGTTGGACTAGGTGGCCTTTAAAGGTCCCTTCCAACCCAAACCATTCTATGATTCTATGAGCACTTCTGAAATCCTCACCAATTTTCCTAAATTGGCTTACATGGAAAAGTCCTCACAAAATCCCCTCCCCAGGTTAATGAATGGTGTTCATGTCATGCAAGGGACTTGCACACACTCCTCACCAATACATTATAAGCTGGATGTACTGTACATCCAAACATCTCCCTCTCAATAGCTCCAGGTCATTTCCACTTCTCGCTGTGCACAGACTGAGTACAGAGCAAATGGGAAGTTTTCTGTGCATGAGAAAATATTTTTTCAGGAGCTTCCAAGTATCAACATTATTGCTACTGCTCTTCTTAAGGTGACTGATGTCCAGACATCTTCACGTAAAGGGTCTGTCTCACCTCATACCAAAATAAGTAACTAAAATTGGTCAAAGGAAATGCCGTCTGGAAGTGCCTATTTTTCCCCTGGTTACAGCACAAACCTTTGGTGACTAACTCATATTTACATCTTTATTTTTTTGGATGACTACCAAAAAAAATATGAGATGGATCCCATCCACAGTGACCCTCAATCAGAAGGACTGATCCATGAAGACATTGTATGACTTCAGCTTTCACTAATAAAAATGGCCAGATTACAAAAAAAACGCCTACTCAGCTGCCAGCAAAATTGGCAAAGCCCAGAATGGAGTCACTGCTCTTTAAATTATATGTTAGGCTGTTTCCTAAGTTAAGACTGAGAACAAGGGTGATTCTGATATCACTAGAAATCAGGACAATTTCCAAAATCTGAGTGGGGGAAAAAAAAAAAAGACATAAAATTGGCATCCTCTTTTCTAAAATTGCACTGCAAGGACCAAGAAGAAAATTCTTCAAAATTCAGATGCCAAAACCACTGGAGAAACCAGTAATTGTGAGAGATAGATAAGATCCTTTTGAGATTTCTGCTTTTTTTCCCATCTGGTAATGTAGCCCTGTAAAGTGGAAACACACAGAGGGAAAAACTGAGACCTCACGTAAAAATTCTGTCACTCCCCCAAACTGTTATCTCATAGAGATCCTATGAAATCAACACTCACCAAAGCCAACATGAACTTCAGAGTCAGCACTTCAGAGCCAGTACATGGGTGACTGTCTGGCAGGCTCAAGCCCCTGTCCCTGAAGTCTGGCAGACGGTGAAGGAGAAGGAATTGTGAATATACTGATATCAGCTTCTTCCCTTCTCCTTTGGGATTCACTGTGGCTCCTTCCCTGCCCCGCACTATAACTGAGTCTCTCAGAGGACTGAATAAATGAGCAGTGATTTTCTTTATGTCCTTTCCAGCCACTGCAGCTCCCAAGATCTCAACAAAAAATCAGTTTTGGAGCTAGGTCTTCACTTTAATTCTCCAGAGGATGTGGTTCTTTCAACTGAACAAGCATTTTGCTTCTCTCTGAATTAGTCTCATATGATGTTCTTAGTCATTATAACTGTGTGCTTCATTACTCTTAGCAATACTGTAGGGAGAATTGTAGTTAAACAGATACCAAATTCTGTCTCCTTGGTGATGATATTCAACATTTAAAAAATGAAGCATAGACCTGGATGGATCCACCTGTTTCCTGGTAAAGCTACTTCTCCCAGTGGAATGGTTTAATTTATCATTTGGGACATTCTTAGGTCTAGGAAAACTCTGAATATTTGTTCCAGTCCCTTTGGAGTCAAAGGAACAAGGAGACATCTGCAGATCAATGGCTGAGCCAGGCTCTGAGATGCTTGGCCATTTCAATGAAGGCATACAAAGCCATATCTCCAAGGAAAGCTTGTCTTCAGCACTTCTAAAACTGTTTTTATATGATGTGACACATCTGGAAGACGATGCATGGTTGCACCAAATGAGTCATGGACTCTTAGCATAAATTTCAGTTTGTATCTGTGACCTATTCTTGGTTTTGCTCCTTGCCTACAGTCCCACTAGCCCAAAGTAATTAGGTTGAAACCTTCTGAGCTCACCATGTGATCTCTTTTTCTCTGTCACAGATTATATCAAAAAAGCACTCTAAGATGCCTCTGGGTAAATCAGAGTCATATCTACATTGCTGTGAAATCTAACCTTTGCTTTGTTACCTCATCTAGTAGTTCCAGAACTGTTTATTAATTCCAACAAGTCCCCATGACTTCAGAATTATTTCATAGCAAAAGAGAATGATCCCATAAAGGGGAAATGTAATTTTTTATTTCTCCACTGTACCTGGAAATATCACCCAAGTTCAAACTCAGAAGCCTTCTATAGGAATGCAAAACAGTCATATCAGAAAACACATACAGCTCTTCCCACGTCAACTTCTCCTATTACCCATCTTTTCCTTAACATGCTTTTAGACTGGAGCCTCTGAAGAACACAACCTGTGCTGACCTTTTGCTGTTATTCATCCTTCTTTTGCAATTTCAGAGAAGCAAACACAAACTCGTCTTAAAACCAAACCCCAGATAAGAAGCCAGAATTAAACTTGATCTTAAGAAAAGAATCATGTCTATAAAATTCAGTGTATCATGCACATCTTTGAAGGCTGGAACATTTGGTTGCATCCTTGCCTATTTTTTTCATATATATTTATGGAGACATACAGAGTATTTTATTTTTCCTTTACATGACTACCACAGTCAGCACATTTTCTCTCTTTGAGAGAGACATCATGTCTGGATATGTTGCAGGCAGAAGACCTTTACCTGTTGCATCTGTGAGCATCCTGCTGCATCCCTGAAGTTTTACATCTTTAGATATTTCAGTTTCTATGCTTTTTTCTTGCAATATTCTCAGAAAGAATGAGGGCTAGTAGCACTGGTAGTTAATAATCTTTCAAATCAAGAGGTAAATGCCCTGTAGGTCTTAATCTGAAATTCAGTAAACCATTGAAAAGGTGGCTGGTTTTCAGCTTTAAAGCAGGACCTCAGCACTAAAGGACCTACGTTTACGGCCCTGGCTAATTGCTAATTGTGTTTATTATTTAAAGAAACACAAGCCTCATTCCACAAGCATCTGAAAATGGTGGGAGTCTTTCCGCTGATTTCAATGGGCTTTGGGTCTTGCTGTAGAACAGTTGTGTATTCAGTTTAATTGTATGATTGCCAGTTAAACGGTTTATTTAATGCATCTTATTAAAATTTAACATGATCTGTCATCATGAATTTGCATTATTGTCTGGTTTTTCTTTGTGCCATCATTACCGAGATTTTACAACAATAACCTGAGTCTTTACTGTGTACTTCTGAGCTCTAGCAGCTCCTTCCTTGTAATTTCCCTAGTTCTTTCATATATTTTTTGTTCCTTAATCTTTTGCCCAAACTGATGATTTTCTGTACTTCCTTCTATTCTCTTTGCTTTCTGGCTTTTTACTCCCCCCATTTCTCTCTCTGGAAGTGACTTCATCTAAAATAGTTAATTATTATTTCTCTCTCATTGATGATGCGATCATTTCTGTTGCATCCTGACTATAACTAGGGATGAAGATGGGGACACATTCATAATTAGGCTTTTTTTAGACTGCTATCCTGGTCTGAAGGAGCGCTTTCCGACACGTGAATAAGATCCCCAGGATGCAGTTCTCCAGGGTGGTGCTGTGGCAAAGCTGGGAATATTGTGAAGTAGTCATAGCAAAGCTTCTAAAAAAGAATTCAGGTTTTGTTCCAGAAGTGGTAGTGGGAGAATGAATTATTATCTGATCAAAGGAATTATCCCATCCCTGTTTTGCCAGCACTAAGACACTGATATTGACAAATCCCATGTTGTTCCAGTTTGTGTTGAGCCACAAAAAAAACAAAGGATTTGTCTGCTGATGCTTGTCTGATGCCATCTGAACCACCTGTCTGGTACTCCTCTCCTTGATTAATCATGTTGAGCCATCCTCATTCTGGAGAGTATGTAAATCCTCAGCAAACGCTAATATATATCCATATATATCCATAGCTATTTCCATCAGCTGAAATTCTGCTCAGAAATTTGTATTATTTTTCTTTAAATATATCTACATTAAACAGCAAGGACTAAAAGACAGAGAAACCCTGGTGAATGGAAGGGGAAGCGGAAGAGAGCTTGAGCAAGGATAGGAATATATCCCTCAGGAAAGCTAACAGAGGATTTGGGGATAAGCAGAAAAGGCCTTGTGGCTGCTAGCAAAGACATGCTCTGCCATCAGGTGATCCCTTTAAGTAGACAGAAGCAGCATTTTGCCCATTCTTCCAGAAAAAAAACAAGTTGCCCCAGGGAAAATACCAGCCTCCATCAGGTTTAGCTCCTAACTGGCTCAACTTGCAAGACTCTCCATTTTTTCTCATCGCTTGGCTCCCGTGGGGCAACCCCTGGGAACGAGTTACCACTACTCACAGGTCAGTTCTCCACAATCACTGTTCCTGGAATTGTTTCCCAGTGACTGCCTGTCTGTGTCATTTGACACTGATGCTATCATGCTGTAATTACCAGCAGCTGAGGGCAGAAGGGAGCAATGCAATTTCAACAGAGGTTTCCAACTACTTAAAAGACACAAAAGAAAAAAAAAAAAAAAAGAACTAGAACCAGAATTTTCCCAGACCTACTAATAAGTAGGTATTATTACCTACTAATAATGAATCAATTAATAATGGCATCATACCACATACAGGGTAAAAGTTTGACTCATCCTTGTGGACAAAGAACAGGAAAAATGTTATTAACAGGCCAAAAAGAGGAACCTACTTAAGGTCACACAGGACATTTGCAACAAGATGGAGGACTGGATTTACAGTGGGAGACTGACTCCTTGGATTCATTTTTATTCCTTACGTCCCTGACTCAAACAGTAATTTTCAGTTGGATTTGGTTTTGTCTTTGGGGAATTTTTGGTTTTGTTTTTCTTTTTTTTTAATTTTGGATCTCTAAACGTTTTCCGCTACAGATGAAGACGCTTGATTATTGACTATAGTCTTGAGTTATATTGCATAGACTCCTTCCAAGTAGTCATTGGGCCACCAGGAATCTGCAAACTCCAGGCTGAAAAGCCCTGAAGTAGGGTTTCCTCTCTGTATCTGCTTATCCCTAGGGGCTAAGGGGAATCCTTAGGGTATCATTCCATTTCAGTAATCCCTTTAAAAATAGACATTGTAGGCAGCATGAAAGTATTTGTGGAGGTAAGCCTGAGCTTTGGAAGCAGTGACAGTGCTTGGAGGCCAGGCAGAGATGACCAAGGCAAGCACAGCAGGAAGTCTTAGCTAAGCAAGCACCAATTCGCACCTGTTGCCTGCAGTCTATTCACAGGAGCTAATAATAAAAAGTTTGCATTTAAACGGAGCCCTTCATCCCTTGTGATCCCAAAGCACTCAGCAAATTACACACCCAAAGGTCATATCAACTGGTGCTGAAATCCAGCCTGCCCTGGCCGTAACAATAGGAAGGAGGAAAAGTACGTCCAAGGACAACAGGGTAAATTCCCACTGATATGAAATATGTCTGGTGCTTTTCAAGGTCCATCCGGAGCAATCAGGAATTAGGATTGTAAAGCAGCCCAAAATACTGCAGCGCATTACAGTATGCTGATATTCCTTTGGTTTAACCCTTAGAAGAAAGAAAAGAGAAGGAAAAAGAAAAAAAAAGAGTTAAACAGAACTAATGACAGTACTTGAATTCATTGCTATGGTTCCAGAGAGTCTACACATTTTAAATCTGTTGCTTAGCCTGTTAAGCCATCCCCTCTAACGTGCCCTTTCTGTGGATTAGATGTGCTGTTTATTCATTGTTTCAAGGCAATGAAATGACTCATACTGAGTCTGTTCCCAGGAAATCTTGCCGGGTGAGGGAGGGTGACATTTACTAGGGGACCTATTAATTGGAATCTACTGTAATAATACAAACAAAACAGAAAACTCAAGTTCTTCTGCATGGTCCAAGCCTTATCATTCCATCTCTGGGCAGCGCTGCATATCTCTGAGCAAGGCACAATGAATCTGTTCCACTGTGCAACCCCGAACAATCCTCTTTCACAGGTCTTGTACCTTAAATCAAGACAATAAAAGGCCAAAGGAATTCTGAAATGGCATATTCAATGGCCCTGGGAGGGGTAGGGGGAAGACGTAATCTTCCACATTCTCCCAGTATACAAATCCAAGCACTTGTACCTCGCAGCCAGCTGCACACCTTTGCTGATAGGGAACAACTCTATCAGAAGCCAATGTACATCCATGTAGCTCCAGCTGCTGTCAGCCAACTAAGTGATGCATGCATCCTACTATTTCTGCTTTGCAGATGGCTTTCCTACATCATCTGGCCCAAGACGTATCTGCAGAATGAAATCAGGTGGTGGCAGCTGGCGGTCCAGCTAATATGGTTGCAAGGTAGAGAGGTGCTTTCAGGTCTGCTGGTTCTCTTCCCTTTTCTCAGTCCATTAGAGTTTATTCCCCAGGATTAAAATCTGAAAAAAAGTGAGAAAAATGTCAGTCACTAAGTTACATGCCTGACTGATCATTAAAATTAAAGCAGATCCAGTGAATAGTCTTTTGGAGGTGATTCATTTGCTTCAATATAAGTTTTCAGTGCTATACATCCATCCGTGAGCTTTAGAGTATCTTGCTTGGTTTCTATTTATCATTTCAGAGAGGAATGCATCTTCCACAAGTTCTGCGGTCATAACTACCTGCCCAGTAAGATGCCTCTGCTGCCCTAGGACGTCTCAAATGCACTACAAACCTGTATTCAGGAACCTGCACCATACCTCAGGTGAGCTGCATCACCTTCTGGACTCTGGAAACAATTCGGTTGTCCTGAGATTAGAGCCTCATGCTATTAACAATTGTCATGGCTGTCCCACTTAACCTACAGCTGCTGCTCCAAGAGGCAGAGGGTTTCCCATAAATCCTATTTCCTATCTGCTACCCACAGATGGATGTCTTGAATACACTAGGGTGGCTCATGTAACATTAGGTGCTTACCTGTGGGCAGCTGAATTGAGGCTCCTTTTGACAAGATTGCCTGCCCCTTCATTGACTGTGGTGGGAGGTTAAACACCCATAATACATCTACACTTCTGCATTCGGATGTCTAAATTTAAGTACATCCTTTTCAAGCCAAATGCCTTCCCCATTTGACTTGAGAATTTACAGTTCTAGCTATTCTTCCTGTCTTATTTTTCTGTGTTCACACATACTGATGGGCTCTGTCCAGATTCTAGGTTTAGTTCTACACCAGGAACAACTGCAACTTCATTATTATGTGTGAAATGACTTGCTTGCTAACAAAATTGCAGTTCAGCAGAGCACCTCCATATTTAATAACAGAGACCATCATGACTTGAGTTAATCTTTGTAACTGTAGGCTGGAAGAGCTCAGAACGTGGTAGACTGCCATGGAGGAAACTGTAAACCAAATCATCTGGTAGTCTCAGTAGGAAGGTCCTATAGGATATATGGCCTTCCATTATGGATTCCTGTAGTGGTCCTCAAACAAGGACAATTCCAAATCAGGACTTTGAGCCCTTGTTTGGGTGATCCATGATGGTCA
Source organism: Ibidorhyncha struthersii (assembly GCA_013398815.1). Taxonomy (NCBI): domain Eukaryota; kingdom Metazoa; phylum Chordata; class Aves; order Charadriiformes; family Charadriidae; genus Ibidorhyncha; species Ibidorhyncha struthersii. The sequence continues at coordinate 157,452 of VZSZ01011515.1, read as the reverse complement.
TTCTGTCTGCCAGCTCAGGTGTAGGCAGATGCAAATAGCAGCTGCATCACTTTCTGGTTCACTCCTGGGTATGGGAGATGACATGCAGGTAGGTAGCTACCTTCATATCCCTCCTAGAATTGGGCCTACTAGGTCCCAAGTGTTGGGTTAATTTCTCTAAGTCATAGCCAGGTAAAAGTCTACCCTCTAGTTTAAGCCAGTTATTTGTCATCCTGTGTAAGACACAGGTATATATGGGCACCTGCACATGTCAGACCTTCCTGATATAAAGCTGGAGTCACCAGCCACATTGTGACATTTTCTTTCTGTTTTGCTATAGATAGAAGCTCGAAAAATAACTAGGATTGTATAACTGACTCACAGGCATCTGAAGTTTTCTGTTCCTAATGGAAACAAAGAGGAAAAATGTTTCTGCTGTCTGGTGGAAAAACAATTAACAGATGAGGATGTCTGCTAAGGTAAAAATATTAGGCCTAATGATTTGTCTGCTCAAGAATTTACAAAAGACATGCATTTTGCACCCTGAATGAAAGTTCATTATACAAAGAAAAAACTTGTTTTAGGTAAAAATAGTATATAAATATTTTTAAAGATTTTCAGGCCAAGAACTGATTCTTAATGTGTATAATCTTATGCCTTGTGTAATAGAATCTTTGTGATTTCACTTCTTACCTTGTTTTAAGCCTAATAACTTATTTGAATCACATTCTCAACAAGAATTTTAGTCTTGGTTCAGAAGCACAAAGAGAGGGAAAACATACACTTCTGGTATTCCAGTGGTTAATCCCTCTTCCTGTGTATCTATGCCTAATTTCTATCTTCTTCCAAGAAGGAAATAGAAATAACTACAAGTTCTTCAGATAAAAAATTACAAGACTCCATTAGTAATTTCTTACATGTTGCTTCACGCAAATATATTTCCAGCTTCAACTGATTATTAGAAACATTTGCAAACACACCCATTGAAGACCCAGAACTACAAGGTATCATAATTGTGGCCCTTTGACCAGCTCCATTTAAAAGGTTCTACAGAAGCTAATGCTGAAGATCAAATAGACAATGATGATAACTAAAAAATCAGTGTAGCAGAAGATCCAGTCTTTCCAATGCAAAAATGGCTTATCAGTTTTACATATTTTAGGTTGACATAGCTGCCACCTAAATGCATAATTGGAAGCAAAGGGAATATGCAGCACAACTAAAAATGAATGTGGTTGTATGTAATTATACATAGCACGATAGTGGAGGGGAGACACAAATCGGAGCAGGGGGGGAGCTCCCAGGGCTTGGCAGGAGGCTTAAACCAATAGCATTTGCCACTGTAGGGGGAGAAAAAGAAAAAAGAGAGAGAAAAAAAAATCCTCTTCTGCCATCTGGTAGTGAATTACAAAGCATACCAGTGCTAAAAGCCAACTTCCATCTCCAACTCCACCTTGCTTCGCAGCCAAAACCACAGGGGAAAAAATAAAATCCTGCTCCCAAAGCTAAAGGTTTCTTTCACTCATCCACCAGATCTTTGGGAGTTATCTGCGTCTTACCTAATTTAACATGCTTGTGCCCCTGCTCCATCCCTTTGCCCGTGCCTTATTCCTGAGCTGCAAATGCACCTTAGGAGAGACAGAGAAGTGAAAGGGTGCGAATCCACCCCAGACAGAGCTGGGCAGAGAATAACAAGCTCTCTGGAATTAAAGTGAGACAGCTTCTGTGGTCAGCAAAACCTCTGCCGGCTAATGTGACTGCAGTGAATCAATCACAGCCCAGCAAGACAAAAAAAGAAGGCAGCTCTTTCAGCATAAGGCAAGTCAAGACATCAGTCTGGTCTCAACCGTGCACTGCACAGAAATGAAGCCTTCACCTTTCCTCCGCACTCCAGAGGAGACATCAGTCAGTGCATCTGCTTTATCCATAAAAGCCGTAACGTTCTTTTCAAGCCGGTGTTCCCAAGGTGTCAGACGTACTCCTCAGAGCTTCATGAAGGACTAACCCAGGGACCGCATGTGTCTGTTCTGGGAGGTCTTTGCAGTCACACGGCTGGAGAAAAGGGGACGTGTAAGATCTGCTGAATTTCCCAGGAGGGCAGGGAGAACTCACCTCCTGGAAGCTAGAGAAATCATAAGTGGGATTCACCTGAGCAAAAGTGAATCGGCAGTGGAGCTGATCAGCTGAGGCTCTCTTTACCAAACAGACATTTAGGGTGGGATTCAGTCACTCAAACACAGCTTTGTCTACTGCTCTTTGGGTACCTCACTGCTTCAGCCATAGGTGTCTGCTCCAGAAAGGACCAGGTCTCCTGTGTGTGGTACGTGGGGATATGGTTTAGAAGTGGTTTTGTCAGGTTAGGTTAATGGTTGGACTCAATGATCTTAAAGGTCCCTTCCAACCTTAACGATTCTATGATTCTATATCTGCAAGCCCTGTGAAGATGTCTTAAAGCCCCAGGTGGTCTCCAACAGTACTGGATGCCAATGTTTAATGCAAATGAACCATGCCTTTAGAGAGCAGTTCATCTTCCTCCTTGAAAAGTATGGAGGGGCTAATTCAGCTGTCTAAGCATAAGTGTCTAATGGATTTTGAGATGTCTGAAATGATTTTACTTTGCCTCCAGCTGCAGCTCCAGCAAGACACAAGGCTCTTGGAGTTGTTATGTCACATCTGGCAGACCTGTGTAAGTGCATGAGATGCCATCAGCATCTCAATTGGCTCAAGATGCCTGCAGGTGTGTAACTAAATTGAGCTCTTAAAATCCTTTTTTACAAATGTGTAGTCTTCCATCAGCTCAAAGTCTGGGCTAACAGCTTGAGATGGGGGTGTCTAAAATGAACACGTCACCTGTTAAATGAGATATTACTCATCCTTTTTGTCCAAGGAGAGAGGATTTATATCATGCGCCTGTAGGGCAGTGTTCACTTCACAGACTGAGTCTCCTAAATTTAAGTTCAACATGTAGGCATCTCCTTATGCACTGTCAGCTAGAGTCAGTGGAGCTCTAGTTGCCCAAACTTTGGTGTCCAGTCCAGAGCAGACTCAACCCCAAGACATCCATATGAGGCTAAATGTGACATTGGAGCTATGGGAAACCTGTCTCTTTTTAGAGTGATAGCAGGAGATTTATTTGGGTACCCTATGGTGCCTACACATACCAATGTTTAGGTAAATGGCTTGGGCTCCTAACCCTGCCCGAAGTCTGATATAGGGTGATGACAGCACAAGCACCTGTAATGATTCAGTTGGAGAAATAAAGGTCTGAAGGCTCCTGCCGTCAGACAGTTACAGTTATATCAGAACCAATGTATTTCAGATAGCAATTCTAGGATGGCGTATACAGCCCTGAGAAAGGGTTCATTCTCCTCCTTCACTGGAAAGGGCTGAAGGAGTTCAGATGGACACTTCAGGATAGCAGACATCAAATGGACCCCAGCTGGCAATCTGGGCAGGGCCATGAGTGTGGGGACCTTGAAAAATCTTCTAGCTGTGAGACTGTGGAAGTGGCAATCCTGAGATCCAGCTTGTTGAGGTCACGTCAGCCTGTCTGTTTCCTCAAAGCCATGGATGGGGTGACCAGTGCTTGACGGTCTAACAACAAGAATTGGCTCCTCCACACCTGAAATGTAAGCTGAAGCAAATCCACTGTGCAACAGCGTGTAAGTAACATTACAGGCGATGTGTCAAAACAAATAAAGACAAAGTTTATGCTTTTTTTTCCCCTACTTCTTAATGTTGTTGAAAGCAAGCCAGAGATGTATTCCTCTTGCCATTTAGTGGGGGAATTTGTAAGATTTTATTTTTATTTTCAAACTGGGAAATGTTTCAAGCTAGGGAGCTCAAGTTTAGGTTCTCATAAGCCACATCAGGACTCTAAAGAAAATGCCTTATTTCATTTCTTCATTTGACTTTGCCGTATGCCCCTAGTCATAAGGAGGAGTTTATTTCCATAGGCCCCGTACAGATACTGAGATCGTCTCTGCTCTCCTTTCCAACCTCCCAGTCCAACAAATCATTAAGGGTCCCTTGTCTGATACGAATGTAGACGACAGAGCTGTTCCCACCATCAGATCACTTAATGATCAAGAGGAAAAGGTCCAATGAACCTTCTACATGCACAGTCATGTAGGGATTTGGCTCTATGCCTCAGCAGAATAGTTTTTTTAGAATATTGCTTTCCTATAGACGCAGGCAGAAAACTAAAATCCTCGGGTTGCCAGGACTGCATCCTACATGCCACTAGTTTTCTTTGGAGGCTTCCCAGCCTCGACGAAACAAATTACTAACCATAAGAACTGATAAACTGATGAAACTCCAGCCAACTGTAGGAAGTTACAACAGCAGCCTTCTATCAAAACGAGCTGCTTTTTTAAGGAGTGCACTAGTGAGTAAGTGTCTTTAGAAGACTGTTGCGGCTGTGCGGTTAAGCATCACTTACTCTCTTGATTTTAGCCAAAACACATCCTCGTTTTGTGGAGACGCAACAGCAGCTGTCCCACTCTCTGCCATGGGTAAGTACTGGTGCCAGTAACATGAGCTGAGGAGTTGGCATCCTGCTCCCACATCATAGGGATTCATTTGGCTGCTGCCAAGTGAGAAAGTGGTGTGTACCCACACAGACATGAAAGGCTTGAATTAGTAGCTCTCTGCCATGTACCAAAGTAGAAAACATACTGACGTTGTAAAGGAAGAAGTCTCTGCATTGCTAATGCCCCTTTCATGAAGGCTAAGTGTGAAGCCAAAGTTGTTCTGGCTTTTTTCTTTCAGACTTTGACAGAAGGGGCTGGTCTGGGGAAAGAGAAGGTCTGTCAGCAGTGACAGAGAGAGTCTGAGTGGAGTGAAAGATGTTCAAGCATCTCTATTCTTCCCAGACTAAATAGGAGATTTTAGATGTGCTCTGACATTACCTCTAGTTCAGGACGTTAAGACAGACGGACGGGTAGTCTTATTAGCATGGAAAGTCCTGTGCACAATCAGGAGCTCTGTGTGTGCACATGTTTGTGTGTTATGCAGGAGGAAAGGCGATTAGGACAGTGGGGAAGGGAAGAAGGGGAAGGGAAGAAGGAGAAGGGGGGAGACAGAATCAGTGTGGCCCACAGAATGTCTAAAGCGTCACCTGCCCACACTACAGCATTCCTCCCCGAAACGCTGGCCAAGCAGCCCAGGGAGGTGGGATAATTGAAAAGCAATAGTGGGATGGTCTTAGATGAGTTTTTAATCTTTCCACAAAAGCTAATAAAATCTGAATGGCCCTCCTGAGGCCACATTTTATTGCCACAAATTCCCATTACATCCCTGGGAGAAGTAGCTCACACATTAAAGTTCCTTGTGAGTCCCTGTAAAAACAAATTCCTTCAGCCATCTCATCGCAGCTGCCAGAAACACCCATTTCCCCAGCAGTTCCCCACCTTTTAGTCTCCATGCCAGAACACAGTAGCCACACTCAGCAAGAGAGCCACACAGCTCCACCAAAATAGAAGAGTGGTATTTGTGGCCTCCTTCCTGCAGCCTTTATGGTTAATAAAGATATATGACACGTTATTTCTTAGGTAAACTTCTGTGTTTTGCAAACCTGTAGAGTTGTTCTGACGCATATCTTCATAAAATGATCTGCTTTTCCTGTGACTGTAAGGATGGTACGTCAGCATCCTCCCTGCTCTTCCTTCCTCCAGTATAAAGAAATTGCTGATATCCAAACTTTGGAACTAAGTTTTATGTTTCTTCCCCTCCTTCAACTTTTTTAGTGACTGAAAATTATGATTGGACTAAGGTGACCTGAAATGAAGGTGGACAACTAGCTTTGTGCATTGTCATGAGTCACAGGCATTATTTAAGATGCTTTTCATTTTCACCCACTTCGTATAGGTGGGAATATAATTAAATAATCATAACAGAAGTGATTTTCACCAGCAGAAAGTTTTGATACCTTGAAGCAGCGATAGAAATTTAAGAGGTTGTTCTCATTAGTACCATATTGTTATGGTTATGATTATTGTTATGGTTATTGTCATAGTTGTGGCTATGGATATGTCTGTGGTTATGGTTATTAGTTTCTAATAATGAGAATAATGCTGACCTACCTGAGTGTTTTGGAATTAAAAGCCTGATTTCTGGGAAAAATTCAGAACTAGACATTAGTTGTCTTCTGAGTTGAGTGTTCAATTCAACATCTAACTTGTTCATGTGTTGTCCTATTCTAAAAAGATTAAAGGCATCATCTATTTTTATTATTCACTATTTACTATTAATTCCTTATATTGTTATCTGTTTAATAAAAGAAAGGCAGGAAAATAGAACCAGTTACATGTAAATGCAGTCGGAGCACCAACCCAATTGTTAGGTCTAAAAATTGGTTCGTGAACATTAAGATCTAATTTGCCAAGGCACAATATTTGTATACAACCGTGCAAAAGCATCATCTTGTTGTCAAGCCAAAGGGGGAATCTGTGTAACCTTTCTTTTCCTCACATTACCTCTCAAGGCATGGGAATGGTGTAAATGAATTGCACTTCCCAGGCATTCTGTTGCTGAGATACCAGGAACAGACATCCAGTCTACCTCTATTTATCTCAGCATTTAAAAAGAAAATCATATAATTTCAGCAAAACGGACAGTTTATTGACAGTTAAAAAGAAAAGAATAAAAATGAGTGTTAATGTTTATGACCATAAACTTTATCCATAGGTTAGGGCTGTTTTTTATCACCGTTGCCAATCCTATATCCATTTGAGGTGAGTTCATCAATGATTGCACCATTAGTGCTGATCTTTGACTCCCTTCATCATCTGCTCTTTACATGGTGTCTGTCGTAGAAAGTGTTTCTGATAAGCTTTGATCTGAAAGGTCTGACAAATATACTGTTTTAAGCTTTGAGACAAGCACTCCTATCAAACCTATCTATCAAACCTATTTATCAAACCTAAGACACGTTTATATAGGCAGGATTGACTACACTCTTAAGGGGCACATCTCTTGGTTACAAGAGAAGTAAACACCACCAACTTACCGAGCACATCATGAGGGAGCTCAGTAAAAGCGATCTAGAAAAACATTTTGTAGCTTAACTACAGAATTTTATTTCAGGCTGAAAACTGTGCCTTTCTGGAGCAGTATCTGAAGACCTCACAGGAAACCTTTGGCATTTGTGGTAGCACTAGTCAGCTGCGTTTGGGTTACTGAATCAAAGCCGTGATTTCCTTAGAACTTCAATATAAACTAAAACTGGGCTCAGACGGGTAGTCAGATCTCTAGTGCCAGCTGAAAAGCCGGAGCATATCAGAGACGTCCGCATGACTAATATGACAAAGGACTTTTGGGAGAACTGTGCCAGTTGGAGCCACAGCTGAAGGCCAGATGAAATCCCCCAGGGCATCTACATGCAAATCCCCAAATTTAGCTTTCTTTACCTATGAGCTGAGCTTCTGGGTTTAGATGAAGCTAATCCTACCCCATATGAAGCATAAAAAATCAAATCCTTTCAACTATTCTTGATCAAGTCAGACTCAGGATCTATTAGCCTGGCCTTTGTGTTCTTATTCAGGTTTAAAAAAATTTTGCTGGCCATGTTGCTAATCTATATGTTTTATGAGTGGAAAAAATTTGGTTCAAAGAACCTTTCAAATTTCAAAGGTCATCTTTAATCTAAACTTGATAAATATATATTTTAGAGTAGGCACATTCCTAATATTCTAAGTGGAGGAAGGAGAAAATAGGATAAGAAAGCATAATGGCCCAGTCCAGCTTGTGAAAACAAGTGGAGGGAGGCCAAACCCATTTGCGTGGAAACATCAGGCAAAGGCCCGAGGACAGAAGGGCAATGACAACATAATCATTTGGACAAGTGAATAGATGATACACGGTACATGGACAACATACCACAGTTTCCTGGCAGCCTAGCACAGGCACATAGATGTAGGCGAAAGACTTTAAAAGCTGCTAATTTTGAACAAGGAAGAGCAGAAAGAAGAGAGTCATATAAGGGTTAAGTAATACTGGGGACTTTTGAGATTAAAAAATTATTTTTCAGAGTTCTTGCATCAGCATATTTTTTATTCAAAAAAAATGGATAGGGATTGGTGAAATCAAGTTCTTTTACACAGAAGTAAACAATTACACAACTCTAACACACACATGAATTCTAACTACGATTCGTATCAGTACGATCTTTTTAAACACCTCTGATAAATTTACTCTAACAAAGCTTGAAATAGTCAAACATTTTCCAGATCATTTCTTTTTGCTTTTTCCTGTTAAAAATATAAATTCCACACGCAGTCACTTTGAAATAGTTTTTCAGTATTCATTTTTCAAACGAAGCGTGTCGACTGTTTTCTTATTAAACATTGTGTCAAGGTATACTTATGCAGTGACGAAAACAGGCTGATGCTAAATCCTAGAAAACCATAAAGACTGCTATTGCAATTGTGGCACGTTTAGCAGTGGAGAAGGCAGTCACTAAGTAGCCTGTGGGGAACCAGTGTAATATTGGCTCCAGGAAAAGAAAGGAACAACTGATAGAACTCAAACAGAAGAAACTGAGGATAAGAATGTGCCTGATATTGGTGAAAATGATTTTATGGACACAACCTCAGATCAACAAAAATGTTTCATTCATTGAGGAAATTTCAGATTTGATGAAAGAGACCTTTGACTTAGTGCTTCATAGTCAGATAATTATCTGGGAAATGGTTTCTCAGTAGGAGGAAAAGTGCAAGTGTTTTTCCTCTGGGATTGATACCTTTCCAGTGACCAGATTTTTTATTTTAAAGTCCGGGGGAAAATAAATGGAAGGGAAACATACTACTTTTCTAATCTGGAGACAGTAGCATACAAAGAAAACAAACCAACCTCCCTGCCCATTAAGGACAGGATAAGAGAGCTTGGTCTTAAACTTCAGTCAGGGAGAGTTGATTTAGAAATTGGGTGGTTGGGAGTGGACAACGCTAATGGAATTTTTTAATCATAAAAATAATGAAACAGTAGAGCTGACAGTCAGGAGTAGGTCTGTGGACATTTATTGATTGTCAGTGCTTGCTTAACTCTTCCTTTCTCAGGACACAAAGTAAATGGCTTCTTGAGATTCCCATGAGGCTTATTTTCTATGATATTTTATTTTGCATTTTAACCCACAGAAATATCAGAAGAGTAAACTCTGTATAAAGTACATAACTTGCTGGAGGACACATTTCAAAAAGCAGCTGTCAAAGAGGAGCCATCACCAAATGAGGATCTTTGCAGCTGATGTTCCTGAGAGACTTTCACAGGCTCATGAGCTGGGAGAGCTTTCAGAAGGGATTTGAAAATAAACTGAAAAGAAACCTACCACTTAATTTAGGAGGGTGACATGGTTAACGGCAGAATGTATAACAATAGGCAGGAGGAGGCAGTTACAGAGGTTTCTGTCCTTAAACAGGGTAGATATGTCTGTCTAGCTTTGGGGTACCTGTCCCCAGAGCAGGCAGAAGCAGGCAGAGCTATCCTTCCTGCCCATTACCTACCCACACTTCGGGCTGCCTGTGGTACGCCTGTTCCACAGGGGATTTGGGGCATGCAGGACACTGCACCTGCAGGCTTATAGAAAAGAAAATGGGTGAGTTTGGGCTTACAGTGCCTGAAACCCGTGGCTGATGCCACTGGCAAGCATTGCTGCCATGAGATGGCAGCTTGTTGTCACCTGATGCCTGCACAGTCCTTCTTCTCAATGTGGAGGCGGACCTCGTCCTTTCCTCTCTGCATCTGCCAGCCCTGAGGTTCAGCCCTGCAAACCAAAGTCCACCCTTCCAGGTAATTTTTGCTAGGATTTGTTTTTACATATGATTTCACATCCCAGGCAAAGCAACTTTCTTGCCCTTGTCCTGCTGTAACCACAGACAGCATTACCTCAGGACATCTGCTTATAAATTTCAACTCAGAGAACAAACATAAATACCTCAGATGACATCATATCCTCTAAAACTAGAGAGATCCATAGAATAACAGGAGGCAAAGGGAAAAAAAGAAGAGTGTGCAATAATAATAAGAAAAACTGTGAAGGGCGGTCTTCAAGAGAATGCTGGCGCATAATATGAGGGAGCTGAGAGTTGCAGAGTTGGGCCTGATGTGAGGGTGATGAAGGCAGCAAGAAAGTGGGAGCAGGAACAGTCACAGTCTGATGAGCATGGGAAGTGGTTTGAGGACAGTGAATGGTCTGAATGAGAAGGGACATGCCATGATGTGGAGGTGGCTCACGTCTCCGGCAGCGCTCACTGAGCAGCTCAGATCTTTTCCTGCACACAGGATCCTTCTGTGGTTCTCAGCACAGAGCTGAGGCAGACTGATGCTTAACCCTACACCACACTTATACGGGGACGGATAGAGGATTCCCACACAGCCTGGGCAGGGAGGGGCCCCCCAAAGATGGCCAGTAAGGTCATAAGTTCATCACTCTGTGGTCCCTGTACACACAGTGGAGAGAAATAAGCACTTCCAAAATGTGCTTCGTCCTCTCCTGAGAGGTGTCAAAATAAATAAGGTGTCCTACTGTCAGTCAAAGCCTGTCCAACTGGTGATGGAGATGAGTTTGATCAGACCATTGGCTTGAGTGTCGTGATTAAGTGAGATGAATCTGGGCTCCTGCACTTGTGATAGGAAGATGGTTTTCCACATTTGTTTGTTAAAAAACAATAATAATAAAACATTTCAAAGAAACAAATCTGTACTTCTATCTGCTACCTGCTGCATGCCTTGGCCACACTTTGAGATGCTTCAGCATAGACTGCTTGCGTAATGGCAGGCGTGTGGCTGTTGCTAATATAGGCACAGCCCTGAGCTAAATAAAGCCTTGTGGCTTATCTCAGGCTCTGACTGCAAGCCACGGAATTTTGTGTCTTTATAAAAAGGCTGGAGAGTCCGTACCTTTTCTTTTTTTCCCATTCCCACAAAACCATGAAATGTGTTTATCATGTGGGACTCCCAGTGGATTATGGTAACTCCAGACCTTGCCATGAATTTTTGAAACTGGAGCTGGCAAAGATAAAGGGGGAAATCTCCTCGAGGTCACCTAGACCTTGCTCTCTCCCCATGCTTCTACCAGAGGGTACAGCAGTGGGAAAGTATTTCAGCTAGCTCTTAATGGTCTCGTGTTTGTCCAGTTATAAAGCTTTTGGGACCTCAGGTAGCTGATTTACTACCATTTTAGCTTAGATATTTCTGTCCAGTGCTGTGTTATGCTGCAAAGATGTACCTTCTATGGGTAAATGATCCCACACCACCCAGCAGTACTTGCAGGTATTTCATACACAGAGAAAGACTTGAAAATCTGGAGGAGTGAGAGACAAAACTGTGCTTAATGGGAGCACCCTAGAAATGAACATTTAAATTACATTGCTAAAATATGTTGTGGTTTAACCCCAGCTGGCAGCTAGGACCATGCAGCTGCTCACACAGTTCTCCCCCTTCCCCCCCAGAAGGGTAGAGAGGTGGGAGAAAGGGAGGGGAAAGGAAAGGGGAAAAAAACCCTGCGGGTTGAGGTAAAGACAGTTTAATAGGACAATAACAGAAAAAGGAAAACAGTAACAATAATAACGGTAAAAGAATATACAACACAAATCATTCTTACCACCTGGTGAATTGGTTGCCCAGCCCATCCTGAGCAGTGATCGCAGATTCCTCTGGCCAACCCCCATTTATATATCGAGCATGAAATCTATGGCATGGACTATTCCATTGGCCGTTCCATTGATCCGTCTATGCTCCTTCCCAGCTTCTATGTGAAGCTGAAAAAAATCTTTAAATAGTATAAACATCACGTATCAACAACTGAAGAACTATGTATTATTGACACTCCTTTCATACCAAATCTGAAACACAGCAACCACTAGAAAGAAAATTAACTCTATCCTAGCTGAACCAGGACAGTATCCACGCCTTATTCCATACCATTGACGTCATGCCCAGGTCTTACACTTTTCAATAAGTCACCACCACTTTTACTGTCTTTGAGATATGTATATATATATTTATATACACACACAGGTACCGTTCCCTTAGTCTATGGGCAGTCCCCTAAAATGTCCATTGAGTTCATTTAGTCCATAACTTTGGGCTCCATCTGTCCTAACAGTCTTTCAGGGCAGGAGAGATGGTGGGTGTGGTGTTGAATTGTGGCATGCTGCATCTGGAACACAGAAACCACTAGAAAGAAAATTAACCCTATCCTAGCTGAAACCAGGATGATACGCAAGAAGGTATAGAGAAAGAAGAGCATCTCAGGTGGCTCCAACACTGAAGAACCCAATTCATCAAGAACAGCAACACTAGTCACGTGAAGTGCAGACAATACTGTGAAGAAGAGTGTCCACAACTCTTTTATGAATCTCAATTCATATTTATGGACTAATAAAATAATGGGAAGAAAGGCTGAAAGGGACCGGTAGGTATCATCTGTTCCATCTTTTTAACCAAAGACTGTTGTGAGGTGTGGATTGTATACATGGTCCTACTGACCTCAGAGAACCAGCGCAAGGAATAGAGATTTCACGTGACATGATTTGTGCATGCTCCAGATACACAGTGAGTACAGGGTCACTACACCCAAGTTGCCGCAAGTCTTGATGTAGGATCCGAGAAATTATGACATTGGCTTCTAATTAGCTTAGCAATATTATTGTAATTCTTTAATTTTCTTTCTGATTTGTAATATTTCACATGAAGTATTTTCACCCTTTCTCACAACAAATGAATCCTAAAAGTATTTTTTTAAAAAAATCACATGGTTCTAGGAGCTGAAACTTAATGAACAAAAAATCAAATATCATCTGTGTTTTCACAGGTTTTTGAGAGTTAATAGGAGATCAGGCTTGGAAAATACAGTATACACATGTATTATATAGGCATAGAAAAAAGAAATACTGTTTCAAGCAGAACTAGGTGTGGGGAGATGAAAAATGACAGAAGGAAAAATAAGATTGATGATTAGGATATATTTCCTGAAAATCACAACTACCAGATGACTGATAGTTTCCCAAGGGAAAGGGTGGGAAATCTCTTCCCTTTGGCTTTTAATATTGGATAAAGCCCTGAGGGGCAATATCACAGAATCCACTATCATGAATGCCAGCTCAGGTTATCACTTTTTGCCTGGAAATAATTTGCCCAAACGACAAGCTGTGTGTTGAATTTTGCCCTTTAAGCAATGGCTTTCCCAGCTTGCATGAGAGCATTTAAGCAGCTCCAGCCACCTCATCCTCTAAAGACATTTTTCCAAATGTTCAGCTATTAAAATACATCCAATAAAATGCCTGATGGAAGAAATAAAGGTTTTGGTCAAACAAATAATTTGCTGGAGCATAGTGTTTTGACACTCTGCTCTGTAAACAGTTTTAGAGTATCACTTTAAAATGCTTTCATAACAATTGTAATAATAGTAACAGCCACTTTACTGTGTCACTTTTCAATTGGATTATCTCCCTGAGAGAAATCTAATTAGAAGCTGCCAGGTTACTAAAGACACCAAACCTGATATAAAAGTTTAGCCTCTTAGAGACTGCATTTTGCATTACGCTTTTTATTAATATTATCTGTTTCCAAACCCCTGCTTCCCCTTCTCTGGGAAATGCCATGGTTTTAAAAAGGTCAGCTGGAGAGAATAAATGGCTTTTTATTAAACGCAAACCTTATGGATTTTCACTTCAGCTACATAATGGTTTGCTTGTCATTATGAAGTGGAATTAAGTATTTTACAAGGGAGAAGTTAATACTTTTCGGATGGCGAACAACAAATGTGTCCTGCAGCAGATACATTGGCAGTGAGTGCTCTTAAACAGCTCTGTTGATTTTACCTGAAGTTGCTGGCATTAGGTTTCTTTTCTGAATTGCTTTTTTTCATTATTATGTGAAACACAGTAGCTCGTGGGAATCCCATCAAGGTGGTAACCACACTGTCTTTGGTGTTATACATACGCATAATTAGAAATGTTCCCTGTCTCTAGCACTTTACAGAGGGAGCCATCTCTTCTTTCAGATGTCTACAAATTAACTGTCTTGGTTTATATAATAATCTGTGCTTCCTTCAACAGTTCGTGAAGAAGTACGCAGCTTTGGAAGGCATTTCATTCATATTTCAGCCCATGATTCTCTACCTATGTTTTTGGGGCTGCTGGGCCAGGTCAGTATGGTCCAGGCCTACCAAAAATTCTTCTCAAAAGATGTGCAAGAAGACCATGGAATAAGGTCTGGAACGAAGATCTCCCTCCTTTGAGGGGGACCTGAAAAGACTTTGCCGATGAGTTATGCTTTCCATTCAACTACTTCTCCATCCTGACCCATCTTTAAATGTCAATTTGACCTGACCTTCCAGGCTGAAACCAGAAGCATCGACACGGCTTTTCACTATCTGCTACAGCCTGTATTTTGGTGGTTAGGGCACTTTAAGCTAAGTGAACAAAGAGGACCAGAGCACCGATTCAAGCTCATACTATGTCATCCATACCGTAATTCCCAATAGGCTGGATAACCCACCACCTCCAGGGAGGAGAGACTTCAGCTGCATAAATACAGACCATCATGTGCTTCTCATCCCATGGTCTATAGGACAGGACCTGGTCTGCTTTAGTTAAATACAGCCAAGTGGATGACAGTTCTTTTAAGGCAAAGAAAGGATTAGGTTTATGTTGCTCCTGAAGCGCAATATCCCAATTTAGATACTTTTCTCCAGATAAGACCTGACAAAGGCCTGGCTGCCACTGACAGAGCAGATTGAGATGATGTAAAACCTTGTAATAGTGCATCATAACTGGCAACTAAGCAACTTATGGTCATAGAATCACAGAATCGTTAAGGTTGGAAGGGACCTTTAAGATCATCAAGTCCAACCATTAACCTAACCTGACAAAACCACTTCTAAACCATATCCCCAAGTACCACGTCTACCCGGTCTACTCAGATCTGTCTCTGAAGAACTTATATCTAATCTCTGATTCAAAATCTCTGTCTATGCAGTTAATTAACCGTGCCTAATAATTATTTGTCTAATCTTCAGCATTGGAAAATTTCCAGTTTAAACTTATCAGCTAGATTGGCTCAATGGATAATGGAAAAGAGATCAGAATCACCAGAATTGCCTGCCATCAGAAAATAAGTGGGATGTATCATTAACTGAAAGTGTCCACCCTGTGTCCAGAGAGTCCTAGCTGATGGCTGAACCGGACACCTAATTTTCAGATGCCTGAAGTTAGATGCAATGAAAATCTCCTGAAGAGTGTAGAACTCCATTTGTCATTGAATTGCATCCAAGCTTTCCCCCAGGGTCTCTCCAGTTTTTCAAGAACCTATTGAATTTTATCCTGTCCTCCAACATACTCACAACTCCTGTCAACACATGGCTGATTTCGGAGGCTTTGAATGCTGAATTTCATTCTTTGGTGCAATCAGTACGTCCAGCCTGCTAGAGGGAGGAGGTGTTAATTCCCAAATTGCCAAATTCTATGGATTTATAAAAGACAAAGGTCTCCTACAACTGCTATTCCCAGAAGGTTTTGCTTTAGCTCAGGCTGTAAGGATTCTGTTATTCGGTTTTAAATATCTCCACCTGATTGAGTAATGCTAGTCTCTGACTTGGGTCTCCCAGTACATTTTTGAATAAAGTTCTGCTCTCTGGAAGATTCACGAAATGCTCTTCCTACCCCACTAGGGATGGGAGGATTTAGGCCATATTGCATCTCAATAGTTCCCACGCTACTTTCTCTGCACTGGTGTTTGCACCCTCCCGTAGCTCTGGGCACCCCTGTGATTTTCATGAGGTCCTGTTCATAACATCAATTTTACCCATCCACTGGTTTATCTTTGTCCCTTCCTTACAAAGAAACTTGTGTTTAAACTGAAGGCATGTCTGGTTTATAAACTAATAAAGAAAATGTTAGGGTGTTTCTCAATGGCAGGGTATCAAGCTTATTGTGTGCTTATTTGAGTGCAGGGAAGTGCACAGGTGACAACTATTTACTCCAACCTAGACAGGAATTAACTTTAATAACCCAGACTGTCCCCACTGTCGCTAAAGGAAAGCTAACGTTCACAGGTATGGATCTCCTTGCTGTGATTTCAAAATGGAGCTTTTTCCTGATGTAATGTCAGAAACAAGAGAACCTTCTACTTCTCAAAAGCCAGTTAATTCCCTAGTAAATCCATGCTTTTTTTTTTTTTAGCACCTCAGAAACAAGGTTGAATATTTCTCTTTAAAGATCACTGAAGTTCAACTTCATATTAACAACTCTACAGTATATAGTGTTTTTGCTGTCCTTTGAATTTTCTTCTTTATAAGTAAAGGCATCCAAATGCAACGTTATGCCAGTCACAAAATATCAAGCCTGAAAATTAATAGTAGTGAGAGCCTATGTCTTACCTCCCCCTCTTACCTAAATATCATTATCTTTTATTTATGGCCCCTCAGAATCTGTAAGACCTGAGGGATAGTTTTTCTTGTTTATTCTACATGTTCTCTGTGTTGTTTTTTAAATTCTGTCATGTCCCATATAATTGTAAGCTGTCTCCTGAGAATCTGTGGTCTGTTTTCATACAATTTCCCATTATTTTTGGTCAGTGTATGTATTTATACTTTTTTTCCTTGCAAAACTAACAGCACAAACAAAATAAACTCTGTCATGTGAAGCACTTAGTTGGCATCTTCTCTGAAATTCACACTAGGTACAAATTTCTTTTTTGAGCCAGAATAAAGCATCTAAGAACTTGCTTGTAAAGAAAGGAGTTAACACTTTATATTTTTTGCTTCGTACATGTCTTTCTAATTAAATTTAGGATAGTCTGGATCAGAGGACAGCCTTGCTTCATCTGTCAGAAATTTAAGTTTGTGATTGAGCTTCTCAGACTAAGGTGTCTGCTGCCATTTGAGGTGGACGAGGACATCCTATCTCATGCCACTGCAGACAGGTCTCCTCTCTATCCTGTGTCATACTTGCCATCCTCCTGTGGATGTCGGATTCCCTGTTGTGCCTCAGATTATACTAAATGTTGTGCAAGATGTCTCTTGCTCCTACCAAAGTACAAAGAGGGGTTCATCTTACCCTGCTGTAGGCACCTACATTTGCTCAGCTGGATCGCTTTTCAACTTCGCAAACCAGACTTCATAGATGCTACTTATTATCATGGGAGCTTGGATGCCTGCTCATGTAGAAACACTCATGTGTATACCTATAAGTCTTGGTATCTTAATCTGCAAAGAAAATCCCAACCATGTATTGTAGCTGCACTGTTCAGGTCCCACATAAGGGTTTACAAGCAGAAGTAGCATGAGATAAATTTCACACCAACTGAATAGGTTGTAGTTGGATTTAATAAGTAACCACTTAACTACGTGTTTCACTTGGGGAGCTGAGTTGCTGTTTTGGTTTCCAGTGGTTCCTTGTAGACATCTAGGTCAGCTCCTCATCTGGTGTAAAAGATTAATGTTGCATTGGTTGTAACTACAGTCTGAATAGTTTAGGATAGCTGAAGTTCAGGCTCACTTTTGCCCTAAATAAAAATATTTCTGTTTCACCAGAAGTGGCAGAATGAGAAGATCCCATTATTGTTTTCCTTTCTGAAATGTTCTGCAGTAGATGTTTTCATTTACTCAGTTTTGTTCAGCAGTCAGCATGATGGAAGAGCTCCTGACATTGGTAAGATATCAAACACTGTCAGAGAGACTTAAAGATCCTGCCAGGGCAGATGGATTACGAAAGTATCTCCTCATATATATGGGAAACTTCCTTTCTAAAATTGCGTTCTCCTCTCTTCTTGCCTGGGTTACAAAATTAACAGCACATTTAAAGCTTCAAAATTTGTATGATTTGGGAAGGGAAACAGTGGATGAAAAGCTTTACTTGTAAGAAAAAAACACCATGCTCCTGAAAGCTGGTCAGGAACAGCACAATAAAAAAAAAAAAATAAACAACATCCAAATGATACTCAAATGGACACAGTTTCAACTGTCTTCCTAACTTTCCTCAAGTTCAATCAGGACTGCATCTTCTCAGCCTTTTGGAGATGACTGGAGATAATCTTACACTCACATAGACAGGTCAGATACCTCGACCAAGGTTGCCCAGGAAACCTGTGGCATAGCTGGAATTTGAACTAGTCCACTCACTCCTAGTCCAGCCCCTTAACCGCAGGGCTCTCAGCAGTGTTAGCCACAACAGCTGGTGGACTTGGCTCTGCAATTGTGGGAATTTGCCTGTACAAGAAGGGAGGGAGAAGGAAGCAGTAAGGGGGAGGGAAACTGAAAGAAAATATAGGTACACGATTCTTTCTATTCTTTTTTTAGCTGAGAGAGAGATTCGTAGCTTGCAGAACAATACATGCCGGGTCATTAAAATGCAGCCAAGGTTGATGTTGTCAGGTGCTGTGGTCCTTTACGGAGTCAGAGCCAGAATACAATGCTGGCAAAGGGTTTTATTGTTTCCTGTACTTGCTGGGTTCGCTCTCGTAAACATGCCATTCGAGTCAGCATGGTAGTTACGTGTTATTAAGTGGCAGGTCTGTGTTTATGAGCATGGTCAGGATTCCAGACTCAGAGTGAATTTACAATTTAGAGAGGTTCACGGTTCCTCTTATCGAGCATCTGTGGATGGAGACTGCTTCAGATGGTTGGACAGGTCACAGTCCTGCTCCCCCTCCATTCCTTCAGCCTCATACTGCTGAGTGTAGTCTTTTTTGAAGGAACTTTGAATGGAGTGGAGATACCTATTTCCTGATGAGTGATAATTCACTGGCGTCACTAGGATCGGAGCCAGTGTTCCCTTATTGAAGAGGTAAAAGAGGTGCTGTCTTGGAAGAAGAAAAGATCCCATCCCTTCCACCACTCTGTCTCCAACTGGGACAAATGTACTGCTCATCAGGCTGCATACACACTGCAACCCTCAGAAACACTTTGAAATAAGATTGGTTTTCTCCCCACAATATGTTAATTCAGAGTCTAGAACAAAATAATAATTAACGACTGTCAATAATTCATTGGGGAAAGGAGATCACAGATGATAATGAGATAGTGGTTGATGTGTGAATTATGAGGACTGGATGCTTGTTACCAAAAAAAAAAAAAAAAAAGGCATTTAGATGTCTTGGGGAAGAATAGATCTCACCTAATTTTAAAATTAGATTTTAAATCCTGGGCAACACCCTAGGCTGTCCTCTCTAATCGCTTCAAAACTCAGTGCAATAGTTCATTTCATTCCAAGTAGGCATCTAAAATAGCTCAGATTAGTTTTCTTTTTCAGGCGTATTTTTCCTCACTGGTTCTAAATGCAGTCTATGATGACTAGGTTGTACTTTATGATCTTCCTTTCATACAACTAAAGACAGGTGAGCTTCATCCCACCTATTCTTGCCATCGAATCCAGCACAGTTCAGACCCCAACATCCCTTGATGAGTCTGGGCCTTGTAAGCTCTGTGTTTTTATCCCATTTGCGTGCCATCCACAGTCCCAGAAGTTGGGATAAACTTACAAGAGCTGTCAACAAAGCTGTTTCTACATAACTGCTGGCAGCAAGTGACCCTGACAGCTTTTTTGGCCTGGATGGAGTTACCAAATTATGTAGTGCCACTGAAATACTGTTAGAAGAGCAGAGGCATGGAACTGCATTTCTTCCCAAAACAACAATGTTGGTTTACTATCATCAACCTGCTTGTTTGCAACTCAGTTCAAATTCGGCTGATAATAAAGTCTTCTTCCCTATGACCATAAGCACATAAGCTTCCAATCCCAAGTGTGAATCCAGGCTGGGCAGAGAACGGATTGAGGACAGCCCTGAGGAGAAGGACTTGAGGGTGTTGGTTGATGAGAAGTTCAATATGGCCTGGCAATGTGCACTGGCAGCCCAGAAAGCCAACCATATCCTGGGCTGCATCCCCAGCAGCATGGCCATCCAGGTGAGGGAGGGGATTCTGACCCTCTACTCCACTCTTGTGAGACCACCCTTGCAGGACTGCATCCAGCTCTGGGACGCCAATATAAGAATGACGTAGACATGTTTGAGTGGGTCCAGAGAAGGCCACAAAGATGATCAGAGGGCTGGAGTCCCTTTGCTGTGAGGACAGGCTGAGAGAGTTGGAGTTGTTTAGCCTGGAGAAGAGAAGGTTCCTGGGGAGACCTTAGAGCCCCTTCCAGTGCCTAAAGGGGCTACAGGAAAGCTGGGGAGGGACTCTTAGATCAGGGAGTGGAGTGATGGGATGAGGGGGAACGGTTTCAAACTGAAAGAGGAGAGATTTAGATTAGATATTAGGAAGAAATTCTTGACTATGAGGTTGATGAGACACTGGCACATGTTGCCCAGAGAAGTTGTGGATGCTCTGTTCCCGGAAGTGTTCAAAGCCAGGTTGGACCTGATCTAGTGGAAGGTGTCCCTGCCCATGGCGGGAGGGTTAGAGCTAGATGATCTTTAAGATCCTTTCCAACTCGAACCATATTATGAGTCTATGATTCTATAAAGCTCTCATCCCTGGGTGGGCTGAAGCACCAGAACAAAGAAACAAGACTCAACGCTCTCTCTAAGAAAAATTAGTCCATTGAGTTTAAGTGGCTGAAATAGTCACTGTGTTTTCTAACTAACCTCATACAAGGAATTACTTCTTCAAAGGTTCTGTCTGTTTTTCCTGGGTGGTCAAGTAGGAAACCCATTATATCTTCCTACCTTATAGTTCCTCCCTAATCCAAATTCTGCTTTTTCTTGAAGATTGCTGCTGGGGTCTGCAATCTATTCATATTGTAAAAAAAACCCATGCAGCTGATCATCTCATCTGTAGATGAAACAACCAAAAGTGTGCTTATTTTTTTTAATATAATCATAAAAAATCATATTTTTTTTTCTTTCTGGGCAAGATAGGGTGCAGAAGTGCCAAGACAGGGAATTTCCAGCCTGAGCATGGTATGAGGTCCAGGGAATGCAATCAGAGATCTTGTCCTTATGAGATGTCCAGCTCAGTTTCACAGTGTAATGAGATCTGGAGACCTCATCTTGATTTTTGTTATTTTTTTTTTCTTATTAATGATAACCATGAATTAGGTGTTTGCCTCCACAAAAGCTCCTCATCTTAGGTAGCTCAGAAGAATTGCTGTGAAGGAAAGATTGCCAGGGACCTATCCAACCCTGATTCCAGAAACAGGCTCTTTTCCCGCCAAACCATGTCTCCAAACACAAAGACTGAAACATTTGTTGAAACCTGATAGCAGCCCAATGACCCTTAAAGTGCAATGACTTTTAGTAAGGGGACACATTAGGTGTGTTCCAAAAGCCATTGAAGTCAGTAGGAAAAGACCTTTTGATTTCCGTGTGCTTTGGATAAGACCCAGAAAGAGCAATGAGTTAAGTCAGGGACTTTCTTTCTCACACAGCTGAAGCTGCAAACTCAAAATTGCTTGTATTTGCTGAGCAGAAGTGAGTGTGGGTCAGGAAGGCAGCTGAGCTTTCCTTTCCCCTACAATTGTTTGCCTTGTTTTGGAGCCTAAAGCAACAGAGTAATTCCACGACAAAATTCAGCGCCAGAGGAGCTGACAGAGCAAAAATTGTGACCAATAGAGGATTTTCAATCAGCTCCTCTAAGCTTAAGAATTTCATTTATAATGCCTGGCTTAATTCACAGTCCCTGCCATTCATTTATTTGAAATATTTTGTTTGGGTTTTGCTGGGTGGTTATTTACTGTTTTTCTTATCAGCAAATATAGTGTGAAGTAAAGTCTGAAGCATTCTACACCCTGAACCTTATATTCATCCAGAGAAAAACAATGATGACCACAGAATTCGGAAACCTCAGAGCAGGATCTGGGGTTCATTACTCTGGATTCTTGAAAGTGAGATAACCAGGAAGGATGGTTACAGGGACCCATTTAGCATAATGGCCTCATGGTTACATCTGGGTGTGCATTTTTCTGCCTTTGCATTTGAGGAAGGTTTTTTGATGTCCTGCAGTCTCATAGTGCAGCCTTCAGTGCACTAAAATGGGGCATGGTCTCCAAATTCTAACCTCAGCCCAGACATGAGCTTCTCAGTAGACCCACTCAACCCCTGCTCAATTTCAGAGGTGTTGGTTTGTGACAGATATCCCTACTCTTCCATTAGGCACCCAGGTGCCATTTTGAGATATTACGTGAAGTACCACATTGGCTGAACAGAGCTCAGACTCCCTTCTCCTGCCTAGAGCCACCAGTGTTTCATAAAGTAGGTTCCTCTTTTGTTAATGCTGGCTGAACTGATGCCTGAAGAAGCTGCTTAGCCATTCTTACCTCTGTGTGGACCCCTCTGGGGTGTTGGCAGGAGCAGCCGTTGCACCAGAATGGACAGAGACTAGAAGATAAGTGCAAAAGCATGAAACTAATCACAGAGGCTGTGTGAGCACCAACATCCATCTTCAGCAGGATGGCTGGAGTCTCAGTGTGCTCAGTCTGGAAACACAGGTCCCCGACTTGTCACTTTTGACTCCTGCACAACAGTATCTCACTGAAAACAGTGCTCTGTTTCGAATGCAGAGAAGGTGCAGTGAATCTCTAGGAAACAGAAAAGATCAGCCACTCACAAGGCAGAAGAGACGCATCCGCCCCAGATGGATCCAGAATAGAGTCAAGACAGTGGTCTGAACAACATCATGCTGCCTTCCTCTACCCTCCATGTGTATCTTCAAGGCTACATATAAAAGCACAGCCCTCATTGTACTGAGAACAGAAGAAATGAAGATGACTGTGGTTGTGCTGACCCAACAAGATCCACCAAAATACGGACAGAAAGAGGGAAGTTAAGTATCCTGCTGTCTTCCTAGAAGATGAGAGGTGGTGTCACATCTCAAGAGGCGTGACATAAGGAATGCTTAAAGGTCTGTGGAATGCATGAAGTGTTGCAAGATCAATCACAGCACTCATACAACTAGTTAAAATGACCACTTTCCCCCCACACACAGACAGATATAAACTCAAAGTGGCTTTACCCAGTGCAGACTGCTGAATTTTCTCTTCTGTCACATGTCATAAGTAAAAGCCTTAAGAGAATAGACCATGAGACCACACCTCTATGCAGAGTAGTGGCATCTCTGCCCCATATTGCAAGTAAGGCAAGAAATATCAAAAGAGCTTGTCCATGCGGCATTTATATATGTCATGCATAGGAAGTGCAAGAAGCTGAGGAAACCTGATCTTCTGAGGTTTCCTGTCCTAGTTCCTCCAGACCAGAGAGGTCTGGCTGCATTTGGAGACCTCTGGGATGAGGAATTGAGCATGTGGAAATGTTCCAAGCCACCCTAAAACCTCTTGAGCACCAGCACTTCTGATAGACCTGATGCTGCCCTGCTTCACAAGGCTGTGCTTACAAACCAGGCACATCAGGAGCCATTACGAATGACTGCTTGCTTTTTCTGCAAATTGACATGTTTTCCAAAGATACAACGTATAACACAATTCTTCTGGGCAAGGCTTGCTTGGCAAGTAATAGGAGACTAATCTACTATTTGTTTCAGACACAGATGTGCAGGCTTGTAACTAGGAAACAGAGCTCCTAAGAAAATCAGTGTATTTTTATATACACACGCATATCTATATGCACACATACATGCATGTTTTTATATATGCACTTAAAAAAACAAAAAAGACTGCTCTGGCCATCCCTGTTATCAGTCAGCTTTTGTATTTTGCCATGCTAGGTGAATTTGTACTCTTTGGTGGTTTGCAAATAAAATTTGTCTTATGCTTTGCTTGGCTGACACCGGCATTATTGGTGTCTTGCTTTCACAAGCAAATAGGTTCACTTGCTGATGTTTTCCAAAGCAGAGAAACTGCTGCTTGGGGGCGGGTGGAAACAAGAGGCAAGGGAATAAATATCTTTATCACCCTGCTGAAAAAGGTAGAAACTAACCTGGCTGATGACACTTCCTGAGCTAACAAACAGCTGATCAGAGAGAGATCCCAGGGCTGCAAAGTTAACATTTTTGTTGCAACTGCTCCTTTTGTCTCCTGGTTAGAGGGTCAAGTGCCTTTACTAATGTTGATTTGAATGGCACAGTGCTGGTTTACACCAGTGGAAAGTTTGGTCTGGAGTCATGTGTGGTTTCCTAATTTCATTAGAATTTTTTGTTGTTTTTCAGTGATACAGGGAGAAAAATCAATTCTAAGCCAGCAACAATAACTTGCCATTGTGGACATGGAAAGGAGGAGGGTGGAATAGCTGAGTGGAGGGGGAGCCTAGCCCATTTTGAACTTGTAAATTTAAAACAAACAGCTGGATCACAGGGGGAAAAAGGGAGAGAAAGGGCGGGGGA
>VZSZ01011515.1:118945-132669 GCA_013398815.1 Ibidorhyncha struthersii | reverse complement strand
GACTGCATTCTGTTTAAATACAGGTGACAGTATGAAAGAGAATCAACAGCTGACCCAAACAGGAGGTGGATCTCTCCTTCTTTTTCTTTCCCTTCCAGATTTTACAAAACACGTCAAGAGAGACGTTTCTGGTCTGCTTTCCTAAGGAAATGAAGCTTATGCAATCAAGTAGCGCGCCTACATTTAGGCCTCCGTTTTAATCCATAAGCCAATTTGAACCAAATTTGACAGACATCTGATATCTGTGGATCTGGAAAATTAAGGTCCTGCAGTTTGGATGAAAACTGCGGACACTTATTATAAGGCATAGTTGTGCTTCTTTACATGTACAGAAAATCACCTTTCTTCAGAGAGGAGTTGTAAAAAGTCATGTGCCTTCTTAAGCCCCAAAGCACTGGGTCGTGGCTGTGGAGGCAATCAGTCTCTCTCCATTGTGGGACTCACAGCAGTCAGCCAGCTGGAAAGACTGCCACTTGGATTAAGACCTTTTCCTAAGTCATGGGCAAAGATGAAAAAGGCTTCTTGAGTCAAGGTCAAGTCCATTGGAGGAACATAACTTGAACTCCACTCATCCCTGGAGAACTCTTCCCACCCCCAATGATCAGACTAACGTGTCACTAAGAGTTCAAATAAACCGAGTGGAGAAACAGCAAGACAGAGAAAATTCAAGGTGGTCATGCAGATTATTAGTGTATTCACTCCGGTGAGACAATGGTCTTTCTGGGTATTGTTCCATGAATGGCAGAAACAGTGGGTCCTTCTCTCTCTGAGCACCAATATAGGTTAGGGGTGGACCTGCTGGAAAACAGTTCTGAGGAGAAGGATCTGGGAGTCCTGGTAGATAGTACATTATCCATGAGCCAGCAATGTGCCCTTGTTTCCAGGTAGGCCAATGGAATCCTGGGCTGCATAGGGAAGAGCATGGCCAGTAGGTCGAGGGAGGTCATTCTCCCCCTCTGCTCTGCACTGGAGAGGCCACAATGGGAATACTGTGTCCAGTTCTGGGCTCCCCAGTTCAAGAGAGACAGGGAATTACTGGAGAGTCCAGCGTAGGGCAACAAAGATGATCGAGGGATTGGAGCATCTCCCTTATGAAGAAAGGCTGAGAGAGCTGGGAGTCTTTAGCCTGGAGAAGAGAAGGCTGAGGGGAGACCTTATTATTGCTTATAAGTATCAAAAGGGTGGGTTGAAGGAGGATGGAGCCAAACTCTTTTCAGTAATTTCCAGTGACAGGACGAGGGGCAACGGGCACAAGTTGGAACATAAGAAGTTCCATTCAAACATAAGAAAAAACTTCTTTATGGTTAAAGTGACAGAGCACTGGAACAGGCTGCCCAGGGAAGTTGTGGAGTCCCCTTCTCTGGAGATTTTCAAGACCCACCTGGATGCAGTCCTGAGTAATGTGCTCTAGGCAATCCCGCTTTAGCAGGGGAGTTGGACTAGATGATCTCTAGAGGTCCCTTTGAACTCTGAAAATCCCGTGATTCCATAATTCTTTCCTGTGGGTTTGTGTCAGATGCCTGGATCATCCATGCACAGATTCCTCCCTGAAAGTTTGGGCTCATATAGCAGCAGTGCTCCAGTTTGGCCTCTCTCATGTCTCATGGGATTGCATTCTCAGCCTCTGCTTATGAAACATGTCTTTCTGACCTCTACCTATATGTAAAATTTGGATGCAATCACTGCAGAAACAAATAAGCCGGGAAGAATAGAAGAGAGTAAGTGACGAGAGACAAGGAGAGCTCATCCTTTCTTTGACACAGGGAAACCCTGATTGCATTTACTGGAGTTTTTTTCTACTCTCATACTCTTTTCTTTCACTAAAACCATCTTCCATCTTTGTTTTGGCTCCAGTATCTACCAGTCCTGTTCTGAACTTGACATTTCCATCAACCACAGTAGACAGCTAGTATTGTAACTTCATATAAGACAGCCATAGCTCTCTCTAAGGACTGACTCACCACCAATACTCACAGTAGAACACCTTCGGGTTTTGGAGCACTTTCGTTCATGTTCCTGTAGAGCAGCCCCTTAGGCTGAAATATTCTTTGCTTGATCACGGTCTTGTCATGCTAAAAAATCTTACAGAAATCCTCCTGGCTGCTTTTGATCTGCAAGAGAGTGATGCTTAGTGGTGAACAAAACCACGGTGGATTGTAATGCTTCCTTGCTTATATATGGCAGATTTTTGCACTACCTTGTAAGAGAATAGGCAAGATCTCCTTAAGATATCTGAATCCCAAAACAACCTATTTGCTATGGAAGAGCAGCCTGGAATCTATATTTGAGAGGAGAAAATGAAAACAACTGAAAAAGTCAATTTACTGACATCATAAGAACCTGCTTGACGAGCTCCATTTGTGCTGGTCACAAGTATTGACAGAGAACTTTTTACAGTTTTCAACTGAAGTAAAACTAATGAAATCAAAGAATTTAACCTGTGTCACTAGCAGCCATACAGGAGCAGCAAATGCCTTTGTGGAGCAGTCACTAGAGAGCACCAAATATCCACACTCCCTCCAGGTGGCTTGCCCATGTGGAGTGGAAATTATTGGTACTGGAAGAGGCTGTGACTTACCACTTGTCTCCACCTACCTCCACATATCTCCCTACATCTAGGGTTCAGCATTCCTTTTGGGGATTTTATTGTCTGTCTTTTGGGGGGAGTTGTTTGGGGGCGGTAAAGAAAAATAAAGACAGCAACGTGGCTTAACAAAAGAGTTCAGAAGCATCTAGGGAGATTTAGGTCCTTGTATCAGAGAAGTGCTGGCAATTAAGATAAGCAAACTAAGTTGAAGATTTCCTCTGTCACCAAGGTGCTGTGCATTTCGTTTCTATCCCAACTGAAGACTCCCGAGGGACCTGTCTCAGCTGGGATCTCAGTTCCTCTGCAGTCAGGTATTCATTCTTTCTCATTCATTCAATTAATTATGATGTAATATGGCTTTAAGTTCTTCCGCAGCTTTCAGGACTTACAGCAGCTTAATCAATCACTGGTTTTAAGGGCTTTTCTGTCTTAAACCTTCATGACACCATCAGGCCCTTTCTCAGCTTCTTCATCTTTGCCACCTGTATGGAAAGCAGGGAAATAAATGTGTCTAAAGCACCTATGCAGTTATACAGCAGCTGTGAAATGAAATCTTCAAAAACCAATGAACCTTAACTCTGCCCTTCTCATTCCTGTCAATACCTCGTTATGGGATGTCTCGTCACTCATTACCCAATATCATAGGATTTAAGTATATCACTTTTGTTTATTAGAACAAAGATATTTAGCTTCAAATGTATTTAGGAACCAAATTCCTATGGGATAATTCATCTCATTTTTAAATCTAAAAGTGCTCAATAATGGAAGGGATCTACATTCCTCTTTCATGACATCAGTGAATATAGTGTCACTACACATGTATGAAAGGTGAGTGTAAAGGTAACTCATTTTCAGGGAGCTGTCTAGCTTCAGAAAATCCTTCTCAACCTATCTGCTGCTTGTGTTCTAGTAGATAATGGACACTTACTCTCAGCTGCCACAGCAGGTAGCTCAATTCAGCTCTCATCTCAGCCATCCCAAACCCTTTTTTGTCACCCTGCTGGAAGCTTGTGTTTTCTCCATAACTAGACATCCTATGGACTAACCAAAGAAGGCATCTGAGATGTCTTGTACTAAAAGCACACGTGAAATCTGAGCTGTATCTTCCCAGGTAGAACTACAGGAGATGGGCCTTTTTTGGAGGCTGGGTAGAGGGGCAGACTGGGAATGCACACTGTCCGTTACACCAGGATGCTGCCTGGGTGCTGCCCACTGCTGAATATTAAACGTTCTTTCTCCTTTCTAGGCCCAGAAGATACCAGCCCTAAGTCTGACCCAGTTTCTTTCACAAAAATGGGCTTAAAAGGGTGATGGCCTCCACTTCACAAATGGGGAAACTGAGGTAACAAAGTGGCAGTCTATGACCCTGTCCTGTGATTTTGTGAAGTGCCTCCTCTTGTCATAACCTCCAGCCCAACCTTTTAATGCTGAGCATTTCTATATTGCCCTACAAAACACAACTTAGGGGTGGGTGGGCTGAAAGCTCTGGTGATAGCTGAGGTTTTGCATGTCTCCTCTTCTACTTCATTTGTCGAAATGGCAATCTGATCTTGGGAATAGTGGGTTGGACTTCTCAAGGAAAACGTATAGCCCCCTCCTCCCCTTCTCTTCTCATTCCCTTTCTAAATCTTTTCTTAGTGGTTTCTCTCCTGAGGTATTCTTCAGACTGGAGCTTTGTGTATGTGTGTGTGTGTGTAGGTGGGAACAGTCTTGTAACCCAACCAGCAGGAAAGCATGTCCCGGGCTGCATGGGTGGCTGAAGTGTGCAGTGCATAACAAGTGCTTTCCTAACCACCTCACTTCTTGCCCTTTATCCTCTTCCCTACAACAGCCTCCTCCTTCCTTCCCCTTCCACAAAGACACATCTTCCTTACTTTACCATGTCAAGCAATGGCAGCCCGAGACCTGGGATATGGTTGACAATATCTGGAGAGTTCATTATCTTGTTCACTTGCTGGCTCAAGCAACACTAATAATTTCTTTAGTAAAAAAGACTGTTAAAGAGGGTAAGTGGAGGATGTGTGTATGTACAGGGGAAGGACGAAATGAGATGAGGGACCATCACTGGCCCATCTGTAACACATCCAGCCCATATATTGTAGTCTTCCTTTTCAGTTGCACGTGTCAGGCCTTCTAGTGTCTCTCAAGGGCTACACACTAGCAGGGATCGTTATCTGCCAGAAGCCAGCATCCCAATACAGCAACCTGACTGGGCCACCCCGTTGAGATTTGTGTGGTTATTTTTTTTACATGCAAGGCCTGAAAGCTTTAGTTCCCTTGTAGAAATTGCACAAATATTTTAATAATAGGCCTGGTCTAGAGCCCTCAATGAGATGGTTCTGCCACAGAGTCACTAAGGTGCTGCAGACCCACAATAAATCACAAGCCTTGTTTGTATACAAATATTGTGCTCCTTCTCCTATGGCTGTTCTCTTTGTCTACCTTTATTCCTCCCTCCTGTTGACTTGGGATGTCCTGAGCATTACTCCAGCCCCAGCACTAAGGATTATGTGAAACCATGTTCCCTTCAGAGAGGCTTTTCACAGGCTGGAGTGAAACACTCAACGTCTTATTTTCCCAGTGGGTGGAGATGCCACGGGATGAGGGTGTTGCAGCCCAGACAGATCAGTTAGGAGGTAGAAGGAGGCCACAGCACTAAGCCAAATTGAAGACATTGCCTTTCCTTTTAGCATGAGAAGCCATGAGGTAGCACAACCCTTCTGCTCTCTGTAATCCCCACTGCAACAAAACCCAAAATAGGACAACAAGCCATGTCCAACATGTTGGACCCAGAACTGAAAAGAGATGCATTAAGTTATGACATTAATTTATAAATGCTGATAGTACAGATCCAACTGGATAAATGGCAGGTGCTAAGGGACAACAAGACATGGAAGTCTTTTGTAGGAGACTTGCAAAGTCTATAAAGTGGTTATCTTCCAAAATGCAGACCCAGGACATCAGGTCTTGAATTCTCCAGCTCTTCTCTTAAAACAAATCTCTTTCTATTATTAGCCTGTGTGGGTATCACAATCTGCAAGAAATGCAACATCAATGCAAATGTGTCTGAACTGGTATCTAATACTATAAGGAGACACAGGGACTCTATGTTCCTTGGTCAGCCTGGAGCTCAGCATGTACCCAGGCACATGATATTAACAGCAATGAAGTTGATGCCACAGAATAAGGAAGATCTGGCTTGTGGATCTTAAAGCCTATGACTCATTCTTCTAACCACTGCTGATGCAAGGGCAACAAGACGGGGTGATACAGATGGTTTCGTCATTATCTGCATGAATTCTGTCAGGTAGCATTAGTCATGCATGAAGACATGCCAATAAACCCTTTATGCCTTCTTATAGCGACGCTAAGTGGTGTGCTGCACATTTTCACCTCAAAAATGTTACTTAAGATCTGTTTTAGAAAGATCATAGAGTCACAGAATCATAGAATGATTTAGAATTAGAAGGGACCTTAAAGATCATCTAGTTCCAACCCCCTGCCATGGGCAGGAACACCTCCCACCAGCCCAGGTTGCTCCAAGCCCCGTCCAACCTGGCCTTGAACACCTCCAGGGATAGGGCAGCCACAGCTTCTCTGGGCAACCTGGGACAGGGGCTCACCATCCTCACAGTAAAGAATTTCTTCTTAATGTCTAACTTAAATCTTCCCTCTTCTAGTTTCAAACCATTACTCCTTGTCTTATCACAACAGGTCTTGCTGAAAAATTTGTCCCCATCTTTTTTATAAGCCCCCTTAAGTACTGGAAGGCTGCTATAAGGTCTCCCCAGGAGCCTTCTCTTCTCCAGGCTGAACAACCCCAACTCTCTCAGCCTGTCCTCATAGCAGAGGTACTCCAGCCCTCTGATCATCTTCATGGCCTCCTCTGGCCCCGCTCCACCAAGTCCATGTCCTTCTTACATTGGTGGGTCCAGAGCTGGAGGCAGCACTGCAGGGGAGTCTCCCCAGAGCAAAGCAGAGGGGCAGAATCCCCTCCCTCGCCCTGCTGGCCATGCTGCTGAGGATGCAGCCCAGGATGCGGGTGGCTTTCTGGGCAGTGAGAGCATATTGTCAGCTCATGTCCAGCTTTTCACACACCAGTACCCCCAAGTCATTCTCGGTGGGGCTGCTTTCAACCCCTTCATCCCCCAGCCTGTATTGATAGTGAGGGTTGCCCTGACCGAGGTGAAGGACCCTGCACTTGGCCTTGTTGAACCTTTTGAAGTTCACACAGGCCCGCTTCTTGAGCTTGTCCAAGTCCCTCCAGATGGCATCCTGCCCTCAGGTGCATCAACCACACCGCTCAGCTTGGTGGATGCCAGGCACTATAAAAAATCTAAAAGGTTTCTTCTGAAAATAGGAAAGTGAACAGCTTTGAAATGTCTCCTTTTCTTTTTTTTTCTTGGCTAAAACATTTTGCCAAATTTGAAATTAATTTCACAAATATATTTTGTCCTCTCCTACGCATCTCAGATGCTGAATGTTAGCAGATTTATTGCTTATCAAAAATGCCACTCAGCTCCCATCCAAAATACACTTCTGCAATGCCAAAAAGAAATCTTGAAAGTTGAATAACAGCAGCAAACTAATTAGATGTGTTTGCAATAAGTTGTGGCAGCAGAGGAGCTATGAATTTGGGAAGATAAATCACAGCTTATACAGTGAGATCATGCAGGGTGAAACTCAGCAAATTGTAGCACCAACCCAGATTATGACTTGTAGTCCAGCTGAAGACCTGTTTCAGATGGTACAAAGAATTTCTTTCACTCCACTGTGTAACAGTATTTTTTTTTTTCTCCCAGTAAACTGCTGATGGTCCTGAACACCTCAGTCAGACCAAAAGACTGTGTTTGTACATTGTCTTCCTGATCCATCTGCCCTGGGAGCAAATGTCAGCATTAGTATCAGCTTCCCCTTCAACCACCACCTCCTGACCAGCGAGCTAAACTGAAGCTATGGGCGTTTTCAGATCCTCATCATTCAAGATGGTCTGTATTATGTAAACTGTTTAAGATCATTTGGATTGCAATGGGTTAGGGACTGATCACAAGGATGCATGTGTCTGCTAGCGGAGGCAACATGAACCTGGTTTGAGGGCATGGATAGCATTCCAAGTGATTTGTTGAGGCATGTTGCTTTTTTTGTTTTTACTCAGAGTCAGTTGTAAATTAAGAAAATCTTCCTCTATGCTTAAATTTGCAATGTTGTGTAGAAACACTGAGAGATCTGATGGGCCTGAATATGACCCTAGTAACACAGCTGGCTTAGCACTCTATAGACCAAGTACTACATGCCCCTATGTAAATCTGTATCACATACACATGAGAAAGAACTCCATTTCTACCTACAGAAGCTGCCCAGCATGCTGAATATTCAGACTGAGGGTCCCAGGCCTAGATCCCATGGCTCATGCACTAAGGAAATGTGTATGCTTAGAAATAAATTAAACAAAACAAAACAAAACAAAACAAAATAAAACCTGTTATTTTTCCAAATCTTAATCGGAACACTTAGTGGTTTTCTTTCCTTCTCAGTGGTTTCTGCTTTGTTTCAGGATCAAAGCTCAGTGGCCATTACAAGAGCAAGAAACAGCTGTTTGTGTAGTATTTACAAAACAATCAGAACCAACTCTATGTAACAAAAGCAATGAAGAAGCTAAACTCTTTCATGTTATCATGGAATGGTCGAGGTTAGAAGGGATGTCTGAAGGTCATCCATTCAAACACCCCTGCTCAAGTAGGCCAGTTATCTGTGAAAGGATCTTTAACTCCATCCTACTGAGGTCCTAAGGCAAACCTAATCACAGAATCATAGAATCATACAAAAAAAAGAATAGTTTGGGTTGGCCGGGACCTTTAAAGATCATCTAGTCCTACCCTCCTGCAACGAGCAGGGACATCTGCAACTAGATCAGGGGGGTTGGAACTCGGTGATCTTTAAGGTCCCTTCCTCCCCGAACCGTTCTATGATTCTGTGCTGTCAGGAGTCAGGTGGTTAATACTTTAAACCCATTTAATCACAGTCTTTTTTTTTAAACCTGCATGGAACAAACTAATTTGGGATAGTATCTCTAATATTGCTTGACCACATGGCCTTGGGAAAATCTTCTGTCTCCTCTGCCTCATCTTTTGTTGTTCCTGTTGATTTAGAAAACAAGATCTGTCAGAAATAAAATGTAGAGTTGTACAGAACGAAGCACAACAGGACTTGCATTTCAGAGGGACTTACCAAATTCATAATGAATCTCCAAACTAATAATGAATGCAAGCCTGTTATTTTATTTACAAAAAGAATTTGCTACAGGTAGACAAACCCAGGTTTTTGTTCACTAGGGATTTTTTTTTACTTGCTGGCTTCGTGCTTGCTTTGCTTGCAGATTTAACAGACTGACATTTTCCAATTAAACTTGGTTCCACCAGAATAATTCCAATTCATGGCTGCATAGTATCGTGACTGGAATGGACCTCAGAAGGCAATTAATCATATGTCCTGCTCAACTGGGGTGCAACATTGTCAGACCAAGCTGCTCAGGGCTTTATCTTCAGTAATCTATGTCTTGAAAACCTGCAAGAACACTGACTGTTGTCATTGGAAAGAAGTTTCTCCTTATCTGTAGAGGTTGCTCCAGTCTGAACAGCTCTCCTTTCAACGTATCTTGTTGCCTCTCATCTTCCACTCATACATCGCTGTGGAGAACATAGATCTAGCCTGTGGGATATCATATTGAAAGCCTTGCTCAAGCTGATCTAAATGTCATCCCCTGGTCTCTCCTTTTCCAGAAATCCAGTCATTTCATCTTAGAAGACAATGAAGTTGGCCATGATTTACCTTTGGCAACTCCATTCTGACTGTTCCCAATCCTCTTCTCCTCCGTGTGCCTAGAAATCTTACAAGAGGACTTACTCCATGATTCTTCCTCGGACCAAAGTGAGGATGGATGGCCTGGAGTTTCCCAGATCATCTTTTTGGCTTAGTTGGAAGATAGGCGCAACATTTGCCTTTCTCCCGGTGTCGGGGACCTCACCTTCAAGGGGTTCTCCATGATCTTTCAGAGATGATAACATGCTTTCGAGGATATAAGTTCTCTCAGCACCCTGTGATGCAGTCCATGGACTCATATACGAAATTCCTTCAAGTAATCCCTGACTTGACCCTGACCCACCACTGGTAATTCTCATCATTAAATCTCACCACTAGTCATAGAGACCTGGGAGACCTCTTGGAAGAATAAGACAAGGAAGACATTGAGTACCTGAGCCTTATTCGTGTCTGCTGTCACTATATCACCCATCGCTCACAGAAGCAGGCACAAATTTTCCTTCGTCATCTTTTTATTTTTAATCTGGCATGAAAAGCTTTGCTTACCCTTGACACCCCTTGAAAGTCTCAACTCTACTTCAGCTGAGCTTTCCCAGTATCATCCGTACACGTCCAGTCTTTCATGCTCTAAAGCAATGAGCTAAAATCTACTGCTGAGTCTACTCCCATACCCTCTTCAGTGACTTTGGTCCTTATCCTGGCTATCCGAACATTAGTCATATTTCTGTGTCTTCAGGTCTTCACAAGAATAACTCGCTTCAACAAAGAGCAATTTTCCATCCTTTTTCTCTTTTTTTCCCCTTCTGCCTCCTTTTATATGTCTTTTCTCTTGAATAAACTATTTATTTGAAAAACATTCCAAGAACAATTAATTTTGACTACATGAAAGCAATTTGACTGGCTGATTAAGGATGTTTCCCCTTTAGGAACATGTGAATAAATTTGGGGTTAATTTTACTATCAAAAGTCAGAATGTTTGAACTAGAAGGAAGGATATCCACCAAGCCTGGATTCCAGGAACAATGTTGTTACCAGATGATGAGAACAAAGCTGTGCAGGGCAGAAAGGCAGAAGCATAGCACAACGAATGAGAAAACCTCAGCATATCTGCCTTCAGGGTTTCAAATCTTTAATCTCAACCATTAAAATATATACGAATATATATATTCTGTGACACCTTCCAGAGAAAATCTGAAATCCATTTTACTTACAAAAAATACTGTTCTCATGTAAATTCTGCTGTCTACTTTTCTTTGTTCTTCATTACTACAGTGTGTGAGCATGGAAATGAAAATCCTTCAAGTCATCATAAACCAGAAGCATCATTCTCCAAGGCCACTAATTTGAAGGGAATGTCACTCCGTTTTAGGCCACAAGTGACTTTATGCTTTGCACATTTAGTCTCCTCTCTATCATATGGCTGAAATTGTTTACAGCTGAAACAGACTAATCTGGAGAGCCAGACTGGCAAAGGCAGTTGTTTACCCTGAAAAAAAAAGGAGCTCCAGACCAAAGTAGGCTTCTTCAGGAAGGAATTTTGCCTATATTCCTCTTTCTGTAGTTTTGGGAAGATAAGAATTCTGTCCAACAGAAATTTACATATATATGTGAGTGTATAAACAAACTTAGGTTATACAAGAATTGAGTTCTTTGACGTCCACCGTGGCCTGTTCTCTTCAGCTTTTTCAGCAATCTTCAATCAACATGTCAGTGATACTAGTAATGCTTCCAGAAAACAACAGTTTATATAAAACAGCCATCTCTACCCTCAAAAAAATGTAAAAGGAATGGTCCATTTCAACTTAAACTTCCAGTTGGAAACTTTCTTAGATCCAGTTGGGAATTTCTGTTTTCTCAGGAGACACCAGAGACCTAGTCAACCAGAAAGATGTGATTAACAGATCTTAGGAAACCATTTTCTAGTTAAGTTAGAAAAGAAAAAATAAATATGGTCCCATACCTTATTACAGCTTCTTTTTTTCCCTGTACCTACTTCAGACAGGCTCCTGTTCTGGGACGGGTAAGCAAGGTTGACTGAATTGGTTACTAAATATTCTGTTCACAGTCAGTCACTGCTGGAGCATCCTCACTTGTCCAAATCTAAAAGTCACGACTAATGTCCCACTCACCTTCCCACGTGATCTAATGTGTCAGATGCATCTTATGGTGCATGTCTGGGATATACTTCTTAAAATGTTTGTTGTATAGTCATGCAACCAATTCTAATTCTAAGGTGCTCTGTGACTCCTTCTTCCCTGCTCAGTACCTCCTTTCATAGAAATGTCCCTTTCAGTTAGTCAGTTGTTGCTATCTGTAATTTTTGCGGTGTGCTTTCAAGTGATGTAAGTTGCCACCACTAAGTCAAAAATTGCCAAGAGTCAAAAAGGTCACTTTATACTGAGAAGGACTGCAGGGTAGGACTTGGGGGTGCTGGTGGATGAAAAACTGGACATGATTTGACAATGTGCGCTCACAGCCCAGAAAGCCAACCACATCCTGGGCTGCATGAAAAGAAGCGTGGCCAGCAGGGCGAGGGAGGGGATTCTGCCCCTCTACTCTGCTCTGGTGAGACCCCATCTGGAGTGCTGCATCCAGTTCTGGAGCCCCCAACATAAGAAGCACTTGGACCTGTTGGAGCGGGTCCACGGGAGGGCCACAAAAATGATCAGAGGGCTGGAGCACCTCTGGTATGAGGACAGGCTGAGAGAGTTGGGTATTGTGGCCTTTCAATAAGGGGACTTATAAAAAAGATGGGGACAGACTTTTTAATCAGGCCTATCATGATAGGTCAAGGGCTAATGGCTTTAAACTAAAAGAGGCGAAAATCAGACTCAATATAAGGAAGACATTTTTTATTATGAGGGTGCTGAAACCCTGGTGCAGGTTTCCCAGAGGGGTGGTAGATGCCCCATCCCTGGAAACGTTCAAGGTCATGTTGGACAGGACTCGGAGCAACCTGATCTAGTTGGAGATGTCCCTGCTTGTGGCAGGGGAGGTTGGACTAGATGGCCTTTAAAGGTCCCTTCCAACCCAAGCCATTCTATGATTCTATGATAGACCACCACTAAACTATCAGAAAGTCATTCCCTACATGAAAAAAATTAACAAGGAAAAGTAAATCTCAAGGAAGACCACTGTGCTTCTGGATTGAAATTTTTCATAGAAATATATTCTGAAAGGATACAAATTATACAAATAAATTAAATCCTTGGTGCATCAGCAAGGATAAGCTTCTTAATTTGACTGTATAGATTTGAGTTTAGGATTTAAAATAACAATAATAATTTCAATGTTAACATGAAGATTTCCAGAGATGAGTGTCTGCAGCTTGTCTGAGCTTTGACTGAGAAAAGATGGCATCATTATTATAGTATTGAGCAGCACCTCAAAAACCCTGGGAATAGATCTTGTCTCTGTTGCATGGGTTATATAATGTCAGAGAGATTTATAAGTATCCAACTGTTTCCACCTGATTTCAGCTATTTAAACTTCAGTCATCCAGACTGATTTTGAAGTTGAAGAGAGAGCCAGATTATCTCCCATCATGAGAAGGGTAACTAAGAGAGGGAGATTGAATCTCTTTTTGGATGTATTTGTTCCTCTACAGTGATTTTAGGGGGCAGCTACACAAATCAATTTGGCATAAAACTTCCACGCAGATAAAGTGAGCTGAAATCAGTCCTACTCTTCATTTCACAGTACCCCAGTTCCTCGCCTTGAAACTCATCTTACTCCTTCTTTTGGGCAATTTGTACAGTCAGGCTCCAAGGTTTCCAGGTCAGGGACACCTTTTAATGAATATTTATTTAAAGCATTGTCAAGATTAGAGTTAGCTGAGATCTTTATGTACTACTGTAACAACCAACAACTCTATAAAATAGGGGCAGCACTTCTGAAAAGCCAGGCTTTTATCTAGAGTAAGTTTGTCTTTTTGCTGGTCTTAGGCCCCCGATCTATCTAGTGGCCTTTTTTTCAAAATGCACATTCCTTCAACACCACATTTCCTTTACTGTTTTAACAACACAGGAAGGATTGATTCCATACAAGAATATAGTGGCATGTACACATTTCTTGTGTCTTTTTTATTAGGGCTGAGCGGGGATATGGTACAAGTTAAAGGCATCTGTAATGGCTTTCACATGATCGCTCTAGGAAAGCATGCCGTGTTCTTACAGCCTTGCCTTCATCCAGCTCCAACAAAGGGGGGAAAAAAAGGGAGAAGGAAAAGAAAAAATGTTAATCATTTATTTCTGCTTTGAACATGTGCAAATTCCATATCAGGGAAGCGTCTGGAGAAAAAAAAATGCCAAGGAAGGGG
>VZSZ01011515.1:59340-118926 GCA_013398815.1 Ibidorhyncha struthersii | reverse complement strand
AGGAGAGAACCACCCGTCCCCCCCCCCCCCCCCCGGGAATAACAAAGAACATTATCCCTAAGAAAGGTATGTTTAAACAAAATAGTAGCAGCAAAACCAAATCAAAACACACAGAAGAAATCAGCCTCACGCTCTGTGTCAAGCCTAGCGGACTTCAAAGGCATCTGTACATGCAACATCTGTGCTTATGTGTGTGTTTGGAGGACATTGTGTTGTTGTTACTGCTCTGAGCTTAGATCACTATCAGATGGGTGGACAGAAGGATGAATGGTCACCTGGGTGACTAAGAGCAAATGTGGATGAAAGGAGGACAAGTCTTCATACCTACGGATGCTTCATCTGGGGGTGAGGGCAAAGGTAGAGCAGGGCAATCCCCATATGGGAAAATGTGTGATCGGACTCTGGACATAAAACTCACTCTGCCCATGGCAATGGGAAGCCCTCCAGAGCTGAGCTGAGGGGTCTGTGAAATACTCACTGGTCACGCTAAATGTAGATCCTCCAGTTGCGTCTGTCCAAAAAGCCCAGGTAAGAACCTGGTCATAGACTTTGCCATCTTCTCAAGATCTTTGGGCAGGTTCGGTTGGAAGCAGCTTGCTTCCTGGGGTTAGTAATATATGAACATACATACGAGTGGGTGTGTACACACACATTGTATGAGAGGACTTCGTTATGTTCTATCTAGCTGTGCCCTGAGAAGGCATGTGAAAGTCCTTTTTAGTCAAATAGGAATCTAATTTCCACTTCTGATTTGCGTACCTTTCATAGAACATTATTCTCTCTATCCAGAACAGAAGATTGACCACACACAGATTTAAAGGACAAAAGGATCTGTTTTCCGCAATTGCAGCTATGCACATCCATGCATCCATACCACAGAAGCAGCTGTAAATTTATCTCAATCTATTCACACGCTAGTGTTTTCAAAGTCTTAAGAGAACAGTCTCACTTTTGAAATCTGCCTTTATTTTTGCATGTTTACATGTATCACAATGATTTCTCAGCTGATGTAAATATAAATCTCTTTTCTGACTTTCAGTGGATACTGATTTATACAATATGAGGCTTAGTTCCAGTGAACCATAATCTACTGTGTTCTGCTCATAACTTAAACGAGGAGGCACAATGCCAAGGAAATACCTAGAGCAAAACAAGAAAGATAAAGGGACCATTTTAGAATTAAAAAATTAATGTATGTGCAGTTTGGGGAACATCAGGTTGCAGACAACACTTTTAGCATGGCTGCTCATGCTGCCTTCCTTTCGAGCTCAGCCCCACTTCGAATCACAGAAGTGTGGAGAGAAGGGAGTAGAAATTGTTTTTTTCAGATGCTGTACCTAACCTTCCCTCAAAAAATCTAGATGCACCATGGCTTGACAGATCATTACATCAGTCAAAATGGGGTTATTGCCCATGGGTGTGCTCTATTCCCCTGCAAATGCAAAGGACTCTGCCTTAGCTTGATCAGATTTAATGCCAAATAAACCAGTCTGAACTATTTTAAATTTGCCAAGAGGACGGTGCACAAACAGAAAGGTGCAACAGCTCAACTGGCAGCTCAGCTAAGATTCAGTTGCCTAAAAATAGACCTGCTAACGGGAGAGGCCCATGGATATCTGGGACACCCAAATGGGATAGGCAGACATATCACAGGACCTGTGGGAATTCTGTGCCTTTCTGGAGCAGTCAAGTGGGATACCCTGTGCCAACTCCTCATTAACTGAATCAAGTCTGTTGGGTGGGAGTGAATTCACAGTTTCCTTTTAAGTTTTGGTCAAATCTGAGCACTTGTTGCTTTGGGTAGGGAAACAGGAAGACAAGCAACTAATTAAATGATGTTTAAAAGCTTTTGCTTGCAGTGGGAATGCTGTTCAACAGATTCTTTGATTTAACAGCAAATTTGTCGACCCTTACCAGCTCTCATACAAAAGGAAACTGTTGAGAGCGGAGATGGGGGTTCTTTTCCCCTTATGTCTGCAAATGCAACCACTTGCTCTCTCTGATTGATGAGGAAGAAATATAGTGGTTCCAAATCCTAAACTCCATGGAAGGAAGGAAGGGGGTAAATTCCCAGAACAAGTACAAGGAACATAACGTCTTGGTCCATTAAGTATACCAGAAGCAGAGCTTTGGAAACCTCCTTCTTCTCAATTACTTTCAGACTGGACATATTAATGTAGCTTATCTGTTTAGGCACTTGGTTCTCATAAGCTCCGAAGGGTGGTTGCTGCCATTGCTGTGGCTAAGCTCTTCAGGCAAAACAAAGTTCTGAGGACATGTTTACTGTAGTCTTCATGACTCAGTGCAGACTGCAAAAAGTATCAGTGTCTCTGAAACACAAGGAACACTGCAGTGAAGGAGGCTCTCCGTAGTTCTGCTTGAGGATTAATGTCTGTATCCTACCTGCAGGGCTGTATCCTGGGTCAGTCCATCTCTTGACACAGTCCCAGGTCTTCATGTCAAACCAGAGGTAAAAATTTATCCTCTCTCTGCCACCTTTCTAGGCTGCTGCAAGATTCCTAGGTGAATCTCGTTGATCTTTTTAGTGGCAGAAACCATATGAAAGGACCACACTACCCTCAGGTTTGAGTCCATGTGTTTCTTGTACTGCATTTCAGTACTTCACCAGGACATCAGCCATCCTCGCAATATAATGCCATCCTAAGGCAAATCTGCTCCATGGTGTGTTGAAAGAGAGCAGCCAGGTTAAGAGAGAGGTTCAAAGCACATTGCCAATCACTGTCAGATAGAAAGATAAGGCATTGTTTTACACAACTAGATCTACCTGCCAAAATGATCTTTGCTCAAATCTCCTCAGTTCCCCAACCCTCTGAATGCTCTGTGCTGTACTGCAATGGAGAAGAATATATACTGACTGGAAGTGGAGGCATATGGCCACCACTGTGTCTTCCACAGGTGAACCAGAAAAAAGATATCTTCTAAGGTAATTTCCTCCAAGCTATAGAGTGTCCCTCTGTGCTTCCAGTAACAGCCGCTGAGGACAAAAATTGTGGCACAACCCTGAGGAGACAATAGGACGTTCATGAAGACACGGCAGTAAGGCTTAATCTCACTTCACCTGAGTTCTCAGCAATAGTGTTGTGGAGACAGCCATTTGTGAAACTTCACCTTGCTCTAAAATAGATGTTTAAAAAAGTTTATATTAAATTTGATCGAAAAGAGCCTTGTTCTAGTAATTTTCCTCCTCTAAATGAAGACAGCCCATGTAGGCTTTGGATGACATATTATTCAAGGGTCTTGCCTGTCATCTGCTCATAACTAAACAAGTCTCTTTTTGCAAAATAACACTTTTTCTCCTTACTTTCAGAATCATGCCCAAATGCTCTTTCACATTAG
This sequence comes from Ibidorhyncha struthersii, assembly GCA_013398815.1. Lineage (NCBI taxonomy): Eukaryota > Metazoa > Chordata > Aves > Charadriiformes > Charadriidae > Ibidorhyncha > Ibidorhyncha struthersii. The sequence goes on along the minus strand of VZSZ01011515.1, from coordinate 115,569 downwards.
TATAACCCATGATTTTATATTGTCTTTACTGTTAAGCCTTTTATGGCCTTCCAACGAAAAGTCCTGACAAAGAAATTCCTTTTCAGACCTCCATATGATATGTTTTCTGCCTGAAAATCCAGGCCCCTTGGTGATTCACATTTATGACCTGAAAGCATTAGTTTGGTAATTCCTTCCTTCAAATAAAAATTAGAATATAGCCATTAAAATGTAGATGTAATTCCAAATAAGAGATATGCGGGCATTACAAGTTTGTCAAGTTTCATTTCTAGACAGTTGTTTGGGGTTGCTTTTTTTTGTATGGATTTTTGTATGGATTTTTTTTTTTATTGTTGTTTCTGTTTTTTTTTTTTCTTTTGTTGTTGTTTTTGGTTGGGTTTTTTTTGCCATTCTAATAAGTTTGATCTGGAATCTTTGTCTTTCATTATTCCCTGCAAAGCCATTTCCTCCCTCTCCTCTCCCCCTTGAGTTGATTAACTGTTACAAAGCATTCCTGTGATACTTAGTAAATAACAATGCAAACATGTTTATGTAACAGTTTAACGTGCTAATTATGTTTTTATGCTGGAGTTGAATGTATGCTGTCCTGGAGTCTGGTAGTCTTCAACTCTTGGCTCTTTGATGTGAAGGGCGCACTGGGAAACACATTTGTTTTTCATTTTGCCATGATGAGGGCTGTTGTTTACACTTTGTGTCACTTCTCCACAAGTCAGCCGCATGCTAACGGCTCCCGGGGAAGGCACTAGTTCTGCATCGGAGCCGCATGAGCCTCTGTGCCTGCAGTGGCTGTGGCCACAAACAGAAGGATGGACATTTTTGTTGAGTCCCCATGTGTGGGACCAGGATACAATATTGTCTCCAGCAGAAAACTTTTTGATCCAAGTTTGGTGAAGCCATTCGATAACATAAATTAGAGCCAACTTCTAATAGTCATTAGGATAAGATTTTCATGGAGAGCAGTTCAGGTCACATTTGCCTTTCTATCTATCTGATGACTGCCATCTTGGTAAATTGCACATATATTCAGCTAAGAACTTTATTAAATTAGAAAGAATGAATTGCTATGACCTGAGCTAAAATGAGGGGAAAAAAGTTAACAGGCGTTCTGACTGAGTATTTTTCATAAATTAGTCACAGAGGGAGAGATATCACATACACTGACCAAAAAATTTAAGCTTGAACTTTCCTCTGAATCCAGTAGTGTCTATGTTGGAAATAAGTATCGGCCAAATGGACTAGGTCTGATCCAGTCTGACAATTCTGAGGACACTTAGGAAGCAATTTAGGCCAGCAAATTCTACATAAACCTTCATCCCCCACTCAGACAGCAGGTCTATATTAAAATTTCATGCTGAATTCTTCCTAATCATAATGTGAATGAAGTACAAATTACTTGGAGAAGAGCATGGCAGAAATAAAGCTTCGTTTGACACAATGGTAATAATTACGCATTTAGAAACTAATGTGACATTTTATCTTGTCACTCCAGTCAATGGGAATTTTCTTTCCCATTAAATTCTGTGAAAACATGCCAAAAAGCTGGACCTGGTATAAGCAGAAGACAGACTGTTGAGTACAATAGATATATTTGCAACACTTTAAGGCTGAACTCTGACTTGGCTGCTGCATTCCCCTCTTCCCAGAGCAGGGAGAGCAGCTTCCTACTTGCTTTTCTCTCCTAGTTTTGTCTTGATGTTTTACTATGAGCAAAGTTAGGATACGCAACTTTGTCTTAACTTGCAAGTAGCCAGAGGTTCCCCTGTACCTCTTGGACAGCTCAGGTGTTAAGAGGTTTTGTGAAACTGCTGTTTGAGAGACCAAGCAAATCTTGGTTGGCCCAGTATTCACCAACCAAACTTCACCTCTGACATAAGTAAATATGAGCTATTTGGTTTACTTTTTGGATAAAAGCAAACAAACAAGCTACCTTTGCCACTTCGGAGCTCCTCTGAGTGATCCAGCTCCAACTATAATGCATGGCGGCTGGTGCATGCAACAGATTGGGCTCCTTAGTCTTAAACTGTCTTAGATTTACAGCTGGGCTTTGGACTGCACAACAAAAGATTCACATGGGCGGTGGCTGTGACCATGGGAAATGCACTCATTTCTACAAGAACACCCTTCTGGAACAAACAGCATTGCTCAGGGGATGAAGGAGGGCCAGGAGTCAAAGCTTCTTTACTCCATTACAAACTGTTAGGAGTTGTGACAAACCTTGGCATCTGGAACAAAATCTTGATATCTCATTGTTAAGGATAAGTCTTCCTTCTTCTAAGAACCATTGGTTTCAATAGTAAAGCATTTGAAGAGCAAACTCCAGGGCTGATAATTAGACTGATACTTAGACTGATCATGGTTGTTGGAGAATAGGCTACAATGACAGGCAGCGACAAAAGGCTAGTCCCTCTCTAAATTGTCAAAGTCTGTTTTCAATTTATGTAAATGGGAGCATTCCATGGAAATCACCTAAGAGAAATCTTTTGCTTCTTAAGTGGGAATTATTCCACTGAAATATCAGAACCTGGATCTCAGCTGCCATAGACTGCAACCCCCTACCTCACCCTAGTCCATGAAGCCAAGGAAGCTCTCCTGGTTTACATCAATTTTATTTCTGTTGGCTAAGATCTCAGAACATGCATGTATACATGTAAAAGGTGTTTCCTAGCTCTGCTGTCTCTATCTTGTGCATATCTTTTCCCAAGTCTCTGATTTGCAGACTCCTGTAATGTTGGAGAGGGTCTATGGAGTGCTGCTGAGGCACGTATGACAGATAGCCAGAAGAAGAGCCCAAGTTTGCTGTCATTTGGTGTAAATGTGCTATACAGGGATCTGCACCTCCACAGCAAAATGTTAGGATGTCTGCAAACTGATAAAGACTATAAATCTCTTTTATACCTTACAGAAACATCCCTGAAGGGAATGTTGTTGGCCTTTAGCAGTGAACATATCCTCAGGGCCTGGCAAAGTAAGGTGAGGGAAAAAGTCATTCCAACCCACCACTGACATATAGGGAGTAGCATGAGGCAATGTGCTTTCTGCTTGGTGTGCTTCTCCTTGTCACTTATCTCACTTTGATTTACCTCTTCATCACTCTTCCATCACTTCCCAGTGCCCTTGACTCATCTCCAAATCTCATTCTTGTGCTGGTTCCCGCACGAATTGGCTGGTAACACTTTCCAGATGTTTTCTTGTCCTCCAGGTGATGGGGAAAATATTTTGTCTAAAATTCCTTTTTTTTTGCGGAGGATTCTTTGTCTTCCCAGTTTTTCCAAGTCTGAGTAAGTGAACAACCCCACCAGCAACTCTTCTTTGTGCAAACCTAGAGCTTTTCCTTAAATTCAACCCTCATTTCTTTTCTTGGTCCCTGTTGCTAACACCTAAAACTCCCTTAATGGCTGGTTGACAACCAAAGAAAGCAGAATTTCTCTCTGATGAAGTTAATTATGTCATTACAGTTCCTGCAAGACTAGTGCCATAACATTATGCTAGTGTTTCGTTGTATATTGTTCAAGAGGATATTATTAAAGTATTACACTGCTCTGCTTTCAGTTAAATAACTTCCCTGCAAGTGTCTCTGTCTTTTCTAGTTACAAGTTCACAGCAAACCCATTTGTATTATTCTTAGGAGAGTGGGATACTATAGCAGTCTTTCTGAAAAATGCCGGAACAGACTTTACAAGATTTCCTTAATCCACCGCTTAGCAAGTAATATTGCAAGACTGTAGCAGATAAAGTAAGAAAAAAAAACTGACTGGCCTGGGGAAGAAAAGGACCAAAAAAAATTTTAAAAAACCCTCTGTGTGCACCAGCAATGGAGAAGGGATAGTGGTTTTGTTGGCAGCTAGTCAAGTGAGGTGACTGGATAACTATAAAGATGACGGGCAAAACATTGGATTCTACATGTATCAGACTTCAGGTGAATATCTGCCTTCCTGTTTCTCATCACTGTTGCTTCTCTTCAGTTTCATCTTGACCCTCTGAGGTTCACATTTCCCACATCAGCAATGGCTTCTCTTGAACTGTCTAACCACCTGCAGAAGACACTAGAAAACTCAGGACGGGTGGCACCACAATCGCTCTATACTATGAGAGTTTGAATGAAAATACTGGATGTTACCCATGCAACAGAAACCCTTGGCTGTGTCCTTTCCAGCAGCAACCCTGCTAGTGGGAACCTGCTGGGGATTCTTTCCAGTAAAGGTAGCTTAGCGTTTGGCAGGGAGTACAGCCTGGAGTATGCTGAACTTCAGAGCTTCCTCCTCCACTTCAAGGAGGCTGTGTGTGTTACAGCATTTTATTTTCCGTGGCATTCTACTTCTGCCTGTGGGGTTATTTTGCACATACCATCAGAAGAAAGCCAATATACGTCTTTGGAGGGCTATTCACAGCTCAGCAAAGCCAATCAGTTTAGGAAATAAGCTAGCATTGGGAAGTAAAATACATATTATATAACAGTAGTGTTTTTATAGCTTTGATAGGTTAAGGTCATAAGCAAAGCAAGATTTGTAGCGGTAAATATATTTTATTACATTATCTGAATATTATCCTGCCCTAGAAAAGTGTTGTATGTCAGACAGTACCTTCTCTCTAGAAAGAGGACCTCAGAGAAAGGTCTCTTTCCCCTATAATTACAAAGTCACAAACTGTCATTAGTCCTTGCTGTGCCAGTCATCCAGAAATTACTCTTTCTTTTCTAAGGAGAGATTATCTAAAAGATAACATTCATTCAGTGTCATTGTCAGGTGAAGTGATCTTCCTTGCAGCTTTGTTTCAGTCAGGTACTTAAGAACATGACAAACTTATTTTCAGAGCAGCCTCAAGGGCTTCATTGTGGCATCAGATGAAGAATACAACGCTTTTCTCTTTTCATTGTCTTACGTAATGCTAAGCAAATGAGTCTAACACTGACCCCTGGGGAATACATTCACCCAATCAGGAGTTACCTCTTTACTTCAGACTGAGCTCATCTCAGGTGTGAATATTCATGGAAAGGGTTTTTTTTTTACCTATTTTGGTGGAAACATAAAGCACAGTGAAGGCAATCTGCTAAGGTTGGGTACTTGAGCCACTGCTTGCACACTTAGACTGTTAGTTGTATATAAGGCTGTATGCATTATTCCTGACTGGACAATGTGACATTAATTTCCCCCGAAAAGACAAGTATGACATCCAGTCTTTGCCCACTTAGTTTCTTGTGCTAGCATATGTTTGAGATTTCGTGCCCAACCAACCTCTTTTCAACATGCAGAAATCTTTCCCAAGTGAGCTCTGGGCAAATCTCATAGTTATTTCTAAAATATTTTTTTTTTAACTCATAAAAATAGGTAGATATATCTTGATTCAGGTCATCTTGTTATTAATTGGGCTTTCACTCCAGGCTTAGCAACTGCTAGCAGGTTCCTTGTCTCACAATATTTTGTTTTTTGAAATAAATGGTACAACCAGGCCTAATAATAATAATAAAAAATAAGAGAAAAAAAATGTTGTCAGGGATCCAAACATATGAACTTTATGTCGTGAAAAGCTTTTATTCTGGTTCCTATTCTCACTCGTGCACAGATTTATTGAAAAAAAAACTTGACATTTATTCATTTTCCACTTAGATTATTGTGGTTAAATCAAAAAGAAGTGTCAGGGCTTAAGGAGCTGAAAGCAGCTACACTTTTTCCATTGTGACGGGTCACATGGTTTCCATTTGTTCCATGAAAAACCTCATGGTTTTGGTTATTTTCACTGTCTGGAATGAGATATAATTCCATTCCTGCTGCCAAATCTCCTGTATCGCATAGGAAACTCCTGCATTTTGGGCCATGTCCCTCGGTTCAGCTGGGAGGCCTGTTTCACAAGAAGCTTTTTCTTATTATTATTTATTGTTTCCCAGTGGTCTGAGGAAACTGTTCAAATGATTGTTTGAAACTCTTCTTCAGACAATAGGAGAGGAAGGGAGGTCTTAGGTAAGGTATCATGCTGCAACGGAGGAGAGTTGTGTTCAGCTCTGGTTCCCATCACATATGGGACCCATTTCAGGCTGGGTCAAAAGCCTGTTGAAATACATAGAAAGGTTTCAGTGCATGTGAATCAGACCCGTCATGACTATGTTATGCTGTGTGCAGTGGGGAGGTCAAGGAAGATTACGAGTCTTCCACCTTTTACTGAGTATGGGCTCATTTGCATAGAAAAATTACGCTGTGGGCACAAAATCAAATGCAGTTAAATTCTAGCACCTCCTGGACTTAAAACTGATCAATGTTTGTTGTTTAATTGTCCCTGTATATGCTTTTAGATCACTCCAGTTGCATGGCAAAATGAGTTAGCTTAGATGTCTGTGAAGGGAAAACAAGATTGTCTATCCCAGACAGAATTATCATGTCTAGGAACATGTTTGTTTGCTAGTTCCTCAGAATTGGATTGGTGTGAGATGGTTTGAGAAAAGCTTATATTCAGTGGGTAAATAGTGACCACTGAGTTTCAATTCAGTACTATCTAACATTCCAGAAGATATTTCAAAGAAAAGATATCATTAAAGACATAATGACAAAAGCAAGCAAGATAAAAAATTGTACCTAAAGTAGATCATCCTGGATGCAACTGACTTCAGTATCTATCTATCTATCATAAAAACTACTGATAGATAGAAATAGGTAATTCTATATTAGATTAACTTGACATGTTAGAATTATATTCTTTAGGCTTAGATGAATTCAGCTGGGGAATTTAGACACTGTTGACTATACAAACCAAGTCTTCAGGAAGCAGATGTCCTCTTCAGGTGGGACAAGTCTCACCTAAGTCCCAAGAGCTGTTATTAAACCAGCAATGAACACGAGAATTCCAAGATGTCATATGAAAACAATATTAATTTAGGAAAAATACTGTTCAGGACTAGAGAAATATTTCATTTCATTACTGTGGAATTGTCACATTTTGACACTGCCAGCACAAAATATTTATTAAAAGAAAAACATCTTGTTTCAATCAAGGAAAATGTTTTATTTCTACTTTCTCTGGTTGACACATTATAACATAATGTTACTGTTACATGAATATGACACTACATGTAAAATTGATAATAATGAAATTACAGAGTCAGAGTGAGAGATTTGAAAAGATTTATTTCAAGGAGGTTTTTTCAACTTGAAGTCTTCTAAGAACAAATACCTAGAAACTTTTTCTGAAGTCTAACCTTGCCTTAATTAAAGAAAGAGCCTGTGTTCCTGAAAGTTCATAACTCTGCCAATGTCTGTAGTCAAAGATCTCACCTTGATCTCTCGCCTACAAAACAGCAAACCATTCCCCACTTATATACTTATACTGTGATAACAAAATAACAATGATGGCAACATTTGTTATATTAAATGACTGTGATTCAATATAAAGGAAAGAACAAGCTCTTCTAATGGATCATGAAAAGGCACTTGATTGCCTGAAAAAGTCTCTATTTTTTAAGTTTCCGCACTTTTAACATAGAATTGATATACTTTAGGAGTAAACTTCCCCTTTCAATGTAAAACTGGACAGTAATTTCCTTAGCAAAGAGCAGGTATGAAGCAGAAGGGTTGATCTAGATTCTAGAAAAACTTTTAACCTCACTGTAAGGTTTTTTTGTTCTGAGCATCACTTTGATCTGGAGAGAAATGCATTACTTAGCGCAAGCCCTGGGGTTGGAAATGAAAACTGGGTGTTGCATTTTGTTACTGGTCCTTTTACGGGTAATGTGAAGGTATAAGGGAAATCATGAGCTTCCCTCCTCAACTGAGCAATTTTGATGTTTTTAAGGGTGTGTTTATGGAAGAAAGGGTGTGGATAGTCCCAATCAGCTTCACTCTCAGATGTTGGTGCTAAATCTCAGCCGGGAGGTGGGACTCTTCTCTAGGCCATCAAAGAGACATAGACATCTCCATAGACTGATTCATCCCACACAGGTTGACAACACTCTCAGGACAGAGTGAGTCTGTCTTCTGAAGGGCTCAGTCCCTCCCCATGGCCAGAGAGAAGGCCAGAAGGAACTTGTTTGGTTGCACTGGGTCTCCAGCTTTCAACCATACAGTTTTATATGGGATTAATTTTACCCTTCCAGTTGGCAACCACTTCAAATTTAAACATTTAGAAAAGTGCATTAGCCCTTAGCTCTAGTGTGCAGCATCTCCACTGGTAATTTAACAGCACTAGGATTTAGCTGTGATACTGCTAAATTGCTGAAATGTTCCCTTGCATGATTTTGGCCCACAGAAGCTGTGAGGAGGATTAATACTACTAGCCAAGGAGTATTTTCAACAAGCTGCAAAGACCCAGCCACCCAGTTCTGGAGGATACGACAGATTAAAAACTGTGCCAATTCACCATAATTCTAAAATATGGGGTCCTGGCACAGTTTAATTTACCAGCATGGATGTAGCCTGTGAGCAAAGGTCTCTGGCACCAATTTTGTTGCAGTCAGAGGCAGGATCTTCAGATATAATCTCTGAACATAGCAAATATTGCTTTGGAACTCAACCCTGGGAACTGCTGAGCAAAGCAGCTCTTTTACCTCAGACAAGCATTTGAGGTTTCCAAACGCACATTCATTCTGACGCAGAATGAAACAACACCTAGCAAAAACTTTCCATTAAAAAAGAGCGAGGTAAGCCAGGACAATCTGTAGCATCCCAGTTGATGGCATTCATCACAAATGTGAGAAACCCACATCTCCTCTATGGATTTTAACTGAGTTCATGAGTTCTAAAGTGACTGCATTGGCCACTGCCTATTTCTTTCTATCCCACCCCCTCTCAACTGTATTGGGGGATTTAAGGATCAATAATATTCTCTAAAGTCTTTCAGTTTAAGTGTAACACCATATTCTGACATAATATTTTTCCATTGCAATTTCTCAGTCAACTCTAGCACTAGATATGATATTCTGCCATGTGTAATCCATACTTAAGAACAAGTTTTTCATTGAACTTTAGACTTGTTTACATGTGTTTTTATATTTGCTTGTCTATGTGTTCTTGCGTCAGTCCAAATCAGAGAGAAAAACTGTTACACCAGAAACTCTAACAATTACTGGAAGTCAGATTTTCATTCTATCTCCATTTCTCTTCTTTAAAAGTCCTAATAAGATTGACTGTGAACTTGGAAAGAGATTTTTGTTTTGGTTTGGTTTTGGTTGTGTGTTTTTTTTTTCCTTCAGTCTGGATCTCAATAAAATACTCAGACAACAGAAAGAACGACTCAGGAAATACTTAGCAATTTCCAGCTAAAAATCAAAGGAGAATAATACGTTTCTTTAAATTTTTTTCTGGGGCTTAAGTATTGATGAAAATAATCTCTGGTCTTTTATAATGAAAAAAGGAAAAAATGTCGCCCTTCTCCCCCCAGCCCCAACATTTTCATCTGTACTTTAGGAGCTCCACTAACAGGAAATTTAAAGGTAGCACCTTTGTTAGGAGGAACATCTTTATTTTGATGAACTCCACAAGCATGAAATTCACTTGAGGGAGTTTGAGTATATTTTTTTCGGCGTTGCAGCCCTGGCCTGAGACTTTGCTCATTCATTCCACTCTATCCCTTTCCCACAACTCCATTACATCCAATCTGGAGCAACGGGCATTAACAAACTCTGTTTAATTTGAATTTTTCTTTTTTTTATTAGTATTTGCTGTGTTGACAGGGAGCAACATCAAGCAGCATCTCCTTTCTCAAGAAATCCTTGCTGCATTTTTATTCTTCTTTCTATCTGGGGCACTAATGGAACGAATCCACCCTGCAGTCTTTCCCCATAACAGAGGAATGAGATTTGCTCCTGAAACCCATGGCTGCCAGTTTCTTACCCACAGCCCAAATCAGAAGGAGCTGGAAGAGCAGGTCTTATGAAGTGGCGATGAGTGCTACTTGGCAGTCATCCTTGTTAGCTTCCAGGGTCTGTGGAACGGATATCGCACATGCATGCACAGACATATACTGCCGTCCTACATGTTCATGCATGCATGTGATAAGCAGAAACATGTTCACACACTGCAGACCCATCTGTGTTCCAACAGACCTTTCAACCTACAAACAATCCTAATGCATGCTCTGACAATGACATCACTCTTCCCCCCCTCTACCCCCTTTTTCCCCAGAAAGCAACACAGATATACATTGCTGAAGAGGAGAGGTTTGAGAGGCACAAGAAGTTAGGAAGATGCAGGATCCTAAACACAAGCTTATCCCACTGTGCAGCAGACAGAAATGAGATTTCTGGAAATCATCACCTTTGAAATAGTCTCAGAGTTATCACATTTCTCTGCCTATGACATGATGGGCTCATCTGCAGTAAGACTCAGCACATACAGCTCTTAGAGCCGGAGATTGACTCTAACAGTGTGAAACTGCATGCACTGGAGGACATGCGGCAGTCAATGCAACGAGACCATTGTCCACTGTGCTACTACCTCCCCTTTGCCAGGCTTTATTACTGTCACAGTGGAGCCTGTATCACCTGCTGTGTCAGTAAACATGTAGCAGCAAAGGAATAGAAACGAAGAGTGAGGCCATCTTCAATCGCCCGGGCATATCCACGAGAAGACACTATGGTGCGCTTTGTCCATTGTTGCTCCTTATCTGGTAGTCACACATCCAGCATCTCTAAGAGCTTGCCCGACGGAACTCCAAGCAAGGAGACTTTTTTGAAATGGCTTGAGATGTAGGCTTCAAAGATGGTTGTCCTAGAGTCCTACCAAAATAACTGCTGCACACACCTTCTCCCAAAGTGACTTCTCTGTGCATGAGTGAAAGTTGGGCTGGGCATGGGTTCCCATGTCAGCAAGTCATGTTCAGCACAGGTTAATGTTTGTAAAAGAGGAGACAAACAGCTTACAGTATATGGTTTTGACGCAGACAAATTTTTGTAACCTTAGAAAGTCACTTAGGCTCTCAAGCCGCAGTGCTTTATCTGCCCATTAGGAACAGAGACTTTTCTTTTCCCAGTGTTATCAGCTCTCGATGGAAAGGGCTGACTCTTGCTTTGTGCATGCACAGAGTGCGTAACACTTAAAGCCTTGCTGAGACTTACATCTGCTACCCTTAAAATAAAAATAAAAAATCTGTACGCGCAGCGTAGACGACAGTGGAAGCTGATGGAGCTCAGTGGGAGCTGCAATGACAGCTCAAATACCATAAGAATTTGGGCCAGTAGCTCAGAGCCCTCAATACCCAATTTGGTAAATGGGTTGTTATTGGGAATAAAGTTATCCAACAACTACAGCACATGGCCTATACATTTTGTCCATTGTACTCCTTTCAGCCCATGTTCTGGTGTTGATTTTAAATGGGTCTCGTACTGGAGCTTCCACACTGCTGATGTTCACCTATAATTACTCCAGTATTTCCAAAGACCGATCGAGGGACTTCCTCATACACAACCATTCTCCCAGGCTTGCACCTGCCCGCTGGCTCCAGTGGCAGGACTGTGCTGTTTTCTTCCAGTAGGCTATCACACCTGCCTGATAACAAGCAAAATTATCTCGGCTTGTCTCAGAGCCAACCTTCCTGCTTTCTTTGTGGTGGCAGTCTAAACTATAATTAATATTCAACAATCAACGGCTTCCCAAAAGCGAAAGTGAAAGACTGGTTACTTGGAGCAAAGACATCAAAGAGGAAACATATTTTAAGAAATAAACCACAATATTTATAAGAGCCAATGCCCATGCTTACTCGCCAGGCATCTACTGATCAGCCATGTGGAGAAGGCAGAAGTTCTATCACTTACATCCCTGTAACTCCCCAAAAAGGGAATTAAGCTACTCTTTGTCTTTTTATAGCACTTTGATCCAGCAACACTCCACTCTGACAAAGCACAAAAAAAGGACAGACTGTTGAGAGCTAATAGCTTTCTTCACCGTCTTTCAAGTGTGTACCCAGATCCTCTTATCTGGGAAGTCATTGTATTGCTTCCCTGTTTGTTCTTCCCAGAGCCCTACTGCATCGACCCATTCACACGGGTAAGCTTTATGACCCCAATAAACAACAGTCTTCCCTCACTTCCCAGAAGACAAAATAACTGTTTCTCATTTTTCTAAGCTTTACCAAGTAATGGTGACACAGCACCTAAAATCCTGCTGCATCCACCATTCCCACCAATGGCCTGCTCCAGCACTGAGTGGCTGTTGCTCCAGCAATTTGATTTTCAGAATTTCCCAGAATTTCCCTGTTCAAATATCAGCCCCTCGCTCCATGCCAAATAAGTTATCTCTTTGCTTTCTGGTAACCTCTCCTCTAATGTTTGTAGGCTGTTACTAGCTTCCCCATGCTGTGGTTTCAGAGCCAAACCATTCATCTTTGCACATGACTCACAGGCTGTTTTCTTCAGCCAATTAATCATGAAGTTGGGTTTCCCCCAACATACCTTCTCTGTCTCATCTGTATCTTTCTGGTGATGAGGTGCCCAGAAGTGAGTGCAGCATTCCAGGTGCACTCTCCCCAGGCCCATCAAGTGAATGAAGCTGTCCTTCCTGCTCCCTGACATCACTCCTCTGGGTCTCCAGCCCAACCTCACAATGATGGTTCAGCTTCTGCAGCGCCCTGTGGTATCACAGCTCTGCTTGCTGTCCACGCTCACCTTGATATTTTCGTCAGCATAACTGCTTCTCCCTGACTGTGGGGACATTTGTTTCAGACTATTTCCATGCCCAGAGGAGCTGTATAAACTGTTTTTTCCAACTCTACTCTCATGTGGTTTCCCCACTGTGTGTCCAACTTGTCTTCACTGCTCTGTGTTTGTCTCTCGTCCTGACTGGTCTCTGCTAATCCCGTTGGCTCCCCTACCCCGATGATGAAAATATCTTCCCTGGCCACAGAAGTCTTAGTCTATTCTCTTTAACACCATCAGACTCATTTCTTACAGCCACCTGGGGAGAAGCAGAGGAAAGCCCGAGAAAAGCTTTTTACAACACTTAATCCCAAATCGGACCTGTTCTAGTTATGCTCTCCCAGCATGAATTACAGCAGTAATTAATTTCCTGATGAAGGGAGTGAAGGTTGGTGCACCTTCCTGAAGTAAGAGTTGCTCTGCTAAAGGAGAACCTCTGTCGCTTTCTGTTCAGGGGAGTTAACCTTGTGTGACAGCAGCTTCAGGATCTGACCTTAAGGCATCACCTCCTTTAATAAATTAAGCAGCACCAGTGAATTCTCTCGGTCATTGGAACATGATCAGGTTAATGTTGCATTACTAGCAAAGTTCCTAGCATGGTTTTGGTCCAGAATTACTAGAATTCTCCCAAATGAGGGCAAGCACAGGCCAGAGACTTGTCCAGATCACAGTTGCTATTCCGCCCTGAGCATGGAGGTACAGGCATGGGCCACTCCAGACAGGCTGGCCATGTGGCTTTAGAATGTGCTCATTCAATCTACAACAGTTGTAATCCAAACCTTCCCTTAGGCTGTCAACAGAGAGGTCGCTGCCTGTTCCACGTACACTCACACAAATCGACTAGTGCAATTCACTGTCTGAGTAACGGTGGAGAAACAATGCCAAATTCTGTCCTGATTTACTTTACTGTCCATTCAAGCTGAGAGAGTCATAGCCGGGAAACAGCAGAGAAAACATCTCACACATGCCTCTTCTGCGGTGTGACGTGCAGGGTAACTGCTAACGGAGCGGAGACAAGGGTGAGAACAGCCAGAGGCCTGGGAAAGGCAACAGAACAAAACCAGGAAAAGGACATGCTCTCACCAGGTTTTCCCCTCTTTAATAAAATTGTCCAATAAAATGTCACACCCATCTTCCAAACTGCAGACAACTTTTGGGTTTGTTTTTTGCTTGGTTTCTTTTTTTTTCCCCTGAGGGTTTTTATTTCTTTTCTTTCCACCCTATGAATTTTGCAGAAGGTATGAAAACCTTAGCAGACGTGCAAGTCCCTGGGAAGCATTTAACCATCTATAATCACTTCTCACAGGTCATATGACATAAATCAGCTGATAGTTTTCTGTTCTTCCCCTCGGCCATCTTCCTCTGAAACATGCTGTTAGCTGTCTTTAATGGGAGTGTTTATAGAGGATAATATCATTCCAGGCACTTCCTGCAACCATGTGTTCTTCATTTGCAAGTATCACATAGAACCATTGCTTCATGTGGCATTTCCAAATAGAAACCTCATGGTTTTGACTCCGAAACGCTGCATAAAGTTCTACCCTTGTGGTATTTCAGGGGAAAGAATTGATTTTTATTTTTTTTTTCTAATAAGACCAGAACAAAAAAAAATTTGGCACAAGAGCTAAATTCTGCTCTGGATTATATTATCTGAACCCCTTAAGGAAAATCTTCTCAGCAGTTGCCTCTACCTGATCATAATGTATCAAATCTGGGTCTATTTGTATTTTAGGTTAGAGGACCGCTCTGTTCTTTTCCCTCCATTTTCATTTTGGTTTCCTCTTTCCTTTCCAGATGACACTGGTTAGTTGTTTATCAATAAGATCAAAATAACTGGGAAATCGAATTCAGTGGTATTTTCATCTCCAACTCAGCCACACAGTAACACATGTAAACAGTGACCCAAACTCCCACCGCATCCAGTGCACTTTGTCCTTTCACAGCCAACAGAAATAGAAAAGCCTCAAAGCAAAAGAAAAGTGAGTTTCGTGGCATTGTATAATTAATAAATGCTGTAAGATAATTAGTATTGCAGCAGGAAAAGACATAATTCTGCATTTTCAACTCACTTCATAGTACCTGTACAGTTTCTGAATATTCTTAATTTACAGTTAATTTCATTTAGCTGATTGATGACCACAGATTGTTTAAGAGATTTTCATTCAATTTTCCTTCTAATTTTTCCTTTTGGAGTCTCTTTCTCACTCTAAGCTTTGCAACATTGCTCTATGATTCCATCTATGTAAAAGTTATAAGAAGGTAACCCAAATAGCCAATATATTCACAGAAAAACCTGAGAATAATGAGAAGGTTTCATTCTTTCTTTTTTTTTTTGTGTTATTTTCCCTAAGAATAAATGCTTGGAAATTTAAAAATATTTGTGTTAAGACATTTTGTGGCACTAAAGGTTCAGCCAAATACCTTTCAGAAATGAGACACATTTAGAAAAATCTCTACATTAGAAAATATATCTACTTCAATACAGTTCTTTTTGTCCTGTGGGCAAAAAACCTCACTGGTTCAAACGGGGAATCAAGATGAGTCCTGCTGCATTGCCACAAGTTTCTCTGCCATAGCTGAGTGGGAGGACCTTAAATAGTTGAAAACACAATGATTCAGATCAGTGAAAATAGGTTGTTTCCCAGACACATCTTTTTCATTTTCACCTGGAAATTTGGATAGGTTTAAAAAGTTTCTATGTGAATCTGAAACTGCCTGTCTGTGCCTCCGGTACACATTTTTGCACAGGACTTTCTCCATTCAGAGAACGCTGTGGGAACCCTGGGGACTGCTAAGCAATCAAGCAATCCCCCCAAGTCTGGGGGATGAAGAGATTGAGAGCAGACCTGCTGAGAATGACTTGGGTGTACTGGTAGGTGAAACGGTGGACATGAGACGACAATGTGCGCTGGCAGCCCAGAAGGCCCACTGTATCCTGGGCTGCATCCCCAGCAGCGTGGCCAGCAGCGTGAGGGAGGGGATTCTGCCCCTCTGCTCTGCTCTGGTGAGACCCCACCTGGAGTACTGCATCCAGCTCTGGAGCCCTCAACACAGCAAAGACCTGTTGGAATGGGTCCAGAGGAGGCCCCAAAGATGCTCCGAGGGCTGGAGCCCCTCTGGTGTGAGGACAGGCTGAGAGAGTTGGGGTTGTTCAGCCTGGAGAAGAGAGAAGGGTCTGGGGAGACCTTAGAGACCCTTCCAGTACCAAAAGGGGCCTACAAGAAAGCTGGAAAGGGACTTTTTACAAGGGCATGTAGTGATAGGACAAGGGATAATGGTTTGAAACTGAAAGAGGGGAGATTCAGACTAGATACAAGGAAGAAATTTTTTACGCTGGGGGTGGTGAAACATTGGCCTGAGTTGCCCAGAGAGGTGATTGATCCCTCATCCAGGGAAACATTCAAGGTCAGGTTGGACGGGGCTCTGAGCAACTGGATTGAGTTGAAGATGTCCCTGGTCATGGCAGGGGAGATAGGACAAGATGACCTTTAAAGGTCCCTTCCAGCCCAAGCTATTCTATAATTCTATGAAGGCTGCCAAAAAAGAAAGGGCTGACCTATAAATAAAGAAGATTTTATTTTCAGAAATAATAAAAGTGAGATTGGTTTTGTTTGTCTTCTGTCATGCAACTTGATCTTTTTGTCCATAATTAAAAAAAATACAAACATGTTTTGGTTTGTTTTAGTTCATAATCTAGAACTTGGAAACTCACATGATTCCAGCAGCTGGAACTTAAAAGAGAAAAAAAAATGCAACACTCATGGTACAGCTGCTACAGTTGGCATCTCAGCAAGAGGTAGACTGTTTTTTCCATTCAGAATCATCTTTTAGTTCACAGAATTTTAGTGCATGAGGTTCTGAATACATCTTCAAATACCCATGGAAAATCTCTGATGGAAAAGCAGGCCTCTTGGAGTCACTGACTTGTCCCACAAGGGCTCTGGGAAATTTCTGTTTTGGAGGAGACGAGACTGCAGTGAAGGTGAGCATAGAGAATATAAAAAAAGATGTAAAGTTCAGGACTTTGCTCATTACAATTAACCGACCCTTGGAGATATCAATATGCCCCTTCCTCACTATTTCCTCTATGATAACATCATCCTGCTTTTCTGGAGGTTTTGGAGTTTTTTTATTTTGATTTCTTTTTTTTAACTTACTCTTCATCTGCGTGAATGTAGGGAGGGAATAATGACTTCTCATAAAAAATTTTTTTTCAGTTGCAGAGGCCTGGCCTCAGTGCTGTCTGTTATCTCCCCCTCCTCTCCTTTGAATCTAGGAGCTTGTTGGTCTCCATAGCACAAATTGTGACAGGCTTCAGGGAAGCATTTTGTGGCTTGTGGTACGTACTGGGCATTGCATGCATTTTCTATTGATCCATATGTAAGTTTGAGATGGCAGGAGACTGAACTTAGAGGACCTGAAGGAGTCCTACTTGTCCCATGCTCTGAATTTAATTTCTGTCCAGAATATCCAAAAGGGAGAAGCTGCTCATTCTCTATTTTTGGAATTAAAGTCTATTTACAGTTGCTCTGGAGTCTAGAGTCAGTCCGAAGTCTTTTAGCAGATGCTTTGTGTGGTCTTTGAACTCTTGCAAGCCACAAGGGAAGGAAAAAAGAAGAGGATTTCTGCATTTTAAGGCCAAGGGCTTTTTGGATTATTTAGAATCATCTCCAATGTAAACCAGTCGCATGATTTCTATCCAGTTCCTTCTGTCCTGAGCTCAGCTGCTTGTGTCAAAGATGCCAAGTACTTGGAGATGATGATAGGTAAGGGAAAGAGCTGCATATGGTTAAAAAATAGCTAGTAGCATCCGGATACTGCATATGAAACAGGACATGTGATGTTGTAATGGAAGAGTGGCATCCGTTCCCTGCCTGCAGAACGTTGGTGGTCCTTCCAGCTGTTCCCTGGAAGACTTGTCTGGCATTTTCAGTCTCAGACTTGATAACGAGAATCCCTGGTGGCCTTGGAGAAACATGGAAGGATTTCAGGTTTATGTTGGCCACAGAATATTGGGAATCACAGGCTTTGTCCAAAAATCAGATCTGTAGGAGAGTCACATTCCCCAGGGCCACTGATGACAGCACAGCTAAAGTGGAGCTTCATGTGTTCCAACTTGCCTGTGGTCTACCACACAATTTGTTTGTTATGCTGAGCCTAAGGAAGTTTACCACTCAGAGCCAGCAGCAGTTTTGGCTTGAGGTACAAAGTAGGCCACTCACTTGGGCAGAAGACTGCATGGGACACCAAGAGAGACGACCCCACTGCTTATGACAACGCACTGGAAAATCAGTCTGTCTGTACTGCTGCCCCAGTGTGAGACTGCATCCAGGCTGTGCAGGGGGCTGGCTGTCCTTGAGGCACAGCCTTCCACCCCCTCAACAACAGCAAGGGCAGTAACTCTGGCCCTCAGAGGCCTTTCTCACAAAATTACCTTTCCCTTCTCTGAGCAGAGGACCCTGGAGCTGACCCCTCATTCTTACTACTAATTGCCACCACCCTGCTGAGACAAGTGACTGGTTGTGTGCAAACTCCTCCTTTGCTCCTGTCCAGTGAAAACTCCGGTGAGCTGTGAACTCCTCCTAGTAAAGGTAGACTCCAAGGGCAATGCCTGTTTCAGTAGAGCACATGCTCACTGTTTTTTTCAAGCCAACTGCCTGCAGCATGTCTGCTGGACAGACCCAGGTGGGACACAACATAGTCTCAGAAGACCTCCCAAGGTCTGGTAAAGGCTGGTCAATATGGGGTTATTATTCAAAATTCAGGGAAAACCAATGGATGGTGGTGAGTCACCTCATCTGGCTGGAAGGGACCCAATCACACTTCAATCCCCACGTTCTCAGCGGAGAGAAACAAACTTCTCGGGCACAGACTGTCTGACCTATTTTACCACATATTTTAGGAAGAGATGATGATCTCCACTGAGTGGGTTCACTACACCTCCACTGATTATGAAAGGAGAAGCCAACTCTGAAAAAAACGCTGCAGCATCTAAAGTTACGTGAAGGAACCCCAGCCCTGGTCTTCATCTGGAGACCATTAAGTAGTGCATGACCCAAAATTTCCCTATTTGCATGAGTTCAGTTGCTCCTCTGCTACTGATAGGTATTTAAATATGGCTACTCAACAAAGTAGGAACCATTTGATGAATGAAGTTTTGCAGCAATAGCTCCAGTGGTCCATCTTAGCAAATTTAAGTAGAGCTGTTGAAAGGTGAGAAAGTACTTGTGCTGTAAACATGGGAACATACTACTAAATGACGTGCCCACCCACTTCTTGGTCTCTTTCCACTGCCAAAGCAGTAAAAAGGGACCTTAGTGTAAGTGTGAATCCAGCTCCTGGAATGTTTTTCCATTTCCTTGTATTTACGTTAATGAACACTGACACTACAGACTCACATTCCCAGCTCAGTACTTCACCAGACTGACCAGCAACAAAACCAAGGAGATGAGACTAAACAGATGATTTGATGAGGTTTATATTATTATTATTTTATTCCTCTAGGCTATGGAAAGAAAAGAAGACAGAGGTCACACCTCTGATTTCAAAAAGATAACAGCTAAGTTCAGAGGCAGGTTTAAGGGGGAAAAAAAATCAAGAAATGCAAGGAAAATTATTGTCTGCACACTAATTTAATATTATTAATTGGCAATGTTTTCCACTTGGTAAAATGTTCCTCCTGAAAAAGGTCAGCTTGCCTGGATGAAGTCCTAAAGCCTGACAGCAGATTGCTTTACCTTAAGCTTAACCAGGAATAAAAAGATGGTGTAAAAGCCTCTCTTCTCATAGAGGGTGACCTTTCATGTGTCCTTTGCACACTTTAAGATGACTACATAAGGTAGACAATAAATGAAAAGCAACTCCTTTTGGTCTGTACAGTGGGTCCATTGCATCCCCCATGCCCCCTGCTACTACATGCCAAAACCACAGCACCAGTGACAGGAGAGGGCTGTGAATTGTGTTTCTATACGTTTCTGTAGGTGTGTATGAACGTATCCGTGGGCTGAATCAGGCATGATTCCTGGGTGAGGAAGGTTGTCATGGGAGAGGTGTTAGGAGGACTGCATTTGTCCCTGGGCTAGGTCTGACTCTGGACTGAAATGGCATATCTCCTTCGAAATCACCGGGCTGCTGTGAATATTTAGATGTACTCCTGCACCTGACTGAGAACAGCTTTTCCTTCCACCTTGGTCCCTAGTGAAATTGGTTTCTGTGGTGCTTGTGAAGTTCTGTTTGCTGCAGCTCCACAAATGCATAGTGTTCATCTTTAACTCTAGATCAAATCAAAAGATTTGATCCATTTCTGACCCTCAAGAAGAGCTACCATGGATGTGTCAATGAAGACTGAGAGAAAGTATAACAGAGAACAGGTGAGATTTGACTTAACTTCTTGGTTAAGCACCTCCTGACTTATAGTTATTCTGTGTTTCAGAATATTTCAGGTATTTAAATAAAGTAGAATATATCGCAGTGAGGAAAACTATTCCAAGTTTTAACACCCTACAAGACCTCCTCTTTTTTTATTCCTCTTAACACATACATGCATCTATTTTTATTTTTTAATATATATACACACACATATATACACACAATCCATTTTCCATTCTCATAATCAACCTCCAGATCCAAAAAGTTCTTAACCGCAAAAAAAATGAGCATTAAGAGGAGCTGTGTCCATTCCACTCCAGTTCTGAAATCGGAGGCTTTTGTTACATCCGTATTAATAAATTGAACAGGGGTTGAGCCTGGTACTGGATGTTGGTTAACTTCCTGGACCTAATAACAGAGCAGATGTGTTGTTCTCTTTCCATACTGTCTGCAGTTGTATGGGAACCGAATACAGCTACATCCAGGCTTTTCCTGGCTCTCCTGCAGACATATCTGTAATTCTTCAATACGTTGGGCTTTTTTTAAATATAATTCACATGTTTTCATGGGGTTTATTGCTAACAGGGCCTACTGCTTGTTTTTCCTTCTGTTTTATGAAGTTGCATTTTACCTGATCTTGTGGAAGGTGTCCCTGCCCATGGCAGGGGGGGTGGAACTAGACGATCTTTAAGGTCCCTTCCAGCCTAAACCATTCTACGATTCTATGATTTTCCAGCTGAAAAAGTGTCAACACTTCCCCTCAACATGTGGTGGTCCACCATGCATTTCACAAAATCAGCCAGCCAACCAGCTGGGTGCATTTACCCATTTTACCTCTTTTTTCAGTGTTTCCCACCCTGAATATGAACAGCAGAATCTAATTCCAGGCAAGCAACTCGGTAAGGACCACTCAGATCCTGGTGCCGTACACCAGTGATACAGTGTCTTTGAGACCCCTCTGTAGGACGGTTTGGACACCCGTGGTTCTTGATTTGAGTAAAAGGGGCAAAATGGAAGGGTTTTTGTGACCAAAATAATGCCCCTCCATGCTACTGGAAATACATCATACGGCACAAACTTGCAGCAGATGAGGATGGTTGCCAGAATCAGGACTGATTTCACTGAGGCTGAAAGGGGCCAAAATACAGTGGAAGAACAGATCACGATGGATACCTCTGAAAGTGGAAAACACATTTTAAACATCTGAAGTACACACAACATAGCAGGAGAAAAATAATGCTGCTGGACTTGCATTTTGAGAATCATAGGGTTTTTACTGGATGTACAATACAGCAGCACTGAATGGGTGCATACAGCTTTAGAAAATGTACCCATTAGGGACTCTTAGATCATAAAATGCAGACCTGCAGTTTGCTCTGAGGAACTGTATTTTTACGTTTAGCCAGAGAAACATGTTTTGCTAATATGCAATGCTACATTTTTTTTCTTATTTTATTTTTTTTCAGTGCAGCTAAAACTACAACAAGTTTAATCTGAGAAAATTATATAAATTTGCTGCTTTGTATCCTGGCATGTTCATAGAAACATACAATCATACAATCATAGATTCATAGAACCATTTATGTTGGAAAAGACCTTTAAGATCTTCCAAGTCCACCACTAATCATGTCCATAGAATCACAGAATCATTTAGGTTAGGAAAAAAGGTTCCGTATAGGTTTCACCTTGATTTGCACGT
The DNA here is from genome assembly GCA_013398815.1 of Ibidorhyncha struthersii. Classification (NCBI taxonomy): domain Eukaryota; kingdom Metazoa; phylum Chordata; class Aves; order Charadriiformes; family Charadriidae; genus Ibidorhyncha; species Ibidorhyncha struthersii. The sequence continues at coordinate 93,892 of VZSZ01011515.1, read as the reverse complement.
CTACTCAACTCCTTTCCAAGAAAGAAAGCTCAGCTAAGCTGCTTCAGAAATGAACAGTTCCCCCTTAGAATAACATAGGTAGACTAAACAGCGGACAATCCTGGACAACGTGCAAGTTACATCACTTGCATCACCTATGCGGTGTAGGGCAGGATGTTTTTTATCCTTGTATAAACCTTTAAAAGTGCCCATTTTTATAAACAGGGCCTGTGATGACCAGACTAACTCTACATGTGTGTGCAGTAGATGTCCAAAATATGTGATATCCCATGTGTGATCTATGGCACTGGCTGCTCTGTGAGGGCTGGACGTAACATGCTGCTCTCCCACTTCCTAATGGTACAGTGTGAGGATCATTTCAAATGCCCGCATGGAGTGGACGCTTGATAATACCATGGAAAGAAGCAGATATACAACAGATATTAGGTGTTCTATTTAAGGGAGCAGCCATGACATGGCACATATATGAAGAAGAAAGAACTAAAAGATTGCTTCCTCAGCCTAAATAACTACAAGTTTCATCTGCCCAAAGTTAACTAATGAAAGCTTAGCTGAGTCTGAATTGCCATAGGCTGCCTTTATAATCAAAGGAGAGAAAGTGGTTCTGATGAAGCACGAAGCCAATACCCATGCAAACTAAAATAGGACAGATAGCCTGGATCACCTGAATATGCAAACTCCACTCCCTACTCAAGGCAGACTCCCACTATGCACTCAGCTCCGTCAGCGGAATAAGCTCTAAAAGCCAAGAGCTCCATTAGCAGACTCTTGCCCTGGCGTTTCTTATGAAAGAAGAGTGCAAACCTTAAGAAATGCAACCACAGGATGAGATTTAACTCATTTTTGATGCTTAGATATTTGAAGTGGAAGCCCTTTTGCACCCTAGGCTATCAAAGTATTTCATAAAGCAGCTTAGTATTTTGTGCTGCTTAGGTGACTCAAGAGCAGTCATGGTTTCCAGTGCAGATGTAACCCAGAAAAGTTTATACTACAGCCAGGCATAAGGAGTGGGACATGTCCCAGGCTCACAAGCTGTATTAGGTGCAGAAGTGAGAACAGAATCCTGACATCCTTCATGCCACACTTCTACCTTAACCACACATGCTTTTCCCTTTCCATACATCATCCTGATGCTCCTAGGAAGGAGATTAATCATTTTGTATCTCATTTTTCCACTGGGGGTGAGTCAAGCACGGATGACTGAAGTGACTTAGACACGTTCTCAGGACAGTGCCAAGAGGAGAAAGCAGCTTTCATAGGACTGAGAGGCAGGAGTGAGACACCAACTTGTGCAAAAGGGAGATTCACTAAGGCCCATGAGGCAATGGAAAGTGTTCTGCTATTGCACAAAGTAAGGAAGGTCAGAAACATTTTATTTATTGGGGAGAAATTTTTCCATCAAACATTGCCTCTAGCTGTGTCCCAGTCCTTAAAAAATATCTACCAGGATACTCAGTGATGAGCCTGGTAAGTATAATTTATTGCTCTACTGCATGCTAAAAATCATAGATTCTAGATAGTGATTTTATAGCACAGCACAATTTTCCTCACTCTTGACCCTGTACTAACCTTTCCCTGTTTCACAAGGGATAATTATCCATATCATTCCTTCCCTGACCCTAAGGGACTAATGACCTTATCACCTCTGCCTTGCTAACACATCCTCCTGCTCCTCATGTATCCATTCTGCAACTGGTTAACATAATTAAGTTACACTCACAGCAATTGTTCCTGACATGTTCTTGGTCTGAAGTGTACTGCTTCTGCTTCAGACCTGCAGAAGGCTTTGCCTGCCTCTAAGCTTGTCTGTTCTCCTAGCTCTGTCACTGACTTAATAAAAGATAATTGAAAGACTATGTCCGCACAGATCTTGCCTAGCTAAATTAATCAGCTTCCATCTGAAGGGGATGGAGTTTCAGCCCTGCTTGAACCTCTAGCAACTGCCTGTTGAGGAAAGTAAATTGTGGTGGTCTTGCTTCACTGGATGCTCTGGAGTAGTGTGACCAACTGTTATAAAGACAGGAAATATTTTTCTCTCTCTTGGTTTTATGGTAAGGCACAAGGAATCCCTGACTTTTTCTTCGGAGGAAGAGCAACTGTTAATTGTTTCCAGAGCGAGACATGTCTTTGGAACAGGCCCTGGAATTATCCAGCAAGGTACAGCAGCATATATGCAAAGAGCAGAGCTCCTTGGGTCATTCACAAATGTTTCCTGAGGACACTAGCTATTGGCATTGTTTCTAGCTGTCATGTCTTCTGCGTTCAGCAGACCAGTTTGCAACAAGCTGTGTAAGACAGGGAATGGCTTTGAGGTTCCCCTCTTGAAAGCAGTGAAGGTCATGCTGCTTGAAAGCTGACAAATGGGTGTAAAACCACTAAATTACAAATACTGCCTGGTGGAGACCCAGTGCAGAACTGCTTTTCTTCTGCAGGATGTAGTGAAACAACATCTCTTCTGTGATCTGTCCACCACAACATGTGCAGCTGGCAGCTATCACTGGACTCTGTCCAGAATAAGATGTCCAAGACTTACACGTCTGTTTTGCCATAGACCGGGAGAGCTGATTTCTGACATCACCATATGAAAAGAAAGTATGTAGGTTGCTCTGGGGGTCTGCAAACTGTATGTGGGTTAGTAAACTCCAGCTTCCATTGCTTTCGGTGGAGAAAAATAAGCACCTCCAGGGAGTGATGCATTGTTAAGATTAGATTGAAAAAATCTTTTAGGACTTCCAGTGGTGTTTGTCTCCATTGGTGGCACAGCACGCCAAGGCTTTTAGATCACGAGGTCTCCACGTGTGTCCAGGAAAACAAATGAGTGTGTGGGCTTCCTGCTCCCTCCGTTAGGCTGGGTCTCCCTTCTGGAGTTGGAGCTTGAAGAGGTTTGAGGACCTCTATTCACCATCTCCATGTGCAGAGACACCTACATTTTGCATAGTGGAGCAAATTAGGCCTGCGTGGTCACCAGTTTTGGTAACCATGAGCCACTAGGTTGACTCTGTCCATTCAATCCAGTTTAGCCCTTAACTGGCAGCAAAGTTACCCCTTTGCCTTCTCTGTTCAACAGCTAACTCCAGGGGACAAATTAGATATTTGATGGGTTGAATCATTTCTAGCTCCTTTGATATGAGCCTAAGTTTATCATTTTCCTAATTTAAGCAGCTCCGTACCTTGTTTCCTAGGAGAACATATCATGGGAACATAACACTGGGATAGGACTGTGCTCCACCTCTCTTGCAGAAGTTTCCAAACCCATCTGTGCTGGCACAATCTATAGACAGGGATCCAGAAATCACATGGACAGAAAGAGAGCAAGTGAAAAGGAGACTGATGTTGCAGTGCGTGACAGAAGACACCTGGGTGCCAGACCTTGCTCCCATTGCTGTTCTACACATGACGCTACGTCTCTTTAATGCAAAAAGGCCTCAGTAGACATCAGCAGCCGGCTGTTGGGGATCTGGCCCTTTCTTCCTGTGGATGGACGAGAGGAAGGAGTGTATGGCACCTCTCACAAAATCTTGTCAATTCACAGAGAAATTAGTCTCAGCTTGAAATTGCTTTCAAAATAAATGAAAAGCAAAAGGGGAGAAATTGCTCATAGGCCATAGGGTGAGGGAAGGAGGAGTAAGAAGAAAGCATAAAGAATGAAGAAAAAAAGGAAAAGCTTGACTTAGAGAAATAACAGATTCCATATCTTATCCTTCCTAGAGGCTTGGATCTAATGGTAATGTCATTGCCTCTGTTTCCCACACAGAGACCAGTATCTCTTTGAAGGCAATCACAGGCGCTTTTATCCCTTGCATGGACCAGACCTACTCCATGGCCAGAGGAAATTCCTGATTCCTCCTCCTTCACTCCTCTCCCTCCCTGGTGGGTCAGGGATATGCTTTCAGGAGAGAGCTGCAGACACACACGCACACACTCGGCTGCCCTTTTGCTCTGACAGGCCATTTCCACCGTCTTGTGGAAATCTGACCTGCCCGCCAAAAACAATAACGAGATGGACATGGGAACGTCCTAGCCAGCTACAGCACAAGAAAACGCTGTCTGCATTCAGGGAGCGAACATCCAGCATCTTTTCCTCCTCTGCGTTGGGTGCTTTCCTCTCTTAAGAACATTCATGCCATGCAAAAGCTACATCTAGCAGGATGACGTATGGGATTATCATGTTGCTTTGTCTGGTAGGTTTATTGCAGCTGCCGTTGAATCATACAGAAAAAGAGACTTTGGATGTCAGTGAGCATGAGGTCCAGATTTCGTGAGAAATACAGGATGAAGACACAGATTTATCCAACCAGGGGGTGCTGAAAGAGACAGAAGGACATCTCCTGCACCCCTCTCTGACACTGGCCTGCTCAAGTGTCCTTGTAAGAGACCTCTATCCAACTTCCCTACTTAGTTTAGAATAAGACTCAATCTGCCCTGTCGCACTGTACTCACTGAACCATTCTAACTTATTCAAGACTTGTTCGAAATCAAATCATGCTTTTCTGTATGAATCTTGTTTTCTGGAGTGGCTGTGATTTGTTGGGTCTATTTGGTTAATCTCTAAATCTCTCCCAACTCTCTTCCCATCACAGGAGGGAAACTGGTCTACAGATCGCTTTTGCCATTGGAGCATGTTTTTGTTTGTCACATCACAGTGCAAAACAGCTCTCATCTCTTTGAAGAAAGGCTAAGGCAGCTGGAAATGAGATTTCTGTTCAGGGGGTGGGAGCAAAAGTGGTGGGAAAGGGGCTGATTTTTTATTTTTCTTATGTAAATGACACAAATAAATAGATGAAATACTCAAGCTGGCCTACAAAAACTGTGGTCTTAGTAACAGCTCTGCCAGACATTGGTCTGGGGTGTTAGCCATGTAACCAACCCCAAGGCTACAAGACATGGAGCATCTTCCCTTGCCTGCTGGTGTCTTTGCACAGCACCGAACACAAGAGGAGTCCAATTTCACTGGGGATCCTCTATGAATTACCAAGAAAAAAAGAAGAAAAATAGGAAAGTCCTGGATATATAACTGTTTGCTTCTGTACTATGTGGTTCAGGGGTAAAAAAGAGGGGTAATTCTCAGTCAGCTGTACCTGCCCTTATTATTACGGTTTCAGGATTTTGCTATGATCCTTCAAGTCTGTGTTTTCAAGAACGAACATTTGAAAACTCACAGCTGCAGAAAGGGGAAAGGAATTTCTCCCTGCAATGCCTGTAGCACTCATGGCATTCCCTCCTCTTTCCCATGTGCCAATATAACTCTCCAATCCCATATAAAATTAACCCTGCAAAAAAAGAGGTGGGGGAGAATTTATTTCTGTGTTAATGTACCAAACTGGTCCACAGAAGGATCCAGTGAGCACTGGAGCCAGCACAAGGGAGGACATGGGTGAGAGAAGGACCTCTTGCTTTGGGTGGTGATAAATCATTAAATTACTTCAGCTGCTCAAGAAACCACAGCCACAGAGCTTTTATAGCCAGCTAAGCCATGTTTCTTCTAAGGACTGACCTACATGTGCCATTCGTCTGCAAGTTTCATTGATCTCAATGTCTATAATTTACCATCTCTAACTATACAAATCCTTTTACAGATCACTGGATCTATAAATCACTACAACACGTGCTAAAAGCCCTGTTAACTTGAAGACAGAAATGGTTTTATGCATTACTTTATCTTTCATAACTTTTTGATTATTACTAGTAGCTGAGTAAGATTTTTTGATGTTGTTTCTTGGGCTATAAAAATGGAAGAAACGCTCTGTTCTGAAAGAAGCAACAGTCATTGGTTCCTAGTGACTATTTGGAGGAAAGTGCATAAAAGTAAGGACTCAAACAAAGTTACTTCAATTTCAGAAATCTCCAAGTGACATCACAATTCTAGTTCCCAGATTTCACTGAACTTTTAACATAAATCTTTCTGCTTTATTTCCTGTGTGGCCTTCATGCAAAATTGTGCACACAATTTCTTCATACAAAATTTTTAAAACCAGTTCCTTAAAGTATGTTTTTTGCCTATATTATTTTGAGTTTGCTAACCAAACAAGTCTTAATAAAACATCTCTATAAAGTCCCTACGTGGAAAAATACACTGATCCCTGTGAAGGACAAAATTATTCAGCCTGCTTTAGAGAATAGATTGAGCTCTAATCTTGGAATTTAAACGTGGCCCAAAGCACAAAACCACTACCATGTCTTTTCTCCAAGGAAAAATCAACTCAACTTATACCATATCTGAGAGATAAAAAATCTTAAAAAATGCAGTGAACGAGACTCCAACCCTTCTTTCAGAAATCAGCTGAAAGTCTTAATTCTTCTTGGAGAGATTTTTTGTTCATCAGTTGTGTTGGGGGGGGTTGTAGTGTACTTTGCATTGAGATTTTTGCCCCAGTCTTTCTTGCTTTAGTTTAATTTAATGAATTTTTATCTTTATTGTTATAGAAACAGAGAACTGATTGCTCGCTTTCTTCCTAAATGGAGCTTTCCAGTCTCAAATATATACACTACAAATGAAAATAAAAACTCCAAGAAAAAATGGAATTTTATAGGAGGAAGAATTCTGCAGACTTTTATAAAGCTTTCACAACTGGTAGACATTTTTCCTACAGATGCTTCACACCCATCTAAACCAAAAAGACTGCATAAATCAGAAGAATGAGCACCCCTTGCTCTTTGTCACAGACACAGTCATCAGTGCCACAGGGTGACATTCTTTTGGCAAATAATTCTTAGTGAAAAAAAGCATATTTGGCAACACTGAAATAGGTTATGAATTCATACCATTTTCACCAAACTATTAATTAAAGTCTACTAGTAGAAATGAAAAGGAAAGCCAGGTTACATTGACATTTTTTAAATAAAACTGTTGAGAAAGTGGAGTTTAATTTCAAAAACAGTTCTTAATTTTGGCATAGTTTCTTTCTTTTTTAAAAAAGGGATTAATTTAGAAGTATTCTAATCTAAACATTTTATTTGTGATGAAACAAAATGCATCATTTCTCCTGAAAGAGAATAGACTCTATCTCCTGACTCACCTTCATCTCCTTCTTTCTCCACATTATCAATAAATTAAAGGCGAGAAGCATGAATCACTGACGCTCTTGGCATTTTTTAAATTATTATTTTTATATGATTCACACTCTCAAAGCTTTGGGCTGGCCTGTTCACAGAAGACAAGTCTAGATGAAGGAAGAAATGCAGTGATCCCTGGTGTTAATTGTGGTTGGCATCTTCTCCCTTACGGCAGAAGAAAGTGTGCGCGCCCTCACAGGTATTTGCATGCGTGCAAGTAATTCAGTGAGAAAATTAAAAGGAAAAAAAAAACTCTTCCTGCAAGGAGGGCTGGGAAAGCCCCATGCACTGTATCAAAAGTAACAACCATGTATAATGTCTAAGTACATAAATCTTTTATTGTTATAGTCAGTCATCATTAAATCAGTCAACAAGGTTATATAACAAGGAAACGAATTAGACCCTCTACTAACATTTAAAGCAGAAGCCTGGAAAATTCAATAGCATTGAGTCGTCTGAGGCTCCTTTCTTCCTTCTCCCCTGGTGAATGTCACAGGGGGGGATCCCCAAAGCCTGCTCTGGGTTGTGAGAGGCAAAGTGCTCATTAGGAGAGCTTTCCTAAGGGCAAACAGAAAGTCTGACGGGGACAGGAGCAGCTGTTGGTCAGAAATATGTGCTTTATCAGGGTACGGTCTTCATATTTTCTTGGGATGTAGGATTTCCCGGATTTCAGCAGTGCTGAAGCTCTAGGCCCAGCTGAGAAAGCAACTTCATCCGGAGTGCCACAATCAGTAGAATGAAAATAAAGTTGAAAATGGGTGAAGCTGGGGTCTTGCTTAGCTCTGGCTTTTTTCTCTGCATGTATGCTTGTGTGTATTCTCAGTCATCTCACCTTTCTCCTCCTGCCATGAAAAATGGGACAAGGCCATGCCCTGTCACATTTGGTCTATTGAGTCATATTAGCAAAGAGGGACATATATCATCTACAAGAAGGTCCTGTAGTCAGTAGTCAGGGCTGGAAAGCGACACCTCCCCCATGAACATATTCTCCTGATCTCTGCTCAGCTCCACAGGTCTCTCTTGCTTCAGGACTCCAGATACCAAAGGATCCATTCACGGGCTGCGTCACAGCACAAAGCAGTACGGGACAGACGTGTGACAAGAGACATTTTCATGGATCTCATGTCTCCATCGGTCTGTGGGTGCTAGGGAGTATGTACCAGCTGTATATGGGTGCCTGTGCACGGCATCCTACCGCACACCCTATTTGATACATTAGTTATGCTGGCCTTTGTCCATACTTGCATTTTTGGCTGGGGCTTTTGAGTGATTTGGATATTTTTAAGAGGACTTGGTACAAAGAAAAAGCATGGGACTGAAATGTTCACAGCTGCCCAGGACTAGCCAGGCCAGCCAAAGTACTACATTCATCTTGACTCTACAGAGGTTTAGGGATTTTTCAGCTTATAATCACTAGCTGCTTCTTCTTCATGTTTCTTGTATTTCCAGTCATCCTCGTCTTATATATTTCCAGTACCCGTGTCCTTTACATTACATTTACTCCAGGGCAATAGTTTTCCCCTATTTTTGCCCAGTAACTATCAAGGATGGGTCACAGTTGGTGAAGGAAAGTAGCTATCATAGAAGAGAATTTCCTTTGCGTGAAATCATTGCTGTAAAACATGCAGGTCTGGGAGGCACGGCTGCCCAGGAACTGCACCTCCTAATTCTGGATTGTGACAAAAACTGTATACAGTTAATATATTCTGTATCCCTTTCAGCTCCGGGTTAGTGTACTCTAGTTCCCAAGGGTTGCAAAGATGCTGGTGAAACAAATAAGAACTAAAAAGCAAAGTAAGCAAAAATAAACCATGTGAAATATTAACCCTACGAAACAGAGAGAGACACCGCTGTGTGGCAGGTGGGAAAGAAGGAACAGATCAGGGAAAGGAAGGAAGGGACTCTTTTCCATCCATCTGCTCCCTCTTTCGTCGTACAAATTGTCTTGATTTATAGCTCTGTGAAGCACTTATTCTGCAGTGTTGACACCCGAGAAACTATGAGAAGAATGACTTCCACCAGAGACAAATTTAGTTTGGTTTTGTCTGGCACAGCTGAGGAACACTCCCAGGGCAGAGTAGCTGCTTGTGAGCCTTAGTCATTGTGGGTCAAGTCTCAGCTGTGGGGTTGGATACACATTTGCATCACATCCCAGATGGCTGCACTAGTTGTTTATATCCACCACGTTGGAGGATTAAACTTTCAGATTAAGACATCTGCATTTAGTTGTCTAGGTGAGCAGTAGGCTTTCAGATCTCTGTGTAGACAGTGGAGATCTAAAGCTCAATTTAGTTGCCCGCACAGTGTCACCAAGTGCTATTTGAAAGACCTTAGAGTATTGGTGATGTGCACCAGGCTAGGAGATCTGACCAAGGACCTACAGGAGACCTATGCCCTTTTGCAGCACCAACCAGCGGCAAGGTACTCAAAGGCATCTCAGATGGTTCTAGGTGTCGGTATTATGGGTTCAAGTTAAGCCAGGGGAGGTTTAGGTTGGATATTAGGAAAATTTTTTTCACTGAAAGGGTTATCCAGCATTGAAATAGGCTGCCCAGAGAGGTGGTGGATTCGCCATCCCTGGAGGTGTTTAAAGAAAGGGTAGACGTGGTACTTGGGGATATGGTTTAGAAGTGGTTTTTGTCAGGTTAGGTTAATGGTTGGACTAGATGATCTTAAAGGTCCCTTCCAACCTTAACGATTCTATGATTCTATGATTTAAGCAACTAAATACCACCCCACCCTCCCATATGCGTGTGTAGGTGGTCCTACGCATACCTGGTTTTAGATTCCTATTACAGCCAATGGATACTGGTCACTACAGTCAGCTGAGATTAGGAAGTGATTTCATTTAACTTCAAAAAGGCATTTCAGTTGGGTCCATTACACATTTTGTTCACACGGCCACACCTCACTTTAAGTTTCTGATTTTTGTTAATTGAATCCTATCCATGAAATAGTCTACTAGATCAGAAATACACTTAGGTATCAAAAGAGGAAATATGGGTATAAGAAGAGATTAAGAATGCAAACAAGGTTATTAAAAATCAGAAAATACAATAAAAATCATTGTCAGAAGGTTACATTTCATCTATGACTGTCTCAACACAGATCATCCATTAGTCGATTTCCTGACAACAGGTATAGCAATGGTTCACTGAAGGTAATGCAGTGACTTGAAGATGTGGATTCAAGCACTTAGACTATCAGGAACCTCTTCTATGTCTCCACAGAGATACCAGATTTATTTGGTGTGTCTTCACACCAAATACGCCCAACTTGAGCTGGTAACCAATGTCAAAGACTGTTTCTTCCTCCAAATACATCATCTGAAAACACTAACACTTCATACATATTGATGTTCAATGTTATGATCTCTCCCATGGTTTCTTGTTTTATGTAAATCAAAATCCTCTAATTGGTTTAGGGGACAGAGGTCTCAGTGGCCTCAGAGGCAAAAGAAATTGTGTCCCATCATCACATGAAGTTTGCCGCTCCCATGGGATGCAGTTAAGCATTTGAAGTGCCACAGAGTGATGATGAACTGACAGAGAAATTTCTCATCTATGTGAGTTTAAGAGCTAATGTTTAGGGAAAGCTAATTCTAAAGAGTCTCTTGGGACTCAGCAAGTAATGTAAGGCTACAACTCACCAGTGTTAGCAAGCCAGACACTTTTGGAGACTCATGCAGCAAATTTGGAGCACATGATGCAAGGAGCTCTTAAACCAAGACTTGTGGGAGAACTGTGTCCTTTGGAGGGGGAGCTGGAGGCCAGCTGGGATGCCCTGTGGTACTGGAAATAGTGTAAGGTACTTATATTTAGGCAGAACCCCTTCATTTGAGAGGCATAAGTTTCTTAAGCTCCAAAACTGAGAAGTCCATAAGAAGCCATAGCATATCCTGCTCAGCCTCGAGCTGCTCCTTGAGAACAGCTCTCATCTGTCCTGTGTCATATCTGCCAGCCCTGTGCAGATGTTATGGACACCCAGAGGTATCTCAAATGGCTCTGTATACCTGAGATTTAGCAACTGCATCTGACCTTAAGTTTCTAATTAAAGTGTCTAAGTTTTTTGCATAGCAGAGAAAAGCAATCCATCACCCGTGTCCAAAACACTTTGAATTGGATAAATCAGCCTCTGGAGGTACCAGTTTGTCTCCCTTTACATTAAAAGCAGCCTAGATAATTAGGACACAATCCAGTTGCTTAAGCACATACATCTCATGCCATATAAGATGCCTGGGGGTGTCTGAGAATACACACATGGCTGGCAGCTACAACTCAGGACCCACGGGAGATCTAAACCCTTCTGCAATGGCAGATGGAGACCAGATGAGTTTGCTAAGGATGGGACTAGGCACCTAAAGCTGAACCCCTAGTTTAGGCCAATGCATGATTTTTAAGCAGCGATAACGAGGTGGAACGAAACCATCCTACAGAGACTGAGCAGTTTTCCTGATCCCCGTATTATTACCCCTTCCCTTCCAAACCAGAGCAGCCTGGACACTTCAGCCTGTGCTCAGCCTGCTGCCAGTGATTCATTGCACTCACCACCACACCCAACACACAGGGTGCATCGTGTTTCATGGGTTTTTCTGAGAGTTTCACCACTCGGACAACAGCATCCTTCACAGCCGTAGCACCCGTGCTCTGATTTTGTGCAGGGCTTAGTCGATGCACGCAGCAAGACTACGGGCTGCCCTCTTGCTATGCAAATACACAGCTGTGAGAGGGACGAAAATAAAAAGCCTTCTGGTAGTGGTTTGATTGGTTTTTCTCTCCCTTGCAAGCCTAAAATTTAGCACTGTTTTTCGTATTAAGCCTGTTTGGGAGTTTTGTTTTTCTGTGTATTCAATCATACAGCAGGTTATGTGCTTACAAGGAGTTCATGTTAAAAGGCCATAAAAATGAAAAATTAGCATTGTCCTCGCAGACCCAATGCAAATAGCAAAAAATTAAAAAAAAAAAAATAAAGAATGATTTAGCCGCCTGTATTCTAGCAGAGGATAATTTGGCTTCTTAATGCCTAAGTTATGCATTGATTTGTATCTGAATTTTGCACAGAAGTTATGCAACTCCCTGGACAGTGCTTAAAGCTTAAAGTATGAGGTGGTGACAAATGCTGGAAATGACATAGGAGGAAAAAATGGACTTTGGTACGTGAGCCATCAGGTTGTCCTGAGAGCAATACATTTTGGAAAGAAATGACGCAGACAGGAATGACCGTCTTACATTCTGGTTTAGTTCCCTGTGGAAGTATGTCCCACATATTGCATATAAAAGCGAGGAGGAGGGAGAAATACAAATTATTGCTGACGTCTACTCAAAAAATGTGAGATCCCAAACTAATTGTGGCCAGATGTTGTAGTATAGAAGAAGAAGGAAAATCTCTTTTATTCTCACTGAAGGCAGCAAAACATGTAAGTTTCACATCAGCTTCAGCTGAGTGGGAAAACCATTTTTTTTTCCAGAAACTGTGGAATAATTTGAATGAACACATGGACTTTTGAAGTTTAGTCCTGCTAAAGGATTCAAGCTTCTTGACATGAATAAATTAGGCATGAATCCTGAGACTAAAATTGACTATTTTAAGCTGGGGGGGGGGGGGGTGGGGGGGGGTTTTTTTTTCAAGTTGATAGGTCATTTTTTGCTTTTCATGGAAATCAAGTTTTGGTTTTTGTTTATTAAAGAAAAAAAATATCTTAATTTCAGTGACTTTTCCTCAGGTAAGGGAAGTACACTCATCACTTTTAAAAGTATCCAGCCCACAGGGGTACAAGATTTGGCAAAACAACCTAGCAGCAAACAAAGCGGCTTTCAAATGTCTTGGTCACAACATCATCCAGGTTTGATCACACGATTTCTCCCTGTTTCTCAAGCGCAATTTCTAAGCTATTTTGACATACATACTGCTAGTGCAAACCTTGAATGAGGACCCAGGCCAGACAGCTTAAAGAGACCTTGTCTGTGTTGCTGCAACCAACGCAATATAACCTATCAGCAATCCACTGAGACAGGGATTTTCATGAGCCGTGTCAAATCATTTAGGCTGCCAAATCACTTACACCCCATCCAAAAAATATCACCCCAACAGTATTGCTTTTATATGGTAGCAGATTCCTAAATGTCCTCTACAGAATACCTACTTGATAGGGTCAATAGCCCACTCTCCCTGGTCTAAGTCACCATCTTATCTTACCCCTCCAGAACCATCATCGTAAGAGTCTCCTTCCACAAATTCATTCAGCAGCACTGCCATCCCCACTCAATTCTTAATACAGCCCATCTCAACGCCTGCATTATGTATCAGCAGCAGAGGCTGGCAGCTGTATTTCAGTATGGACTCTATACTGAGCCACTCATGTTAGTAGAATAAGGCACATACTAGGTATAATTCCATGATTATCTACTTCTGTATGGATATCCACAGGAAGTTTTCTCTTCTTATGTATCTATTCACCCATCCAGCTATAACACCGAAGAGGTGAGATAAATTAAGATCCCAGTGCTATAGCAGTTGAATGGTACTCCAGTGTTAATGACATAGGTCAAAGTGTGTATGGGTGAAGCCTTTCTAGGATTAAGACCAAGGTTTGCAGAGACTAAGACCAGTCAGACCTTCCATCCATGTGAAAGCAAAGTTTCATTTTAAAATAGCTTTATTCCAGTGCCCTTTCTACTCTTATCATGTTTTGATTATTAAGGGAAGGTTATTAAGGGAGAGATAAGAATGACTCAAAAGACATCTAAGATAAGAGAGTTCAGCAGATCACAAACATCAAACTGATTTAACACTTGATTCTGTCTTTTCCATACCTAGCCTTTTCAACGTCATCCCTTTCCAACAAAGTATCATAAAACAATAATATTTAGGTGTGCAACACTGGCAAAGTAAAGCAATCATTTCCATAAAATGCTGCAGACAATTAGCCTAACAAAAGAAACTTCTAGAGGCAATGTCTAATATCTTCCAGGTTCCAGTGGTGTTTTAAAGCCTAGCTGCGTGTGCAGTTTTCTGCGGCTCCAAGACAAACCCATCATTATAGCAAAACCACCCCAAACACTCTAGATGTGATCATTCTTGCCTAACTGGTAAGAATTTGCTCCAAAACACCTATTACAAGCTAAAATAAAACAAAGACCATTTTCTAGACTAGAAGCCAGCAGGCAGACACCAGCTACCAGCCAAACAGCCAACCTCTGCTGCTGCTCAGACATGGTCATAGCACCCAGGTTGTCTGCTGAGGATGATCGCTGGCCTGTGCTACCTCTTGAACTGCCTCCAGAAGCTGTAACAAAAATGAACCTCACAAAATATTTAGGTGTGGATAACCCAGGCCTATTCCCAGGCAGTGCTGAGTGTTTAATAGCGCGGTCACAGCCTGGGCAAAGAGCGTTTGCGGTGTGTTCCTCACATAGCACTCACTATTGAAACTCAGTCTTATCTGTGAGCGGGTAAATAATCTCAAGCAGGTGCCACATCGGTGTGTGCTTAAGTGTACTGGAGATCTGTAACCTCCCATTCATGCTGCCAGATACGGCAAGTGCACTCCCAGTCAAATGGTGCAGTCTTTTTGTAAAAGATGTAAAGCAAGGACTGGCTTTCTGTTTGCCAGGAATTGGAATTTCATGTTTCCTGGCTTATGATCTACTTTTCAGAAGATGATTTTACAGGGCTTTTGGCCACTGACCCCTGTACCATCGTTTCAGAAAAGTAACGCTGATAGGTAAATCAGATAGACCATGCCCAGGGAGGTCGTTGAGTCACCATCCCTGGATGTGTTTAAGAGACGTTTAGATGTGGTGTTGGCGGATATGGTGTAGGGGAGAACTTTGTAGAGTAGGGTAGATGGTTGGACTCGATGATCCCAAGGGTCTCTTCCAACCTAGACAATTCTATGGTTCTATGATTCTATCTCCTTTAGGTACTGAATGCATTGGACTTCAATAAGTGTTCACTTTCTAGGAGCACAGGATGAGCACTGATCTTCAAAACTTGTTTTTCTTTGACATCCTTGGCCAGATTTTTCAAATCTAAACAATAATGTCTCGATAAAGCTGTGACTTAAGGTGAACCAAAGCTCCAAGCTATTTCAGGCTCACCTGCAGAAAGGGTGGAAGACCATATTGCATGAAACAGGTACGAGTGAGACAAGCAAAAAACTCACAGAATAAAATGGGACACATTCAGAATGTGGGGAAATGAACATTTTATCATTGACTAGAGCTACAACAAACCTATTTTAGTGATGAGCACTTCCCCAAACATTTCAGAGCATGATCTAAAATTTCACGTATTCAGCAAAATGATCAGATTTGATGCACTGTTCACCCCAATGAAGCAGAGAGGTGGGTCATCCTGGCTGCTACTCTCTGAAATTTTCCCAAATTTCATAGAAAACTTTCAGTTTTTCATTTGCTTTCTGAGTTTGACCTGCTTGTTCGTGAAATCAGGCCAGCCTTATCTCAACAGATGTTATGAAGGTAAAGCTAACTGAAGGCTGGTGGTGCTCAGATATTCAGATAAAACAATGTTGTTTTTCATAGACAGGTTGCAGGAATAGGCCTTGATATCTCAAGATACATGAGAGAGACAACATGAAAGTAGAAAAGGACTGTCTTTTAAATGTAATGTTACACCTTTTGTGGGACAATTTACATCACAGGAAATATTGGCACAGCTCTGCCACCTTCATTCGTGAGATTATACCAATTTCCTGAAAATTTCCAACCCTCAAGAGTGAGAAAAAGGAGCTCAAAGGTGCCTCATGCCACAAGCAGAGGTTTTTCTAGATCTGCAGACATCCAGAAGAAACAGGTACGTGAGTTATCAGCTACATTACTCACTTCAAAGAGGTGTCATACCTGTCATCCCTGCCATGAAGATGTCCTTCAGCAATGAATTGGGAAACTAAGAGTGCAAAAGCCTTGGGCAGCCTGATGCTTACCCAAGAGGAACACTAATGAGCACTTAGACTGGAAGTTGGTGACATTTCTCAAGAGAAAAACTCACATCTTGCTGTCTGAGCATATCTTTATTGCCAGAGTATCAGTTTGTAGTGTGCCTTCACAATCTTTATCCTGCCCGGAGCTTTTGTAAGTGATAGAACAAAAATATCAAAGTATTTGTCAGCCCTGAATTTGCGGCAAGGTAAAAGTTCCCTCTTCTTGCATATCAATAAATAGATTAATTACGATAAATGGTGCAATAAAAATGATAAGCAGAACAAAGCTCACTAAGCATTTTAGGGCTTTTTAGGGTTTCAACCGTGGGAACAGAAACTCAATGTTCAAACAGCTGGGGGAGAACCAAGTTGTGAGTCTTTTCCAATATGGAGCCCTCCTCTCTTTACCTTCTGTCCTGCTTCCACCTCTGCCACCTGCATTCAGTGGAAGAGACATGGATAAAAAAGAGAGCAAACTCAAACAGCTGTGAAGTTGTTTGAAAACACCATAAAATGTATACCATTTTACAACAGGTCATTAATTTTTTCAAAGACCTATCTCCACTCCAGGTTGGCTTTATGACTCTCTCTCTGCTGTTTCGTATGAGGGAAGTTATTGTAGTGACAGGCGCACTGCAGTCACCTAGGATTAGACAAGTCACAACACGCTAAAAAGCACTGTGGTACTTTGCCCACTTCTTTTAAAGCCAATGAATAACCTGTCTGGCGATGTTCCCAGCTTCGCCTTAGAAAATAAGGAGGAACACATCTGCATGTTTTCTTTCTGTCCCAGCAGTTCTTTTGTTAAGATGTTCCTCCACATTCAAAATGTTACTTTGTTTCTTCCTTTAGGTAGACTTCATTTTTCTAGAAGTATTTCAATGAACTCAATATCTGTTTTGCACCACTAACTTCAAGGACAGGTGAGGTTGACTAACTCAGGACAGAATAGAACAGTGGTGCAAAACAGATAGGTTGCTCCAAACCCCATCCAACCTGGCCTTGAACATCTCCAGGGATGGGGCATCTACAACATCTCTGGGCAACCAGTTCCAGTGTCTTACCACCCTCATAGTGAAAAATTTCTTCCTGATATCTAATTTAAAATTTGAGTCCAGCCATTAACCTAGCACTGCCAAGTCCACCACTAAACCAGAGGATGTAGACCTGTCCACCCGAATTTGTAAAAAGTGGTTCCTTTTACAAGCCAGTGAAAGTCCCTACATTAAACACGTAAAATTAAAGGCAATATGTTGAAATTATGAGCAATCAGGATGTGCAGCTTTCAGTTTTTAGATGTTTTCCTGAATTTAGAAGCCACAGAGGGCACAGGGTCTAAGCTTGCATGCAATATGTGACCATAAAACAGACTTTAGTTCCTTGTTCCTACTGAAAATCAGGAAGACTTGGGTTCATGTTGCCCATAGACACTGACAATCCCATGATTTAGTGCAAACTATTAAAGGAGGAGACCTTTAAGAGGATTTTTATTCCATGTTCCCATGTGTAGTAATCTATAACAAGGTAGAGGAAAATGGGTTTGAGTTTAAAAATAATAAATTAAAAATTAAAACACTTGACAAGAATCCCCAAAACTCCAAACCAAACAATAAAAACTCAAAGTCTAACTACAAAATTTTATTTTGAAAATTCTTAAGTAGTGCAGTTTATGTTTTCTTTTTGTGTGGTCAGTTTTATTCTCTTTCCTTCCTATCCCTTGTCCACATCTTGGCTTCATATGAGACTGAAGAATTTTATCACAAAGTTACTGAGAAAATCATAAATGGAAGTTACTGGATATTGCATAAAAATGATCCCGTCCTTCTGAAATTTCCACATTATGTGGAAAGTGAATGATAAACAGATAATGTCTTGCCCTTTAGCAACACAGAAGCCAAGGGATAAACACTCAGAGAAATTTGAGCACCTGACTCCCTGTTTAATTCCCATTCAGAAAGTCACTACATAACACTGCGGATATCGATATAAAAGTTAGTGTCTTATGAACAGCTACAGTCAAGTGTAAAGTATAAAGCTAGTTGTTGAGAACATCTCTATACAGTCAAGATATAGTCAACATAACCCCATTTGTGAGCCTTTTCAGATCTCTACTCTCACCTACAGTGTACATTCTTTCTAAGACCAGCTCAATGGCTTGATAACCTAATGAAATTCAACAAGGGTAAATGTAGGGTACTGCATCTGGGGAGGAATAACCCCATGCATCAGTACAGGTTGGGGGCCGACCTCCTGGAGAGCAGCTCTGTGGAAAGGGACCTGGGAGTCCTGGTGGACAACAGGATGACCATGAGCCAGCAATGTGCCCTGGCGGCCAAGAGGGCCAATGGCATCCTGGGGTGCATCAAAAGGAGTGTGGCCAGCAGGTCGAGGGAGGTCATCCTCCCCCTCTACTCTGCCCTGGTGAGGCCGTATCTGGAATACTGCGTCCAGTTCTGGGCTCCCCAGTTCAAGAAAGACAGGGATCTGCTGGAGAGGGACCAGCAAAGGGCTACAAAGATGATTAGGGGATTGGAACATCTTTCATATGAGGAAAGGCTGAGGGATTTGGGTCTCTTTAGTCTGGAGAAAAGAAGATTGAGGGGGGATCTTGTTAATGCTTTCAAATACTTGAAGGGACGATGCCAGGGGGATGGGAGCAGTCTTTTTTCAGTGGTGCCCATTGATAGGACGAGGGGTAATGGGCACAAACTTGAACATGGGAAGTTCCATCTTAACATGAGGAGGAACTTCTTTACTTTGAGGGTGGTGGAGCACTGGAACAGGCTGCCCAGAGAGGTTGTGGAGTCTCCCACTCTGGAGACATTCAAAACCCGCCTGGACGCTGTCCTGTGCAACCTGTTGTAGGTGACCCTGCTCTGGCGGGGGGGTTGGACTAGATGATCTCCAGAGGTCCCTTCCAACCCTGACTATTCTGTGATTTCCAAGCCCTAATTTTAATACAGCTAAGAATAGAAACCCATTTGCAGATGAAGATGCCTAGGGTGGATGAAAAGGATCACAGCTGCATTGCAAATTGGTGACAAAGATTAAGATGCAAGGATCCTTACTTTCCAAGTCCATAATTAATGTACACAGGTAGTGTGGTATTGAGGTTCAGGCTCCATAGCCTCTCCATACAGATTTCTCTCCCAGGCTAATGCCCAAGTGATGGTGAAGCCATGTTTTGCTTAATCCCAAAAGAAACTTTCACTAAGAAAATGGATGCTGTGCTAATAGCTTCCAAAAGACTGAATTAAAGCCCACTAAGTAAACAACCCGTTCATCCTGTGTACTCTGCTTACCAACAATTTTAAAACTGAAATTTAAAAGTTTTGGTTGTTACCGTAAAAAAGTATTTTAAGTTCTTCATAAAATTGCCTTTTTCCTTTGAAAAGGTTAGAAGTTATTAAAAATATTTCATTGAAAGTTCTGGGGTTTTTTTTTAGCTTATCTCTGATCCTTCTTCAGGTCACAATTATAATATAAAATTATAAGTAATTTTAAGCATCTCCAGTCTGGATTTTTCTGCAATAGTGCCCCAGTTCCTCAGTACTTAAGCGGAATATCAATTCCCTCAAAATCACAGGAAAAACAGGCAACTGATCCCCTTCCATTTTTTCCTTTGAAATGTGAAGGCAATCCATTTTTTTTGTATACCCTTAAAATGATATGCTGAATCTCAGCTATTTCTTCACTTCTACATTTTGCTGTGTGTGGCCACTGCCATATTTACATCCTTGATTTGCAAAAAGATTTACAAGGTGAACTGGATGCTGTACAATAAATGGTCTAAATTACTGTAAAGCTCTGTAAAAAGGTCCCCCACAAAGTCATAAAAATGATACATCTGCCTATGACATTCCTGGGCCTTTTCCACCCAGGCAAGTGGTCCGCTTACTGGAGCTTTTGTTCAGCAATAATTCATGCAAACCTCAACTGTAAATACACACTAATCGGTGTTGATACTTGCTCAACTGGATCATAATTTTCAAATTGAACTTCCTTTTATTGTCAGTATTTTAGCTTGAATATCTGACACTGAATTATTTATAAGGACATGAAAGAACTGCCTCCTAGGGAAAGATAATTCTGATGATCAAACAGCTTTGGAGAAGACACACTACAGGTGACCTGGCATCTTAACTCAGCATAGTGCAGACTCAGCAGATTTGTATAAAGTTATTTGGGGAAACTGATAAGATAAATCAAGTAACACAGAATTTGCTTCATGCCAAGCCCATCTGATGTATCCAGAGGAGCTGAAAAATTACTGAGTAAGAATAATTCACAGATGAAAGGAGGCTATAGGATAATTAATAACAAAGCCACTATTTTGACTAATAACTCTCCTTATCATGTTCACACAGCAAAAAGCCAACTAGGCTAATACTTTCCAGTCTGACATTAATGGTGAAAGTTCAGATATGGAGGTCTAAATACAAGAAGTAGGAGATTATCTTATTTAACATTATCGAAAAGTTTATTATAGTCTCTAGGATATTGGTCTATAATTCACCTCTAACCACTAGAGAAAGATAGACGCCCTAGAAGGCAATTCAGAAAAGACAATGAATGAAGGAAGGTTTCAGGCTTACACCTTTTGGCTCTTTTGCTCTCATGGCATTTCCTTCTTGACCATTTATTTTTCATAGCTTTAAATTATTTAACCTTCTCCTGTATCAGTGGTCTAACTCTTTAAGGGTAGGCAGAACAGTAATCTATTGTACCTTACACAGTCAAATCCATTACTGAAGCAATTCGGCTATAGAAAGATGGCCAGGAAAAATGAGACCCCATTTTGGAATATATTTAAGCAGTTTAAAATAGGACACCAAGAGAAAATGGGGGGGGGGAGTAAATTCTAAGACTGATTAGTAGACAGTATTTTTCTCTTGAAAATTGGTCTTTGGGCCCAGAATTAGGAGCTTCACAAGAATGTGCTGATTTTGCAGAATGGAAGAGGACAGAACAGAACGGAGTACATCTAGGTGAATAGCTCTTATAAAAATAAATACTTATGTGTACTGATATATTCAGAAGAGAATCATATTTTAGCTTATGACATGGGGCAAAAAATAATTTCAAAATGTTGCAATTACGTGAAAATTTGACACACAGAACAGAATTAATCCTTCAGTCCTCCACTGAGTAGAAACTTCTACAGTGTCAATCTCTACACCTGAGGGAGCTGTCCTAGTGTTTCTCCTCAGTCGGCAGAGTCAGTGGAGTAAAGTGCACAATAGATCTGATCCTACAGTAAACCTCTACAATGGATCAGATAAATCACACCCTAAAAAAAATCTTATATCACTATACTGTTTATAAACGAAGGCTAGGATGAGGCATGCCAGCAGCTTCTACCTATACTACAGATATCTAAAATTAAATTAGGTAAATCCTAGCTATTATATATTTGATCTTTCCTTTTTGAAGGAGAAACAGCACTGTGACCCATTCATCTCAGTATACATACATATGAAAATTTAATTGTGAAGTGATGGAACTCAGATGCTGGGGGTCAATTACAAGATGTCAATGGCTTCTTTCAGAAACCTGAGAAAATCCATTTCCTTCTTTGCTCCTCTTGACTATAAAGACTGGGATTAGTGAGACACTGTACTGTGATGCTGAGATTAGGCACTTAAGAGATGCTGTGTTTTACATAATTTTATCATATTAAAAGACTCACCCCAGCTCCTTTAAATACCTATCTTGAAATGTGAGGAATTATCTTCTGGAGGTATCTATGCTTTATCCAGAACTCATTGGCTTAGAGTAATTATGACTGAATGCATTCCCTAAATTTTAGAGGCATGAATTAAGTGACGTGAATCCAGGAGCATAGTGTGTATATGGTTTAGCTTTTGGGTTTTTTTAGTGCAATAAGGTGTCAGACATAGCTGAGGGCCATAAAAATGTAATTAAAACACCGCCACCATTAAAATACTGACCTAATTTAAAGAACTGCATAGGGACCATATGTGTTTTGTTCCACTCGTATTCTGAGTTTGAGATTTGCTGTGCCCAAGGGTGCCACAGCAAGCGTGAAGGGGGTGAAAAGGTCTCACTAAATACAAATCCAGACTGCTGTGACACAAGAGATCTAAATGTCAAGAAACAGGCATTACGGAAGTCAGGGAAAAACAGGATGAGTCAGTCCCCAAGGTGAAAGAATTCAGACAGATTAATCGATTCCACAAAGACTGGAATACTCAGATTATTCCTATAACATAAAACCAGACACAAAAAAATGCAGTAACATTTATTGTGACTGAAAGAAAAGGTTAAAAATGAGCCATAAGGAAATTATGACATTGTCTGTATTGCCCAACCTGGAAATTTTATTGCAAGTCTTAAAATGCTTGGTATCTCTTTTTTAAAGCCTTATATCTTGGTGATTACATGGAACTTGTGATCTTTTCCAGATAGTTTGGGGAAAAAAAGCAAAGCCCCAAATTTCACAAAAGAGACGACCAAAAAAGGAGTAACCATGTTGCTGAACAAAACCAAAAATGTCCGTCCAGCAGGAAATTCTAGTATTTCAAAATGTGCTTCCGTGTTGAAATAGGTTGATACCAAAGTCTAGGGGCCTCTTGCAGAATAAGAGGTTTCGGTGGTAAAAATTGTCTTTCAAAACTTGAAAATGCTTCATTTTGAGTCAATTTTACATACAGCTAAGACTTATCCTCATTAGCAACATCAGCTTGGAGCTGCTTATGTAGGGAGATCTCTCCCTTACGTGTTGGACTTCTTAATTCTGTTGATTTTTCCATGAGGCAGTCTTGACATATCACGAAGATGAGCAATGAGGGTAAAGGGCTAGTATCATCAGAACCAGAGTGCTACAGCTCTACGGCTGGTAGGTGTCCCTACCCAAATGAGTGAAAAGAAAAAGCCACCGCATCACAGTTATGAGGGATACACTACTGCAATCCATGGCCTTTAACTAACAGAAATGTTAAAAATGTTCCAAAGTATTTAGGCTGGGAAAAACTGGCTTGCAACCTCATCTGCCCAGAGCATAATCAAAATATTTCAGTAGCATTGATATTCCTCCACAGAAAACTGCAATTTCAAATAAATTGCATTAAAATTCAAAAATCTGGAGCAGTTGTCCTGGAAATTACCATATGCTTATTTTATCTACACTAACTTTTCATTGGTATCTTCAGATATTAGTGACTAACATGTTTTTCAATGCTATGAGTTGATAAAATTCATCCTTTGAGAATTCCTGCAAAAGATAAAGTTACCGATAAATGGCCCTGTACACAAACAAGGAAAGAGAACAGGTTAGAACTATTTATTACCAAGAAAGACTGAAATATAAAATGAGAAATGGCAAAGCAATAGAAAGCAAGATGATCAGCTGGCATAGATTGGCACAAAGTGGAAGGCTGCAGCCTTGCCCTGACTTTCAGCAGCTGAAGAGGGTATTTTTCCCATTTTTCAGGGTAATATGGCAGAAAGGCTACACACATAACACTGTATGTTGTAGTGAATGATTAATTTTGTATGTTTAGTTGGCCTTCTGTAAACTGGTGTTTTCCAACCATAAAGTCCCTCCCAGGTATATTCAAGGGATCTGTTTTCCTCAGGCTATGAGAGTACAAGATTGCTTTTTATTCAACAGTTGCCCTCATTCTGCAATTCAACAGTAAAAGCCACATACCGAATGGGAGGAGAAGAAAAAACGGTATTATTTTACATTTCGGGTTATTTCTGTGGGGTTTTCTGAAAACTGGGTTGCCACTGAAATTAATCTGGTCTCTGTAAAACCCACTATTGAAATTTCTTTTTCCCCAAAACATTTTCTTCCCCACCTCCAATCAATATGAAGGGAAGGGAAGGGAAGGGAAGGGAAGGGAAGGGAAGGGAAAAAGAGAAGAGGACTGATACCCATAACTCAGCTTGTGTATACAGTGGCTTTCTCTCACAGAGGTTGAAAACACTTTGCCAACATACAAAGTTCCTTTAGGACTTTATCTTCCATTTTCTAACTCCTGTTTGGACCTCAAGACTCTCTCCCATTCCCATACCTCTGCTTCCACCATGACTTCAAACTTTTCATGATGCACTTTGTTACAAATAACAGCACTTGTTGCCCCCGTGGATTTGAATGTCATGGGGGTGAGATTTTATAAATGTGGTAGTCTTGTCTCTATGTCCTGCAACTCACAGGCTCTCACTTCTGCTCTCTCTTTCCTACTGTACATCCAAAGACAGCTCATCCAAGTTAGTCAGGCAAAGCTTGAGACCAGGGAGCTCAGCAGGAGGTGGTGAGCAGCCCACAAAATATGCTAATGTTAGTCTAGCCACAGAACAATAAACACACGTGGCAGATAGTTAATCCGGGAAGGCCATTGGTACAATCTGGTAGAAGCATCTTCTACCATAAGTCAGCTACGTTATAGTGGGTGGGTGAGTGGGTAGAAGAAAGCAAAGGGCACATCTCAGAAAAAGCAACATGAACTATGTTGCAGAAATATGAAGACAAAAGTTAAAGGAGAATTGGCCATTGTTTCATGGACATCTGAGGCTGCCTCATGCATTTTAAGGAATACAGGAGCATCGCTAACTATGGGGATTGAGAAAACATTTTTCTCGTACAGGCAGATGATGGAAATTATGCCAAAACTGTGATGCAAAAGACTGCTTGTTTGGACAATCCAATACCGCATGACCTTCCAGAAGGAATTCCATCCAGCCTGTGGACCTGAGAGCTACAACCATCACTGCGTTTGCAGGCAATCTTTCTGTTTCCCCATGGATTCAATGTAGGTGTTTCCATTTGTATCCCGTGTAAACTCACTCTGAATCTTGGTGATTGTTGCAAGTGGTAGATCTGAGTCACTTTTTGGCTTGCTCCATTCTGAGGTCAGAAACAAAAGCATGGTTGCCCTGGGAGACAGGTAATCTCAGACATATCATGATAAAATCTATCATTATTTTTAGCTAGAGGGCTTTGAGAGTTCAAGGGCTATGGTAAGTCCTTCTACCTTTAACATTTCACTGGAAAACATGGATTGAGAGTTCAATTCCTCTACAATTTCTCTACAGTCAGGTTTTAATGAGCTGAACTACGTTATAGAAACATCTCTTTCTGCATTGTTTATAAAAAACACTTAGGGTGCTTGTTCTCCTTTATAGATGTCTTTTAAGATTTCTATAGTAAGAGAAATTAATTGAATTAGTCACTATATTTGGAGACCATCCATCCCTGGTTCATGCCTACTCTGATCTATGGTAGAAATCTACCATAGATTTCTATGTGTAAAGCAGCTGTTAAATCTTTTTTCATAATTACTGAAGATCTAGCCCATACTGTCAATAAAGTAAAAAATTTACTTAATGCTTCAGTCCACAAAACCACAAGGCCACTACAAGTCCTGTGTCATAACTACTATTATATTTGCATATGTCTTGGACGTCACCTGAAAGAACAGTGGGTGCCTCTGTTTACGCAAATCTTATTTGAAGTGTCAAGGCTCTCAGTATAACCAATGGAGATACAGCCAGTGGAGTTTAGGGAGATGTTTACCTGGCTAAGTAAGTAGGCTCAATTCATTTTCCTATAGTAGAAGAATGTATGGCCATTTGAGATGTTCTGGCATAGCTGGGACATCTCAGTCATGTTGCTAGATGTGTCACAGGACCTGTAGGAAAGCTTTCCAGAATTTATGCTAAACACCATACACAAACTCAAAGTGCAAAAGATACCTGTGAGAGGGCAACTTATAGAACCACTGAATAAGTCATACAAAGTGAACTGAAGAATTCTCTAGGCTTTATACCCGCTTGCAGACACCCACATTTTTGTATCTCAATCTGCAACCTGAATCCCAGCTCAGGCAAGGAGCCCCAGGATTCCTTTTCACAAACTTCCCCATGAGGACCAACCAGCACACTCTAGCTACACTTGCACACTTTTTTCAAACTCTTCTGTGCATTCACTGGGAAAAGTGACCTGATCCTTGAAGACAAGAATTTGACTTTTCAAGCCTGTTTATCTCTGAGAGCAGCACACCATGTGATGGAGATAGGCTCACTCAAGGTCCCTTGGTGAAGACTGGCTGGCTGTGTCCATATCATGAGGAAAGGACTTTAGTGAAGCATTGCAGCTGGGGAATGCACTTTCCAAAGAAAACTGTTCTCTCCAGAGCACTGGCTGCTTCCCTCCCACAGCCTGACTCTGAACACCCAGGCACAGATGGCTGGCAAAGCTCAGAGCAATCTGACCAGCTGTGACCAACACTGTCCTGGAAGACCTTGGCAAATGTTAATGCAATGGATACAGGTGTAGTTATGGGTGTAATTGAAACAGGAACTACTTGAACCAGGCTCATACACCTTTTGGGGACTTGGAAAGTCTGTGGACATAATTTGTGAGAACTGTTTTAGGAGATCTTTCTTCTTTTCTTTATTCGAGTAAAAGCAGTTTGTGCTCTGTCCTCTCCTCATGTGCACAGCCCGATGTCAGCCTGATTAATAATGTCAGGGGAGGATATGAATTCAGAGAAAAGGTTTTCCTCTTGGCCTGAGATGGGGCTGTGGTTCTTCTTCTGCAGTTTACATGAAAGTTTTGGCTGTCCCTGAAGGCACCCAGCTGGCTACACTTGGTGATGTTGCTTTCCTGCTTGGTGGGTGGCTCCAGAGTGTCACGCTGGGGAGGAATCAAGGCCTTGGAACACATGCCAAAGACTTATTTTAGCTGGGATGAGCTCAGAGTAGTTCCCTTTGAAATGCTGGAGGAGCATAAGATGACTGTGATGTAACACAATTTCTCTTTATCAACTTGGAGGATCCAAACAATCTTGTGCGTTGCTGGTGTCCCACTATTGTAATGGAAAGCTGTCCTCCCTGCACTTTGTAGATCCATCTTTCTTCAGTTCTCTTCCCATATCACTTCCCAGCAACTTTTTTGCTAGATTCCGCCGTCAGCCCCCCCATCTTGTCCAGCCACTGTTGTTTCTCCAACTTCCTCACCCTCCCCCATCATCATCATCTTAGCATCATACCCCTTCAAGACAGGTTATTTTTTATGACTTGTTGCCCCTTCAACAGGTTATTTTCAAGATCCTACACGAGACAAGTCGCTCAGGGAGAATGATGTGGGCTTCATTCAGTCATCCACGCACCAGAGTCCGTTGAGACACATAAGGTATTTTGAGTACTTACTTGTGTTTGGGAGATTTGACACTGGCCTTGTGTTCTTGTAGAGCAACAGATAGAAGCAAGAGAGAATACTCTGAGGCATCTTAAACAGCATTAGGTACCTGTCACACACAGTGGAATTGGGTACCCTTCACGTATACAGCTTAGCACTTTAATTTACATTCCTGGGAGAAACTGCTGGCTAAATACCTAGCTGTCACAGTAATAGTGGTCTGCAACCAGTAATTCATTCTGAGAGGAAAACAAGAATCTCAACCAATGGAATTTTCCATGTATCCATCTCTATATACAAAGAAAAATACCAAATCACAAAATGGCACATCAAGGCTTTCCATCTAATTGATGCTATAACTTCTTTCAAACTGTCTTTTTTACTGTTAATCAATTGTGGGACTGGCTTTGCAGCAGATTCCATTTGTTCCCCCTTTGCGTCATCACTGGCATCTCAGACATGAATACTTCAAACTCTCTGTGTCTTGGTTTCCCATTCTTCTATCCTTACTAATTTAAGAGTAATCCTACTTCTTTAAGCTCTGATCCACCAAACCGCTTAAGCAAGCACTAAATCCTCATAAAGTTCTTCTTGTGTCTGCATACTTTGTTTAACAGGGATAGATTTAGGCATATTACATAAAGGAAAAAACATGCTTAAAAATTACATTTAATTGATGACTGAGAAAGGAAATTCCTTAGGGTCAAGTCTGTCTTTTATTCTGTGAGGACAGCACCATCATTATAAAGTCTGTGGCCTCACAGCAACATAAACAGCAAAATATTATTCTTACATTTCAGGGACTAGAAAATGCCACTCAGAAGGATATATATCTGTTAACCAAGGATGTACGGCATGTTCTCTGCTGTCTGGTTTTGGGATCGTTTTAAATTTCTCAAGTTAGTGGGTCAATTTTTCTAGAAATTCAGTTCCACGGCCCAATAAATCTCACTGTCCGTAGGGTTTATCCCAGACTAACTGTAGTCCATATTAATCTTATAACATTCCTCCCCTGCATGATCCCATCTCTCTGTCCAGTTTTAAATAAACCTAGCAAGCACACAGATGTATGCATTTCTTCAGTGATATGCATGCAGTCCACAGGTGTTTTCTGTTCACTGCAAATAAATGAGTGTGACAATGAAAGTTCTGACATTTATCAAAATTTGGGGTAAGTTTAGTATATTTTTTTTTGTCACTGAATGGCTAATAGTATCATGAATGAACAGACAGGTGGTAGTATTGTTGACTTTTTGCTTTAGTTTTTGCATCCTTCAGTAACTTTTTTGGCATCCATTTTGATCAAAAACACCAAAGCCAGTTTGGTTCAAATCCCCTCTGGGAATGCCCGGATCCCCATATTAACTTAGGTTTGCTTATTAGTTCATACTTCTGCACAGTGAGGGCTCAGGCTTTCATCTCAGCTGTTCCACTTCCTCATTATAGGGGGATTAGTCAAATCACATCAGCAAATGGATCTGCATTGCTGGCCCTCAGTAGTGTGAAACCTTCATAAGGAAGAATTTTAGGATATGACTCTGAGTCAGAAGACTTGCTTCTTGAACAAGAATTAACTAGAGCTGTGTGAAACTTGGCAGATCAAAATCTCAGAGGTTGTGCACAGTTGAAAAAATAATAATGAGAAAAAGTAAAGGAAAAAAAAAAGGGATTCTTCTGTTTTCATTTCTGGAGTTTTTCAGGGTTCCTGTCTATGGTGAACTCACAAGAAAGGGTCTGCTGGCTTTGAGTTGTACTTCACAAGTCACAGATATGTTTTTAGAGGAAGGAAACCTCATTGCCAGCTCATTGGTTGGGGCCTGTAGAGGTAAACAAATTTCCAGATGTGCCAATGATTCCTGGGCAGACACGTTCGTGTTTGTGACTTGCTCCTGCAAAATGGGGGACAGTTGTTCTGGTTTTTTATTTATTTTGATGGCAAGGCTCTTCAAGCTTCAAGTAACTTATTTTGAGTTAGTGCACTGCTGATCGGCAAGAAATCTGTCTATCTCAGACATGGCACTGAAAAGTTGTTGCATAAGAAAATGAACACTGTGACCTAAACACAATTGCTGGTTTGCTCCATTTGAAAATCCTCTGACTTTTCATTATCAAATTAAACCAGGTTTGAATTTGGTGACACTGCTTGTACGTAGGTAATTTCTTTCTATGCAAAGACTGAGACAAATTTAATATTAACCCTTGAAATTATGGGCTTGCCTGAAAAGGAAATGACTCTGTGGAATGAGACAGGGAAAATCCTTGCTGATAAAATCAACACTGCATCAGTAGTCACACCAAACTTTCCATCTCTTTTGGATGTTGAAAAATTGGTACACAAGCAACTGGATGTGACCTGAATCTGGCCTTTTGCCTACCATTTCTTACAGCCACCAGCAAGGAAAAAAAAAAAAAAGAAATATTAAGGAAGAAAAACAGGGATTAGGAAGAAGCAGTTTTATTACTTTCATAAAGCCTCATGAGGCTCCTTCAGCTTGGAGATCTTTCAAATGTTTTTCTGTAGCTCTTACGGACTGTAGCAACAAGTTGGAGATGCAGAGCGCTAGCGAAGGGTGAGATGCTGGGATTTTTCCTACCTATTGGCTCAGGATGAGGTAACTCACCCCACTAAGAACAACATTGGCTTTTCTAGGTGGCCTCTGTCAAGCACGATTGCAGCTCTCCCTCGTACCTCACGCTGAGTTTTATGTCCAAAGAATTAAAACGGTGAGCCTGACTCATTCCTCCAAGCTGGCATCCGCCACCAGGTCTGGGGAGAACAAAACCCCATCAGTCTCGGTGCCGGGTGCTGATAGCAAGGTAGCGCCGACCACCTCAGCCCTGCTCACGAAACCTCATGTTTTCTCATTGCTGTTGTGTTTCTGTTACCACCCCCCCACACTCCCATTCCCCCTTCACAGCTCTGTTTTTAAATGACTCCTTCTTTGACGAAGAGAGAGACTCCTGTTCGCTGCCTTGACAGGCCCCGTGAGTTTTACTAAGTCATTCACGAGTGTCACTTACCCCATGTGGGTGGCCTTGAATCAGGCAACCAGCAACACCAAGGCAATGTGCATTAGGCAATGGGGCTTCATAATCCCCCCTTTTTCCTTCATCTCCTTCCCTCTCTGCCACTCTGGGCCCCTTCTGCTGGCCCAAGCCCTAACAAAATTAATGTGTTTCTTTGGACCATACCTCTCGGCACAGTAACCGCATTCTCTTGCTCTCTCGTTTCATCTGCATCTCCCTTCTGGCTGCAGTTATAATCCAGTGGGTAGGAATGGGAGAGACTGTGGCTTTGAATTCTTTGGCTCATTTACCCTACTGCCTGGAAACCTCTTGCCAGTTCATCTCATATCTGTCTTTCAGGCTGTAAAATGACAACCCCAATGGCTGGCGCTCTGCTCAGCCAAAAGAGGAAGACAGCACATGAATCAGCATCTCTGTAAGATCTCCTGAGAAAGGAGATACCACACACGTCCTTGCTCATGGCTCACAATAACAGTTTGTTATCTCTGGCCCAATTCAACTTGTGGCAACTGGCTCCTGAAAGTCATATTCATTTCCAATTGCAATGGTCTTTTTCTCAAAGTGTGTCTTCTCTGATTAGGAGTCTGTGCAGACCCTCAAACCATTTCACTAAAGCAGGAAACAGGATGGGTTTGGAAGGGAGGGGGGGAGGAGAGAGAAAACCAACAAAGAGCAATTTTGTGAAAAGAAAAAAATAAAAGATGCAGCTTCTGGTGGGCTGGTGGAAAATGATGAACTTGGCCACACACGTGCCTCACACCTCAGCTACCTTATCTAGGCACTGTTTATCAGGACTCACTGATGAAAATAACGTTAGCTCTCTAGAGCAGAGACAGGTTTCTTACACAGATATCCATACCAAGCACAAGTACTCTAACTACTGTCATAATACAGACAGAGTAATTAATAGTAGCTCCCTGGCCTTGTATGTCAGGGAGGAACACTAGTGAGGTTTATCCTACCTGAAGGGAAGCACACAGCTCACCTTAGCAGAAAGTGTCTTCTGGGCTGGGTGCAGCATGGAACCAGTGGGAGAGACAGGCAAGGAGCTGGTGAGAAGGTAGCAGGAAAGACTGCTGGCTTCATAGCTCAACTCACAGGAAGGATGAGCTTCATCAGAGAGTGTTTCAGTCTTAGACTTTAGGTGCTTCCACCTCAGTTCATAGCCTAGGTTCCCATTGCATTAAACACAGAGGAATAAACATTTTAAGAACTGATTCGTGTGACCCATGTTGAGCAAAGACTTTAAGATGAGCTGAGTTGCTTCTTAGACTGTACTGATTATGCTGGCTAGATTATCAGTGAAGACCACATATATTTCAGGGACTAGTTTTGACTGAAAAGTTTAGTTTACAGCAGGCATCTCTGTTTAGTCAGTAATCATATTCAGGAATCACAAATATGATCTCAAACAGGCTGGAGTGTAAGAAAAATCTACAGTGTGTTGTAAGGTACCAATAGATCATGTAAGAATTCTCTTTTGTCTGCATCTTCTCACTAAATCAGTATCCCTCTTTCCCTGTGCAATGGACACAGACACAAAGTTTACATGACTGTGTCTACCCATTGATTGTGATTCATGCCTTTCATCCCCTGAAACAGTAACGCACAGATTTTCTGTTTGCACATTTAGACAGGACATGAGTGATGAGAAAGCAATACAGGAGGCTAAGGTGAACCCAGACCTTTCTTTTGTGAAAACAGGATGGAGCTGTGGGGAAGTGAGGATGAACATGAACAACTCCTATTCTGATGTCCCTTTTCTATCCATCAGCAGAAATCTCTACTTTCTGGTGTTAACGTGCAGTATATTCTCAGGTCACGCACTGTATTAATAATGAAAAAGTAGGTATTTTGAGGAATTTTTAATGCTTTGCCTGCACCAGTCATTTTTTCAACTTGCACTGGTCAAAACTGCTCCATAATTCTTCATATTTCATAGCTGCTTAGCAGGTGTCCAAGTTTATGGCATTGCTGAAACGTCCAATCACCACAGATTCTCTAAGACTCCCTTAGAATAATATGAAAATAATTTAATCAGCTCCAACATGCCAGGAAACCAATACCCTGTCAGAGGGTGAAATCCATGCTGCCAGCTGTCAAGAGGCTCTAGCTTTAGAATATAGTAAAACTTTTACAACCAAACCCTGGAGCCAAATTCCTCCCATCACTGGGGTTTTTTTTTTAAAGAAGAAACCAGTAGTGAACACTGAGGCACAGATTTATTAAGAAGAGGTATAAAACAGGTAAATACATTAGTAAATCCCGTTAATGTATTAGCCCTAGGATATTATGGACGTGGTGCCCTGGAGATTTTAAAATGGAGAATTTGGTATATTCCACATCCTGTGACCAGACGAGATTAAAAACCCATGAGGACTAGTATGTTCTAAGCAAAAGAGATGGGGCAGGATTGATTCCTTCCTCTGGGGAGCAATCAAACACAGGTACATATTATCATACTGCCCTACAACACCCAGTCACTATAAGTGCTCTTTATGTGCATGGGGGAGGTAGTCCCATCCCATAAATCCTCTCATATGAACAGATAGAACAGATCTGACACAGAAGAAAGGAATACTATGTTCATCTCAGAAATAAGAAAAGAGAAAGAAATTGGATGAGATGATTAAGAGACTGGATGAGATTAGATAGATTAGATAAAATAGCTAAAGTCATAGAATATGCCTACACATATACTGTCCAAACCCATACTCCCCAAATCTGAACCTTCATGTCCTTCCCTGCAAAGGCTGAGATGGCCATCATTCCTTGTGGTAGTATAGGAGCCGTGGAATTAAGCAAAAAAAAAGCACTGGAGGTCTTTTCTTGAAATCATGGCATGTTTTGGAGAAACATCACAACAGCAGAGACAAGGACTCTTAATATTCCACCATCCTAGAAAAAGATTTGAAATTGGATTCTTTTGGCAATAGGATTAATGATATTTCATGGAAAAAAACTTCCTCGTTTTTCTAACTGCTCTGTGCATACGCACTATATACATATTTATACACATACATTGCTTCTTTTGCAATAATTAAGTGTAATTCGCTCAGTCTGCCTTCATGGGCCATGTTATTTGGGCTTCTGGTCTTTCTTGCTGCTTTCCTCTGAACTCTGTATAGCTGGTTCATCTCTTGTTCTTGAAATCCAGCAGGCGACGGTGAATTCAGTAGTTGTTCAAGACCTCCACACCCTGACCTTCTGTTCTACTAAGTAAAACTTCAGTTAACTAGTCAACAGTGAAGTTTCATATGTTTTATTTATATAGGCCCTTTGGCAATGATTACCATCTACATGTGTTAACAAAACCAACAGTCTCATTTGCAGTGGTTGGTTTATATTTATTTTTATCTGTGTGTATATCCATTTTATGTTCTTGTGTTTAATCTGATCAGAAAAAAAAAAGATTCATGTTTCCTTAGGAGTAGTTTCAGTCTACAAGATGCCCCAAAACTAATCCTAATGATTTCATGTCCTCAAAAGTAATCCCATTCTCAAGTGGTTTGATCACTCAGAGCTTTGTGAGACATGACGCTAACAACCAAATCAATTAACTACATAACTGTGTAATTATACATGTGTAAAACTCACTGAAAACTGAGATTTAAGTGTCTGCATAAGGGTAACCATGTGTTTATGTACTTGTTAAATGAGGTCTTTAGTTCAATTCAGAACCCATAAGAGGAAAAGTTTTTTCCATCCGTGGCTAATGTAAGCAACAATGTATATGTGTCTATCAGGAGGCGCGTATCTCTACGCACAGTACCAAGGAGAGGGGAAATGAGTACTCGTTTCACTTGTCACCTCCACCACATTAAATATTAATATCCGTTTCACTCCCTTTTCCACTGAGGTAGAACTTACCTCTGGATTCCTTTACCATCACTTTATTATTTTGTTTAACTTTCAATACACTGTTAACAATGATTTGCTGATGGGGCTCTCACAAAGAATGAAATAAAATAAAATCAACTTCCAGGAAAGGAGCTTTAGAATATTTTTGTTCTAGTGGAAAATATACCCTACTTTTTTCCAAGTAACTTCATCACCTCTTGTCTTTCATGGTCTTTCAAATACCTTAGTATACAGCCCTGAATATATTTTCATGCATTTTGCAGTGGCTAAAGAAATTCTGAAGGAGTTGTACGTGTGTACGAAGGCACAATTGTTCTGGAATGGGCTGATACAAGTGGGAAAATGTTAAAAAGAACATCATATTACATAGATCTATAGGGCAGGCTTGGAGTACTGGCTGCCAAGATTGTTTTAAACTTCTTAAAAAATTTTCTTTAACTTTCAACTTTTGGGATTAAATTTTCTGAATCTTGTCTCTTTTTCCCTTCCCTTCCCTTCCCTTC